>OX235276.1:74463354-74579604 GCA_944472155.2 Trichobilharzia szidati | reverse complement strand
TTTTCTGCCAAAGATCAAACCGAAAATTTGGATACGCTACATAGATGATACATTCGTGATAATCAAAAGAGAAAACTTAAACAATACCCACAACATAATAAACAACACCATCAACGAAATTAAGTTCACAAGAGAAGAAGAATATGAAAACAAAATCCCATTTTTAGACGTCTTAATCAAACGAACAACTACAGGAAAATTAGAAACCCAAGTATACAGAAAACCAACGCACACGGATCAAATACTCAATTACAACAGTAACAATCCAACATCACACAAAATTAGCTGCATACGTACATTGTTCAAGAGAGCCAGGACTCATTGCAGCACTCCCGCCTTGAGGAAAATTGAAGAAAATCATCTTATGGACGTCTTCCAAAGAAATGGATACCCACGAAACTTCATCAAAAGACATCTACCCCCAGCTCAACCAACCAAATCAAAGGCCACCAGCGAAAACACAAAGAAAGTCGTCCTACCATATATAAAAGATATCTCCGAAATCACTGCAAGGCTATTCAAACCTTTTGGAATCGATGTCGCTCATAAACCAACAAAGTCACTACACTCAGTTCTGTGTAAACCAAAGGACTCAACGGCAAAAGAAGACAAAACTAACGTCATCTACAAGATAAGTTGCAACGACTGCGACAAACATTACATTGATCAAAGTGTACGCCCTCTTCGTCTTCGCATTGATGAACACAAACTAGCTGTCAAAAGACACGACATACACTCCCTCATATCACTACATGCAGACAACCACGGGCACCGATTCGACTGGGACTATGTTCAAATCTTAGACAAAGGGAACTGCAAAAATGCCAGAGAATTCCTAGAGGCCTGGTATTCAAATGAATCAGCAATCAATAGACACATAGAGATTGACAAAGTATACCAATCCATACGAAGAAATTCACACAAAAACAAAGTCAAACTTCAGGTCAAGGAAACAGTCAACACCAAAACAAGTGAACTAGAAAGTGAGAAGTCACACAAAAACAACCAATCACGTTCAAGGTTAGCAGAAGGAATGACTAACGACATTCAGACCAAAGAAGCAACCAGCACCGAGACAAGCAAACTAGGGGATGAAATGTCACACGAAAACAGCCAATCACGTTCAAGGTTACTAGAAGAGATGACTAATAAACTCATAGAGAATTCTAAAAGCTCACTTCACATCGAAGTATGCGCTGAAGATGTTGCTCAGTAGAGCAATGAAAGCTTCTCAACCAAACCATTCAGCTCAGAGAACACGACCACACCAAAATCATCCACCTGAGCTACAAATCTTCTCTGTTATTTTACAAAACGAAATTCCATTGTTGATACATGGATGACACATTCTTTGAACATGAATTATTACAATGAATCAATGTGCATTTTTTGATGAGATTGGAATCCTAGAATTTCATTGAGTTGACAGTAAAAACATCTTCCCTGAATCATCTTGTCTCCTTCAATATTCATATCAATGCTAGTGAGGATGATACGATCAATAATATTATCAATTGAACTTTCAATCTGAAATCGCCTGACGTTTCGAAAAATCTGTAAATATCTTTATAACTATGGAATTATTATTCACTATGTAGAGGATTGCAGAATTTTGTGCTAGATATTAGCAACCACATGGTATCGTGCATTTCAAGACAGCTATTGCTACTTGAAAACACTTCCTTGCAGACTAAACCAGACAAGGTATTTCGGAGTGAATGTACTGTTAGACAGCCTTGACTGTTTCATACACACGTCATTAGAAACGAGCATTCACCTTGATTAAACGCCGTCTCAATGATTCCTGTATCTGCGAAACATATGAGAGTAGGCTGAGAATTCATTGTCGGATTGTCGAAGGTCACTGAATATTCTTGCTGCTATGCATTTGAATCAAGTGATGTGGCATGCTTACAAACATTAGTCCATAATACGGATTATTTCCTGATGATAATCATCTAGGTGATATCCGGTATCTGATTCCGATGCGAAGTTAACCTTCGTGCTTTTGTTGATTGATCTGACGAGTTTGAAGTAGTTTGAAGTACAAATTTCTTATTCAATTTCTGCATTTTCGCGCAACATAAACGCTTCATATCTACCTTGTGAAATGATCAACTGATATATTTTCTCCTGCATCCTTCTCGTTTATGCACGCCTCGGATGACTCACTGGTATAAACTGACTTCTCTGACCATTAAAATATTACAATGCTACACTTTTCAATCCCGAGTGAAATGAAGGAGTAGGAGTCATGAAAAAAAGATTGAACAGAGAGAGACAATGGTTTCAGTGGTCAGTGGGTGTATGCTATAACCACTTTCACTTATTGTTAAGATAGCTGAACACAAGGACATAAAATCCTCCACTGATCCCAGGTCACATACACTTTCGAGTGTTTGAGCAGTAGTCTTCCACACAACAGTCATTCTCATTGCTGCAAGGTTTTCTTTCAAACAAACAACTCACGCATATCCCTTTTCCGTCTCGTTTTCTGGGACAAAGTAGAGGCGAGCAACATTGATTTTCTGGTTCACATGTTTCGTTCAGTTAACGACACTTCGATATCTGATTATTGACTGAAACGAAATAAATTGAAGTTGGTTTAAAACGCAGTTGTGCGTGTTAATTTCTTGATGCATATTTGCATGGAATCATGGGTGATTGAGTGAATGCATGAATGTCAGTCAGCATCTTTGAGTGAGTGCGTTAATCAACAAATAATTTCATCTGAGTGATTCAATATGGTAGTGGGTGGATTCGATGAACATGTGCGCTAAAGGCGTGATTGTGAGTTGAGACGCTGAATGAATGTGATTGTCGATGACGGAAATTTTATTTCTACATCCTACTCTTCATTATTATAATTACGCGGAAGTGTGTTTCGAAGATATTTGAAATTTGTAGATAAAGATGTGTGGAATCTTATATCTGGGACTTGACTGAGTACAGTAATGATTTCTGATCGCAGAGGAACGTCGCATGAAATATAGCGAATTCTCAACAGTGATGACAAAAGTGTGTATTTAAAAGCACGCGACTCCTTGGGTTCATCAGCAGCGATGGTTTTAAATTGTAAAATTGAAGTAAGCAACAAACAAAATTAATTAATCCAAGTCAATTTTTGGCAGTCGGACTCTGAATATGTAAGAGGAACTTGCAAACAAGTACGTGTTTGAGTGAATGAGTATGGACTGTATCTGACTGTGGTTCCAGAGACTCTAGTAGAATTGTGGGAGATAGAAGAGAGATCGGCGATTGCACTGCAGACAACAGAAACTGGAGACAAAATGATTTTTGATAGGACTTTGCTTCTACAGACAGGAGTTATCTTGTGTAGAAAATGGCTTTCTGTAGACGCTTTGAAAATATCGATGATTCCCAAATGCCTTGAACAGGCGTGACGGTTAAATGTCAGTTGATGCATGGAGAGTATCACTGTATAAAAGAATGAATACAATGGATGTGACTCACTTATTTTTCATCCCTAATCTGAATTCGCGATTGTTCACATCTTCTTATGGGGCGTCTAACAAATGCTGTAAAATGTCTTTCATGCACCCACCTAATTTTATACACATAAACAGACGCCACTGTATACCTCATGTACAGATGCATTTACTATTGAGAATTCCGTAACCATCAACTTCAGTTTAACGTTATCAACCCTGCTAACAGTGGTGAAGATATGCACAATAAAATTTTTAAGTATAAGTAGAAATCGTATTCACAGTTCATTTGAATTATCCTCAATATCACTATTTCACTATCGCTTTCTTATTCGACAGTTAATTTGTAAGGATTTGATTTGTTTCTTTCAGCATAACAATGGATAGATTACAGTCAGAAAACCATTGGAAAGCATACAGAACTTGACACCTTTTTTTAATCTAAGTTTGTCGTCATCGACAGTTGGCACCCACTGAGGTTCGAATTCAAGATCTTCCGTTTGCCATGCAAGTTTGTATACCATCCAGCCAGTGCTGCTCCGCATGATGTCGATTCAGAATTGAACTCAAAGAAACGGTATTTATTGTTTGATCCACAAACTCACTGTAATTGTTTTTATTTTTTGAAGCTTGGAAACGATATATTTGAAGAGAAATATTGTAGAATTATACGTTTGTCTTCTCAAATTGAAGGCCAATCTACAGTTCTCTAGAAATGTGTGGGATAGGTGTTTGGAAAATGAAGAACGTTCGGGAAGAAGGATATGTGAAAATAATGTGATGGAGACATAGGATGAGTGAAATTAAGTCAAAATTGTAGATTGAATGAAATGACAGAATACGATAAAATATATTGAAATGAAAATGAAGTGAAGATTGAACAATGCATGAATTAGTGTGACGAAGTTTCTTTATGAATTATGCAGTAAAATCATGAATTAGGTGAAGAAGAATTCGGAGAAATCGTTTTTGTGAATGACGTTCTGTCTTTCTGATATGCATTCTCGTCGACTCTAAAATACAAAGCGTATGCACTCGTGTCGCTTCTGAGTAAACCTTTTCAAAAGGCAGGCTATACTGCATGGTGTAACAGATGATGTGTTTGCTTTTCATTAGAAATATTGTTTGAAATTTGATAATCACGAGTATGAAGACTGAGTGACAACATTTTTACGAGTGTGTTTTCCTTCATGCATGAAGTCGTAATACGTTGAATTCATTGTAGCTCACATAAGTATTTGTGGAACTGGTATCAATGAGTTGGATCACTTCCATTAGCGTGAAGCAGATTTACTGTAGATCGCTGGGCTTACTGTGATATTTATACTGCGAACTTAAATAAGGGAGTCTGAAATGAAAACCCAATGAATGAGTGCGGTATATTGAAACACGTACACGAAAGTTTAAATGGCAAAAACGAAACACACACATTCATTGACTTTTATTGACTCAGTATGCTGCCTCAAAATGAACGTCCTCAGTTCATTTCTTCACTGTGATATCCTTCACGATATTTGCTGAAATACCGAGCTTCAATGAATTCCCATTAGTCAAATGATAGTCTGATACTTGTATTACAATGTCTATGACGGCATTGTGTATTCACGCAGTGTTGGATGAAATATTCGGATGCAGGAAGTACATTCAAATTTAATGGTCTTCAATAGGTCATCCATATTCCAAACCAATTCCATGAGTTTCTAGTGTAATCCACGGGGGTGTTGGCTGACCAACGGAAATGCAAAGTTCACATCAAACTCTCTTCCACCATATTAGCATTCTGAATTTCTTCCAGGATGACAAAGGAAGCATCTCTCGCCTAACTGAGATCTCTATTTCACTGTCCATTATGTGTTTTCGAAAAGATTTGAATATTCGATTTGGTCAGTTCACTGAACATAATCACACAAATGATTTGAAATATTCTTCGAAGCCTGGTAACAGTTCAGATCGCAATGTCATGTATTCTAGGAAACAAGGAGACTGGAGTGAACCAGAAAATAACTGAAGAAATAACCTCCTGAAAACAAACTGAAGTTGAATGCGCATTCAATCTGTTAAAGTAGCCGCATATTTTACATTTGTATCAACACATGTGTATAACTTCAGCGCAAGTAATCAAATTCCGAGTACATGAAGCTTCATGAAAGATAACAATACCCCAGAGTCCCTTAACTTGATACGCCCTGCTTACTGTTCATGAACAAGATGACAGGTCGCTTGTAACGGATATACAGCAATCATATTGACCGTGGAAGTTAGCACAAACAGATATCAATCTCACCATCTTCTGTAGTCGCATATTTCTTTCAATCGACAATATCACGTGATTGCCGATAGGCCGCCGAAACTACTACATTCACTGAAACGACAGTTCGTGAATAATGTTTACCAGGATATCTCCCATTCTGAAGTGTTGTGTGATATCAGTGGGAAGAATTATTGCATAATATCAGTTGGTGTATTCCCTGTTTTCGCACATTAATTGTCAGCTAGTATGGATTATTCGTACTGCTAACATTTTCCAGAATCCAGGCGAAACCTGAAAGAGGATTGCTAGTATCATGAAACTCAATAAAAATATTTATTACATAATTCATATACATAGCCTAACATGTCAATAACTGACATGACCCCGATTAAGTAATCCTGCAAGAAACGAATTTATACAAGAAACAAAAATCATTGGACTAATCGAAATTCAAAGACTGCCCCATTATCACAAAATACCACGGAGATTATCAACGACAACCAGTGATTTGGAACGTTAAGGTTGAGGTGGCGGACTCAGGCGATAGGATTCGATGAATTTGGTGGTTTATTTTCTGCCACTTGCACGTGTTTCAATATGATGCATGCTAACAGTGCACTCATTCGTTGAGATACTTACAATGCTTGTGGAATTATAAATTCGGAATGCAACACTTGATCTCACAGTCAGAGTTTCCGAATACCATAGGAAAAACACCAGTCTCCAATTCACTTTCTACATCTCAATGGCAATGTACGCACGCATTGACAAGGGAGTATCAGTAAGATACAATCCAGGAAAGAAAACATCCAGTCGCATACTCTCTTAAATAGTTGTCATATTAATGGTTAATGAAAAGCAAACACGATTTCTCATAATATACGTGTGTAATCCAACTGAACATCAAACATGCGAAAAAACACCATATTAAACACGAAAACAAACATACACGCACGTGAAGCGATAACAGAGAACTGATGAAATTTGATATCACAAATAGATATTAATAGAGTTGAAAGGATACAGGGGTCAAAAATTTGCGAGGACTTCAAGATAGCACTTTCCCAAACGAAGTTACAAATATCAATCTCTCACTATAAAGATCGTTGGTATGGATATGAGTATGAAAGAAGACATCAGTTTCTTCTCATTGACAGATTCGTGTTGCAGACGAATATCAACAAACTCAAGAAATTCATCATTTGCAAATTATTTCGCAATTTGCAATTAACACACTTCCAAGAGATGGATTCTCACCTCAGTCTCCTTTGGAAATCAAGTTATGCGGAATAAGGACAGAGAAAATGGATTATTTAATAGTGCAAACAAAGTTAGTTACTTAGTTCATGTTTGACACTATTTTCATCACATAAAACACGTGCTGAATTTGTTTGTAGTAGAAATTTTATACACAGACAGGTGCATAAAGTTATTTGAAAAGATTTCTTTCACTAGTGAGGAGACTCAAGGTTGGAGCTGCGGGTAAAAGGGATGCTCACAGTCTGAGAAAATTCCTTCAGTAAATTTGTGACATGAAATCGAGTGCCTACCAATGATGATGTCAACAATATGGCCCACTCGCCCTACTGAGTGACATTATTCAGAGTTCAATGAAGTATGATAAACTCTTTTTCAAGCAATCCAGGAAAGAATAAAGTTGAACAGTGAAGATAAATAGGTAAGATGAACCGCCATTCTTTAGCATCCTTTTATATTGTCATACTACCCAATGCGATTTCAGTAGTCAAATTGAAATGTAAATAAACACTAATTTATCGCCGTAGTATACACTTCAACTCATGTCGATACGAAATTTATACTTGTCCTACAGAAATCTTGGTAGTGGGCACTTCGTAATTTTCATTATAGTGGCATGCTCGTAGCGCAATGTCTCTAATCTACTCACTTCTCTGCCGTAATTACCGACTACCTCCATATGCAGGTAGAATGCAAGGGAAATCATTGAATTGTCAATGGGAGATTCGACGATCTACTCCGGCCACCCAGAAGACAATGACGAGCACTCTGACTTTGTGTTTATCATGACGACTCCAACGGATAAGAAGACCCTGACACAACGGCAGACAATCTCACACAGGAAAATGACCGCCAGACCCAACTCCAAATGAAGTGCAGTGACTGTTATATAATGTTATGCACCCACCCACAAACAATGCAGATCTCGAAAATAAAAAAGAGTTCTACAGACAGCTACAGGCAAACATACACAAACTCCAGTTGGTGACATTCAAGTCCGAATGCCAGACATGGATGCCAAAAAAGAACCAGACATTCAGAAAAAGAGAAATTATCGTGGGAATTGTCACAAGCGGATGGATTAGAAAGATCACTTTCCAGGAATTCGAGCAACGCCAGTGCTTATTCTGTTTCAGTCGGCTTCCATATGATATCTCTTTGAAAGTATTTTGTGTCAGACGGTAAATATACATAATTCTATCACGACTGTTTCATTTCTACTTTAAAAAGTTTGACACACAAATAAGAATAATTCTATTGACACCATCACAATTTACTAAACATTTCATGCTTTTATCAAGATTGAGCTGATAAGAATACCCGTGAAATTAATCGATGAAGTAAACCATGAATGGAGAGATGGTGATTTTTGTAGTCCGATTATATTCATGTTATTTGAATTTTCTTTCGTGGAGTGGAAGAGTATCAGAAAAATAACAGATGAGGAACAGTTGAATGTGCGTTGTGTGTTTGTATTCTGCAGGCAATATCTTCACGTTCACGAGAGACTGGTAAATCTCACCGATTGTTGATGATTTACTCAAAATAGGTGAATAGAGATGAAGTAACCATCATCAAATATTCAGTCAATATTTCATGAATATTTTATGTACCCATATGTAAACTAAAGCCATTAGCAAAGAATCAACAGACTATTCGGAATTCAATGACTATGCATTACCGAGGTAATAAAGGGAATATAAACAACAACCAGTGATTCGGAACGTTCAGATTAGAATGATTTACTCAGGCGGCAGGAGTGGATAAATTTTGTGATTTCCTTTCTGCCTCTTGCACTGTGTAGCAAGTAGTTCAACATAGAGCATGCTAACAATGCACTCATTCATTCAGATACTGAAACCGCCTGCAGGATTATAGTCACGGAATGCAAAACTAGATCTCACAGTCAGTCAGAATATCACTGGAATTACATCAGTCTGCAATAAACATTCTTCACTTCCATGAAAATGTACACACCTCTCGACAAAAGAACAACAGTATGATTGTTCATAAATACCGTGTGTAATCCAACTGAACATCAAACATGCGAAAAAACACCATATTAAACACGAAAACAAACATACACGCACGTGAAGCGATAACAGAGAACTGATGAAATTTGATATCACAAATAGATATTAATAGAGTTGAAAGGATACAGGGGTCAAAAATTTGCGAGGACTTCAAGATAGCACTTTCCCAAACGAAGTTACAAATATCAATCTCTCACTATAAAGATCGTTGGTATGGATATGAGTATGAAAGAAGACATCAGTTTCTTCTCATTGACAGATTCGTGTTGCAGACGAATATCAACAAACTCAAGAAATTCATCATTTGCAAATTATTTCGCAATTTGCAATTAACACACTTCCAAGAGATGGATTCTCACCTCAGTCTCCTTTGGAAATCAAGTTATGCGGAATAAGGACAGAGAAAATGGATTATTTAATAGTGCAAACAAAGTTAGTTACTTAGTTCATGTTTGACACTATTTTCATCACATAAAACACGTGCTGAATTTGTTTGTAGTAGAAATTTTATACACAGACAGGTGCATAAAGTTATTTGAAAAGATTTCTTTCACTAGTGAGGAGACTCAAGGTTGGAGCTGCGGGTAAAAGGGATGCTCACAGTCTGAGAAAATTCCTTCAGTAAATTTGTGACATGAAATCGAGTGCCTACCAATGATGATGTCAACAATATGGCCCACTCGCCCTACTGAGTGACATTATTCAGAGTTCAATGAAGTATGATAAACTCTTTTTCAAGCAATCCAGGAAAGAATAAAGTTGAACAGTGAAGATAAATAGGTAAGATGAACCGCCATTCTTTAGCATCCTTTTATATTGTCATACTACCCAATGCGATTTCAGTAGTCAAATTGAAATGTAAATAAACACTAATTTATCGCCGTAGTATACACTTCAACTCATGTCGATACGAAATTTATACTTGTCCTACAGAAATCTTGGTAGTGGGCACTTCGTAATTTTCATTATAGTGGCATGCTCGTAGCGCAATGTCTCTAATCTACTCACTTCTCTGCCGTAATTACCGACTACCTCCATATGCAGGTAGAATGCAAGGGAAATCATTGAATTGTCAATGGGAGATTCGACGATCTACTCCGGCCACCCAGAAGACAATGACGAGCACTCTGACTTTGTGTTTATCATGACGACTCCAACGGATAAGAAGACCCTGACACAACGGCAGACAATCTCACACAGGAAAATGACCGCCAGACCCAACTCCAAATGAAGTGCAGTGACTGTTATATAATGTTATGCACCCACCCACAAACAATGCAGATCTCGAAAATAAAAAAGAGTTCTACAGACAGCTACAGGCAAACATACACAAACTCCAGTTGGTGACATTCAAGTCCGAATGCCAGACATGGATGCCAAAAAAGAACCAGACATTCAGAAAAAGAGAAATTATCGTGGGAATTGTCACAAGCGGATGGATTAGAAAGATCACTTTCCAGGAATTCGAGCAACGCCAGTGCTTATTCTGTTTCAGTCGGCTTCCATATGATATCTCTTTGAAAGTATTTTGTGTCAGACGGTAAATATACATAATTCTATCACGACTGTTTCATTTCTACTTTAAAAAGTTTGACACACAAATAAGAATAATTCTATTGACACCATCACAATTTACTAAACATTTCATGCTTTTATCAAGATTGAGCTGATAAGAATACCCGTGAAATTAATCGATGAAGTAAACCATGAATGGAGAGATGGTGATTTTTGTAGTCCGATTATATTCATGTTATTTGAATTTTCTTTCGTGGAGTGGAAGAGTATCAGAAAAATAACAGATGAGGAACAGTTGAATGTGCGTTGTGTGTTTGTATTCTGCAGGCAATATCTTCACGTTCACGAGAGACTGGTAAATCTCACCGATTGTTGATGATTTACTCAAAATAGGTGAATAGAGATGAAGTAACCATCATCAAATATTCAGTCAATATTTCATGAATATTTTATGTACCCATATGTAAACTAAAGCCATTAGCAAAGAATCAACAGACTATTCGGAATTCAATGACTATGCATTACCGAGGTAATAAAGGGAATATAAACAACAACCAGTGATTCGGAACGTTCAGATTAGAATGATTTACTCAGGCGGCAGGAGTGGATAAATTTTGTGATTTCCTTTCTGCCTCTTGCACTGTGTAGCAAGTAGTTCAACATAGAGCATGCTAACAATGCACTCATTCATTCAGATACTGAAACCGCCTGCAGGATTATAGTCACGGAATGCAAAACTAGATCTCACAGTCAGTCAGAATATCACTGGAATTACATCAGTCTGCAATAAACATTCTTCACTTCCATGAAAATGTACACACCTCTCGACAAAAGAACAACAGTATGATTGTTCATAAATACCGTGTGTAATCCAACTGAACATCAAACATGCGAAAAAACACCATATTAAACACGAAAACAAACATACACGCACGTGAAGCGATAACAGAGAACTGATGAAATTTGATATCACAAATAGATATTAATAGAGTTGAAAGGATACAGGGGTCAAAAATTTGCGAGGACTTCAAGATAGCACTTTCCCAAACGAAGTTACAAATATCAATCTCTCACTATAAAGATCGTTGGTATGGATATGAGTATGAAAGAAGACATCAGTTTCTTCTCATTGACAGATTCGTGTTGCAGACGAATATCAACAAACTCAAGAAATTCATCATTTGCAAATTATTTCGCAATTTGCAATTAACACACTTCCAAGAGATGGATTCTCACCTCAGTCTCCTTTGGAAATCAAGTTATGCGGAATAAGGACAGAGAAAATGGATTATTTAATAGTGCAAACAAAGTTAGTTACTTAGTTCATGTTTGACACTATTTTCATCACATAAAACACGTGCTGAATTTGTTTGTAGTAGAAATTTTATACACAGACAGGTGCATAAAGTTATTTGAAAAGATTTCTTTCACTAGTGAGGAGACTCAAGGTTGGAGCTGCGGGTAAAAGGGATGCTCACAGTCTGAGAAAATTCCTTCAGTAAATTTGTGACATGAAATCGAGTGCCTACCAATGATGATGTCAACAATATGGCCCACTCGCCCTACTGAGTGACATTATTCAGAGTTCAATGAAGTATGATAAACTCTTTTTCAAGCAATCCAGGAAAGAATAAAGTTGAACAGTGAAGATAAATAGGTAAGATGAACCGCCATTCTTTAGCATCCTTTTATATTGTCATACTACCCAATGCGATTTCAGTAGTCAAATTGAAATGTAAATAAACACTAATTTATCGCCGTAGTATACACTTCAACTCATGTCGATACGAAATTTATACTTGTCCTACAGAAATCTTGGTAGTGGGCACTTCGTAATTTTCATTATAGTGGCATGCTCGTAGCGCAATGTCTCTAATCTACTCACTTCTCTGCCGTAATTACCGACTACCTCCATATGCAGGTAGAATGCAAGGGAAATCATTGAATTGTCAATGGGAGATTCGACGATCTACTCCGGCCACCCAGAAGACAATGACGAGCACTCTGACTTTGTGTTTATCATGACGACTCCAACGGATAAGAAGACCCTGACACAACGGCAGACAATCTCACACAGGAAAATGACCGCCAGACCCAACTCCAAATGAAGTGCAGTGACTGTTATATAATGTTATGCACCCACCCACAAACAATGCAGATCTCGAAAATAAAAAAGAGTTCTACAGACAGCTACAGGCAAACATACACAAACTCCAGTTGGTGACATTCAAGTCCGAATGCCAGACATGGATGCCAAAAAAGAACCAGACATTCAGAAAAAGAGAAATTATCGTGGGAATTGTCACAAGCGGATGGATTAGAAAGATCACTTTCCAGGAATTCGAGCAACGCCAGTGCTTATTCTGTTTCAGTCGGCTTCCATATGATATCTCTTTGAAAGTATTTTGTGTCAGACGGTAAATATACATAATTCTATCACGACTGTTTCATTTCTACTTTAAAAAGTTTGACACACAAATAAGAATAATTCTATTGACACCATCACAATTTACTAAACATTTCATGCTTTTATCAAGATTGAGCTGATAAGAATACCCGTGAAATTAATCGATGAAGTAAACCATGAATGGAGAGATGGTGATTTTTGTAGTCCGATTATATTCATGTTATTTGAATTTTCTTTCGTGGAGTGGAAGAGTATCAGAAAAATAACAGATGAGGAACAGTTGAATGTGCGTTGTGTGTTTGTATTCTGCAGGCAATATCTTCACGTTCACGAGAGACTGGTAAATCTCACCGATTGTTGATGATTTACTCAAAATAGGTGAATAGAGATGAAGTAACCATCATCAAATATTCAGTCAATATTTCATGAATATTTTATGTACCCATATGTAAACTAAAGCCATTAGCAAAGAATCAACAGACTATTCGGAATTCAATGACTATGCATTACCGAGGTAATAAAGGGAATATAAACAACAACCAGTGATTCGGAACGTTCAGATTAGAATGATTTACTCAGGCGGCAGGAGTGGATAAATTTTGTGATTTCCTTTCTGCCTCTTGCACTGTGTAGCAAGTAGTTCAACATAGAGCATGCTAACAATGCACTCATTCATTCAGATACTGAAACCGCCTGCAGGATTATAGTCACGGAATGCAAAACTAGATCTCACAGTCAGTCAGAATATCACTGGAATTACATCAGTCTGCAATAAACATTCTTCACTTCCATGAAAATGTACACACCTCTCGACAAAAGAACAACAGTATGATTGTTCATAAATACCGTGTGTAATCCAACTGAACATCAAACATGCGAAAAAACACCATATTAAACACGAAAACAAACATACACGCACGTGAAGCGATAACAGAGAACTGATGAAATTTGATATCACAAATAGATATTAATAGAGTTGAAAGGATACAGGGGTCAAAAATTTGCGAGGACTTCAAGATAGCACTTTCCCAAACGAAGTTACAAATATCAATCTCTCACTATAAAGATCGTTGGTATGGATATGAGTATGAAAGAAGACATCAGTTTCTTCTCATTGACAGATTCGTGTTGCAGACGAATATCAACAAACTCAAGAAATTCATCATTTGCAAATTATTTCGCAATTTGCAATTAACACACTTCCAAGAGATGGATTCTCACCTCAGTCTCCTTTGGAAATCAAGTTATGCGGAATAAGGACAGAGAAAATGGATTATTTAATAGTGCAAACAAAGTTAGTTACTTAGTTCATGTTTGACACTATTTTCATCACATAAAACACGTGCTGAATTTGTTTGTAGTAGAAATTTTATACACAGACAGGTGCATAAAGTTATTTGAAAAGATTTCTTTCACTAGTGAGGAGACTCAAGGTTGGAGCTGCGGGTAAAAGGGATGCTCACAGTCTGAGAAAATTCCTTCAGTAAATTTGTGACATGAAATCGAGTGCCTACCAATGATGATGTCAACAATATGGCCCACTCGCCCTACTGAGTGACATTATTCAGAGTTCAATGAAGTATGATAAACTCTTTTTCAAGCAATCCAGGAAAGAATAAAGTTGAACAGTGAAGATAAATAGGTAAGATGAACCGCCATTCTTTAGCATCCTTTTATATTGTCATACTACCCAATGCGATTTCAGTAGTCAAATTGAAATGTAAATAAACACTAATTTATCGCCGTAGTATACACTTCAACTCATGTCGATACGAAATTTATACTTGTCCTACAGAAATCTTGGTAGTGGGCACTTCGTAATTTTCATTATAGTGGCATGCTCGTAGCGCAATGTCTCTAATCTACTCACTTCTCTGCCGTAATTACCGACTACCTCCATATGCAGGTAGAATGCAAGGGAAATCATTGAATTGTCAATGGGAGATTCGACGATCTACTCCGGCCACCCAGAAGACAATGACGAGCACTCTGACTTTGTGTTTATCATGACGACTCCAACGGATAAGAAGACCCTGACACAACGGCAGACAATCTCACACAGGAAAATGACCGCCAGACCCAACTCCAAATGAAGTGCAGTGACTGTTATATAATGTTATGCACCCACCCACAAACAATGCAGATCTCGAAAATAAAAAAGAGTTCTACAGACAGCTACAGGCAAACATACACAAACTCCAGTTGGTGACATTCAAGTCCGAATGCCAGACATGGATGCCAAAAAAGAACCAGACATTCAGAAAAAGAGAAATTATCGTGGGAATTGTCACAAGCGGATGGATTAGAAAGATCACTTTCCAGGAATTCGAGCAACGCCAGTGCTTATTCTGTTTCAGTCGGCTTCCATATGATATCTCTTTGAAAGTATTTTGTGTCAGACGGTAAATATACATAATTCTATCACGACTGTTTCATTTCTACTTTAAAAAGTTTGACACACAAATAAGAATAATTCTATTGACACCATCACAATTTACTAAACATTTCATGCTTTTATCAAGATTGAGCTGATAAGAATACCCGTGAAATTAATCGATGAAGTAAACCATGAATGGAGAGATGGTGATTTTTGTAGTCCGATTATATTCATGTTATTTGAATTTTCTTTCGTGGAGTGGAAGAGTATCAGAAAAATAACAGATGAGGAACAGTTGAATGTGCGTTGTGTGTTTGTATTCTGCAGGCAATATCTTCACGTTCACGAGAGACTGGTAAATCTCACCGATTGTTGATGATTTACTCAAAATAGGTGAATAGAGATGAAGTAACCATCATCAAATATTCAGTCAATATTTCATGAATATTTTATGTACCCATATGTAAACTAAAGCCATTAGCAAAGAATCAACAGACTATTCGGAATTCAATGACTATGCATTACCGAGGTAATAAAGGGAATATAAACAACAACCAGTGATTCGGAACGTTCAGATTAGAATGATTTACTCAGGCGGCAGGAGTGGATAAATTTTGTGATTTCCTTTCTGCCTCTTGCACTGTGTAGCAAGTAGTTCAACATAGAGCATGCTAACAATGCACTCATTCATTCAGATACTGAAACCGCCTGCAGGATTATAGTCACGGAATGCAAAACTAGATCTCACAGTCAGTCAGAATATCACTGGAATTACATCAGTCTGCAATAAACATTCTTCACTTCCATGAAAATGTACACACCTCTCGACAAAAGAACAACAGTATGATTGTTCATAAATACCGTGTGTAATCCAACTGAACATCAAACATGCGAAAAAACACCATATTAAACACGAAAACAAACATACACGCACGTGAAGCGATAACAGAGAACTGATGAAATTTGATATCACAAATAGATATTAATAGAGTTGAAAGGATACAGGGGTCAAAAATTTGCGAGGACTTCAAGATAGCACTTTCCCAAACGAAGTTACAAATATCAACTTCCTTTCGAGAGGTCAATGAGAGACTACACTCTTTGTGACCCGTTGGGGCGTGCACCGTCAAATCCTACCCCCGTAGTATTCACGTCGACATTTGGTTTGAAAGGTACGATTCGAGAGGCCGGTTGATTCGTACACTTCTGAAATACAGCTGAGCAGTAGTATTCAAGACAACAGTCGTTGTCGTCTCTGCAATATTGTAATGTGTTGAGGCACTTCACACAAGTTCCTGTTCCCAACGGTTTTTTCGAACACAGATAAGGAGAGCAACAATCATTTTCCGTTTCACAAGTCTCGTTGAGTTTCCGACACATTGGCGATTGACCGTCAACTGAAATAAAGTTAGAGTGGAAGTGAAATCTGTCAACGAGCATCAATCACGAGACGGATGTATGCAGAGATGAGTTGCAGGCTGGATGAATGAGTGCATGACTGGGTGTCGTTGAGAATCTGTCGATATGAGTGAATGGTGTGTGTATCTGCTTCTGTAATGGCTACAGCAACGCGATCGTTGATGGTCTGAAGCAGATACTGATTGCGCTTGCGATGCTGATAGTAATGTGGGCGTTGAGAATTCACCATCGGTGGTGCGGATGCAGATAATGTTGGTCGAGTGGTATGGTTTCAGTGATGTGAAGGACGGTGTAGGTGAAGATGGACATGACGATTTCGGTGATGAAAATGTGTGTGATTCTGCAAATGGATGAATTGGAATTCAAATGAGGTGATGAGTGATTGACTCACGGACCAACTCACTGACTGACTTACCCGTCGTCATGTACACTGCACACAATACAGCAAGGAGAACTGAGAGAACACAGTGCATCATCTCGTCTGTCTGCTTGTTGATGGTTTCGATGTGATTTGATTCAACTATGTTAGGAGGAGGTGCTTATATATAGCCAGAGAAGACGATAATAAAATAGACAAAATCACGAGTGATGCATTAATCAGGTCATCTGCGTGATTCAACATGCTGTAGAGTGAGTAAAGTGAATTTGTCAATCACGGATTTATGAGTTGGATGTTTCATGCAATATGACAGATGATTTGATGAATAAAGCCTCTCAGACTCAACTATCAACTTGAGCATGCGTCAGATTATTATTCTCGAAAGCTATCACATGCTTTGCATTCAGAACACACACTCACACAAAGTGGACTAGAGCCGACGCTTTGATTGAGAATGAAATGTCGCATTTCAACTGCACGCCTCCACTTGTTTCTGTCTTCTTTTGTATTTTTCACTTGCATCCATGTTAATCCATACTGTTTCAATTCTTCTTCACACGATCTCCTCCATGTCACCCTTGGACGTCCCACTCGCCGCTTCCCTTTCGGGTTCCACTCGAGCGTTGGCCTGACGCGCAAAGTCACTCAACGGCCTCCTCAGCGAGTGTCCAATCCATCTCCACTTCCTCCTGCATATTTATTGGGCGATTGGTTCCTGTTTCGTTTGTTCTCATAGTTTCTTGTTTGTGATTCTTTCCGGCCATCTAATCTTCAGTATTGAACGAAGATAGTTGTTGATAAAGGTCTGCAACCTGTTGGAAATGTTTTTTGTGACTCGCCAAGTTTCTGATCCGTACAGCAAAACAGACTTGACGTTTGTGTCGAAAATCCGAATTTTGTTGATGCTGGCTGAGTGACGAAGATTTCCAGATTGGTTTCAGGTTGATGAATGTGTTTCTCGCCTTCCTGATTCTCGATTTTTCGTCCTCGTCCGTTCCTCCTGTAGTTGAGACAATGCTCCCTAGATAAGTGAATGAAGTAACCTCTTTCAAATCCCTCCCGTTGATGGTGATTGGCGCTGGATGTTGCTGCTGCTGTTGTCGTTGTTGTTGGTTGGTTATTTTCATAACCGCCGTCTTGTCTATGTTCACCTGGAGTCCTGTCTTTGCTGCTTCTTCGACCAGTTTGTCGGTTTTCGCTTGTAAGTCTTTGATTTTGTGTGACATCGAACATAAATCATCTGCGAAATCCAGGTCTTCTAGGTTCTTCACGTCGGTCCAGGATATCCCTTTCTTCTCGTTTCCCACTGTCTGAAGCGTAACCGAGTCCACCACAATTAAAAATATCGTTGATGATAGTAAGCACCCTTGTCTGACTGCTGTGTTTACTCCAAACGCTTCGCTGAGTTTTCCGTTGTGGATCACTTGACATGTGCCGTTGTCGTACAGCTGTTGAATAAGGTTGATGAATATTTGGGATACGTCGTAGTACTTGAGTGGTTTTCCAATTACTTCGCGATCAAAGCTGTCGAAGGCCTTCTCAAAGTCTATAAAGTTGAGATAGAGATTGGATTGCCATTCCATGCTTTGTTCGATGATTATGCGTAGAGTTGCAATTTGGTCAGAACATGATTTGCCTTTCCTGAATCCAGCTTGTTCTGGTCGGAGTTCTGTGTCCAGTGCGTCTTTGATTCTCTCCAGGATGATGCGACTCAGGATTTTACTTAGCGTCGACAGAAGCATGATTCCTCGCCAGTTCTTGCAGAGTCCTAAGTCGCCCTTCTTTGGTAGTTTCATTAGGTAACCTTTCCTTCAGTCAGTAGGAACCTTTCCCTCTTTCCAGATATTTTGCAATAATGCAGTCAGCATATCTGCTTTCGTTCCTGGGTCCGCTTTCAGTGCTTCCGGGGGTATTCCATCTAGTCCAGCTGCTTTTTCAGCTTTCAGAACCTTGACTGCATTCAAGACTTCAGCTTTCGTTGAAGGATTGGTGTCAACTTGCAGTTGTGTACGTGCTGTTGTTGGTATTACTGGACGAATTGTAGGTGGTGGTCGGTTCAAGAGTCCTTTGAAGTGGTCCGCCCATTGTTTAATCTGTCTTTCTTCCGTGGTAATTGGGTTCCCTTGGCTGTCTTTCATAGGTTTCACTTGTGTTGATCTCTTCCCTGATAGAGACTTGGTTATCTGATATAGTGTCCTCAGGTCTCTTTAGCCTGCTGCCTTCTCAGCTTCAGTAGCCAGGTTGTCGTAGAATTGTCTTTTGTCCTTCCTGGCACTCTTCTTCACTTCTTTGTCCAATGCTGTGTAAGTTGATCTCAGCGTCTCTTTCTCTTCTCCTCTATTAGCTTCCAAGTGTCCGTTGAGAGCCATTCCTTGTCTTGTTTCTTCTTTTTTCCTAAAACCGCTGAGCACGTTTCGTTGAAAATTACCTTCAGAGAGTTCCAATGGTCTTCCACGGATGATTCCTCAGTGGTGCCACGTAGTGTTTCCTGCTTTGCTCTGACAGTTGCAGTGAAAGTGTCCTGTGTGATTGTGTCCTTCAGTTTTTGAGTGTTGAACTTGCATTTTAGCCTATCATCAGGTATCCTTGAGGCTTTCAGCTTCACTTTGAAAGTCCCTTGTACTAGATAGTGGTCTGAACCCAGGTCTGCTCCTCTCCTCGACCTTGTGTCCAGTAGGCTCCGTCTCCACTTCCTTGAGATTGAAATGAAGTCTATCTGGTTTTTGGTGTGTCCATGTGGTGAAATCCATTTTGCCTTGTGTATATCCCTGTGTTTGAACACACTGCCACCAATCACCAACTCATTGAAGGCGCAGAAGTCTGAGAAGAGTTTACCATTTTCGTTCATTTCACCGAGGGCCTCACGACCCATGGTGAGTTCTTTTCCTGTATTATCTCCTCCCAGTTTCGCATTCATGTCACCCATCAGGATTTTGATATCGCTCTTTGGGACGTTGTCCATTACTGTTTGTAGTTGACTGTAGAAATCCTCCTTCTTCTCTTTTTCTGAGACGTTTGTAGGCGCGTAGTATTGAATGATTGTAACCTTTTTTCCTTTTGAGTTGAACCTGGCTGTCATTATCCTGGAGGAGATTGGTTCCAACTGCTTGAGAGCTTTAGCCGCTGTTGGTGACATCATGATGGCTACTCCCTAGGTGTGCTCGTGATCGTCCCCTGGGTGACCGGAGGAGATTATTGTCTCTCCAGTTAGTAGTTGGCACCTTCTGCATCCGTTCCATCTGCTCTCGCAGATTCCCAGCACTTCCATTTTATATCTCCTCATTTCTGCGGCTACCTGAGCAGCCTTTCATTTTCGAACATTGCAAGAATATTCCACGTCCCCATCCTTATTTTTGCTTTCATCGAAAGAAGGCACATCGGCTGACTGGCTTCTTGAAGGCATTTACCAGCCTGCGTCATTTCACTTCCCCGATTCCAGCGAAAAATAAGGTCATTGTTTGTATTTGTAGAATTTTGAATATATTTGTGCGTTGAAGTTTTAGTAGCAATTTGGTTAAGTTTTGCGGGTGGGGTTGCTGGCACCACGCCCCAACCATCCCTCTTTATCCGTGCTTGGGACCGGCTAGAATACTAGTGACCTAGAAATCTAGGTGAGGTTCTACTTCGATATGAATAATCAGAATTATCTCGATAACTGTGATACTGTATTCAAATGTAGATGGACAACTTATGCACATATTCAAACAAGGACAGAGTGTGATTGATAAATGCACAGGAGTCCACCTGATAGGTTTGTTCACTTGCCTTTTGAAGAACATTCAGATATTGAAATAATGAAAAGGAATAAATCGTATCGAAGTCGACAGGCGTGTGATCGAAGTTGCTGAGGTAATATTATCGGGATACCAAATGTTAATTGATGGACGTATGTAACAATTGAAATTCATTTATGAATGATGAGCTCAGACAACTGCACACCTTTATGTGAAATATATTTTGAGACTCGTCACCATGCAGAAAAATAAACAAATTTAGCTTAGAAGGATCTGAAATTTCCAACACTTCGGGGTAAACAGCTTGTACCTGTCTGAAATCAAGGAGGTGGGTGTCAACCACAATACCGAAATAACTGCTTCCATTTTAGGAATCCTACGTATGATATGACTACTTCGCTGAACAATACGTATATTTGTGTCTTGCACAAATGTATGCGACATTTCATTCTCAATCAAAGCGTCGGCTCTAGTCCACTTTGTGTGAGTGTGTGTTCTGAATGCAAAGCATGTGATAGCTTTCGAGAATAATAATCTGACGCATGCTCAAGTTGATAGTTGAGTCTGAGAGGCTTTATTCATCAAATCATCTGTCATATTGCATGAAACATCCAACTCATAAATCCGTGATTGACAAATTCACTTTACTCACTCTACAGCATGTTGAATCACGCAGATGACCTGATTAATGCATCACTCGTGATTTTGTCTATTTTATTATCGTCTTCTCTGGCTATATATAAGCACCTCCTCCTAACATAGTTGAATCAAATCACATCGAAACCATCAACAAGCAGACAGACGAGATGATGCACTGTGTTCTCTCAGTTCTCCTTGCTGTATTGTGTGCAGTGTACATGACGACGGGTAAGTCAGTCAGTGAGTTGGTCCGTGAGTCAATCACTCATCACCTCATTTGAATTCCAATTCATCCATTTGCAGAATCACACACATTTTCATCACCGAAATCGTCATGTCCATCTTCACCTACACCGTCCTTCACATCACTGAAACCATACCACTCGACCAACATTATCTGCATCCGCACCACCGATGGTGAATTCTCAACGCCCACATTACTATCAGCATCGCAAGCGCAATCAGTATCTGCTTCAGACCATCAACGATCGCGTTGCTGTAGCCATTACAGAAGCAGATACACACACCATTCACTCATATCGACAGATTCTCAACGACACCCAGTCATGCACTCATTCATCCAGCCTGCAACTCATCTCTGCATACATCCGTCTCGTGATTGATGCTCGTTGACAGATTTCACTTCCACTCTAACTTTATTTCAGTTGACGGTCAATCGCCAATGTGTCGGAAACTCAACGAGACTTGTGAAACGGAAAATGATTGTTGCTCTCCTTATCTGTGTTCGAAAAAACCGTTGGGAACAGGAACTTGTGTGAAGTGCCTCAACACATTACAATATTGCAGAGACGACAACGACTGTTGTCTTGAATACTACTGCTCAGCTGTATTTCAGAAGTGTACGAATCAACCGGCCTCTCGAATCGTACCTTTCAAACCAAATGTCGACGTGAATACTACGGGGGTAGGATTTGACGGTGCACGCCCCAACGGGTCACAAAGAGTGTAGTCTCTCATTGACCTCTCGAAAGGAAGTTGATATTTGTAACTTCGTTTGGGAAAGTGCTATCTTGAAGTCCTCGCAAATTTTTGACCCCTGTATCCTTTCAACTCTATTAATATCTATTTGTGATATCAAATTTCATCAGTTCTCTGTTATCGCTTCACGTGCGTGTATGTTTGTTTTCGTGTTTAATATGGTGTTTTTTCGCATGTTTGATGTTCAGTTGGATTACACACGGTATTTATGAACAATCATACTGTTGTTCTTTTGTCGAGAGGTGTGTACATTTTCATGGAAGTGAAGAATGTTTATTGCAGACTGATGTAATTCCAGTGATATTCTGACTGACTGTGAGATCTAGTTTTGCATTCCGTGACTATAATCCTGCAGGCGGTTTCAGTATCTGAATGAATGAGTGCATTGTTAGCATGCTCTATGTTGAACTACTTGCTACACAGTGCAAGAGGCAGAAAGGAAATCACAAAATTTATCCACTCCTGCCGCCTGAGTAAATCATTCTAATCTGAACGTTCCGAATCACTGGTTGTTGTTTATATTCCCTTTATTACCTCGGTAATGCATAGTCATTGAATTCCGAATAGTCTGTTGATTCTTTGCTAATGGCTTTAGTTTACATATGGGTACATAAAATATTCATGAAATATTGACTGAATATTTGATGATGGTTACTTCATCTCTATTCACCTATTTTGAGTAAATCATCAACAATCGGTGAGATTTACCAGTCTCTCGTGAACGTGAAGATATTGCCTGCAGAATACAAACACACAACGCACATTCAACTGTTCCTCATCTGTTATTTTTCTGATACTCTTCCACTCCACGAAAGAAAATTCAAATAACATGAATATAATCGGACTACAAAAATCACCATCTCTCCATTCATGGTTTACTTCATCGATTAATTTCACGGGTATTCTTATCAGCTCAATCTTGATAAAAGCATGAAATGTTTAGTAAATTGTGATGGTGTCAATAGAATTATTCTTATTTGTGTGTCAAATTTTTTAAAGTAGAAATGAAACAGTCGTGATAGAATTATGTATATTTACCGTCTGACACAAAATACTTTCAAAGAGATATCATATGGAAGCCGACTGAAACAGAATAAGCACTGGCGTTGCTCGAATTCCTGGAAAGTGATCTTTCTAATCCATCCGCTTGTGACAATTCCCACGATAATTTCTCTTTTTCTGAATGTCTGGTTCTTTTTTGGCATCCATGTCTGGCATTCGGACTTGAATGTCACCAACTGGAGTTTGTGTATGTTTGCCTGTAGCTGTCTGTAGAACTCTTTTTTATTTTCGAGATCTGCATTGTTTGTGGGTGGGTGCATAACATTATATAACAGTCACTGCACTTCATTTGGAGTTGGGTCTGGCGGTCATTTTCCTGTGTGAGATTGTCTGCCGTTGTGTCAGGGTCTTCTTATCCGTTGGAGTCGTCATGATAAACACAAAGTCAGAGTGCTCGTCATTGTCTTCTGGGTGGCCGGAGTAGATCGTCGAATCTCCCATTGACAATTCAATGATTTCCCTTGCATTCTACCTGCATATGGAGGTAGTCGGTAATTACGGCAGAGAAGTGAGTAGATTAGAGACATTGCGCTACGAGCATGCCACTATAATGAAAATTACGAAGTGCCCACTACCAAGATTTCTGTAGGACAAGTATAAATTTCGTATCGACATGAGATGAAGTGTATACTACGGCGATAAATTAGTGTTTATTTACATTTCAATTAGAATACTGAAATCTAATTGAGTAGTATCGTAAAACAGAAGACAAGGGCCAGGCAACAGATCTTTATTAAGGAAAATCAACACATATAGATTTTAATGTACATTATTTTCCATTATTGTTAGTAGAAAATACAGAAAGTTAACTTTGCATCTCTTTGTGGCTGTGTCAGGTCATCCATATGCTAGCTGTATCCGCCTACGCAACGTCTTTGTTCTCATTTTCTCACCACCAATATTGGGGACATAAACATTGACGTCAATTACTGTCTACCAACTTTGGCTAGCAGCCAGCTCTCACCACAGTATGACATTGTGGAAGGATGTTAAACCAATGCGGTCTCCCAGTGTATAGTTTGAAAAGTCTCGTAAGTGAACAACATGAACTATTGATGGTGCTCATGCTTTAACTACTCAGCGAATGTTGAGATGAATGAATTGTAAGTATTTGTGATTTTCTGTACACCATAATGATAGGTGAACAACAAACTGAAGAGTAAGGATTTTGAACATTATGGAGCATTCATCAAACTATCATAAGTTTTGATTCATATATTTCTTGTAGCTTATATGTCACTTATGTCTAATCTCATTTAGTATACGAGATGCAGACATGTATGAAAACGTCTTTGAAACAGCCCATAAACAGGAGCTGAACTGTTCAACGTAGTTTGAAAACTTTCGCATAAGAAGAGGTAGATGGCCTTAGAACAGTGAATTGTCCTCACATCAACATTCTATATCTTATTTATTGATTCGCGTTTTAATTTATCATAATAAAAAATAATGTCATAAATTTGGATACGACGACTACTGGGCACCGCAACTCACTCCTCTGTAAGTGAACTTAATTGATGATTCAAGGTAGGAGAAAATGTCAAGCCTTGTCCAGCGAATAACACCAGGTGAGCAACAAACACATCAAGTGCTCATTATCTAAAATAGACCAGTCTTTTTGATAAAATAACAGAAGGTTCCTAAGTTTCGAAAGTTTTAAAGCATAGTTTCGTATTTTCTTCTTGTACGCTTGGCTTTCTTGCCGTAACAGAGAACATGCATACACAGTTATTATGATCATTAGCTGTCTTCTTGATATCCACGTTTTCTCCGTAAGTAATGCGATTTCATGGAAGACTAGATGACCAATTCAGTGCTGGCACTTGATTCTCTTCGATACCATTCACATAAGCATTTTTCCATCGAATAAAACGTCACTCAAATGAAACAACTTGAATTTATTCAATAAGTCATAAACAAGAAATATTTTGTGATACAATTTTTGATAAAGGTGTAAAAATGTACTCATCAAATGGATGTTTATAATCAAGGGTTTTGTTGAGGATTTTGCCTAATACATGATTTTAGAATTTGCGCAGCATAAAACTACTTTTCTACGTTATTTAATCATCCATATCTTGGAAACGGAAGCTGCCTTTTCATGGACTTTAAACTGTCACCAAGTTTTGACGGGTTTCTAATATAAAATGATCTCAAATATTTATTAGTGTTATCATGACGAGGTCCACTTTGTATGTTCATATCTTCTAGAATCAAATAAGTCAAAGATACTGTGAAATGTGGGAAATAATATGGAATATTTTGAATATCTGGAAAATACACTAGTTACTAATCGGATGGGATAAATATAAAGTACTAAGTTGATGTTAGTTAAAATAGGTTGGCAGATATCATTTGCATATAAAATGCATACTACTGAATAATTGAGATAAGTAGGTTTATAGTAGACATATTTACTATATCTAAGCAAGGACTGCCGTTTCACTCGTTTGGGGCATGCAGCGTCTCCACTTCATTAGGCAGAGTTCAGAAGAAATCTATCTGCTTCCTAGTGTGTCAGTCAGCTGAAGCTGATGTTGGTTGGTGTATATCATTGTGCTTTTACACACTGACTCTTATCACCAAATAATTGAAAGCGCTGTATTCTGCCATTGAGGTGATGCCAATGTATTAGCCTATCACCGAGAACCATTGAGTAGAGGCGTTCAATTTGAGGAAACACACTCAAGCATCAGACGTCAATGAATGTGGTTGTTTCATTTCTGCCTAATGCACTGAGTAGTACGTGTTTCGATGTAATACATGTTAACAATGCACTCATTCGCTGAGATACCGAAAACACCTGTAGGATCATAATTTCACCATGCCTAAGTTGGTCAACATCATAGTACTCACAGCTTCATAATACTACTGGAATTCGAACAGTCTTGAATAAAAATCTGCTTCACCTCACTGACAAAAAATGCAGGCATTGATACAAGTGCAGCAGTATAATAAAATTCACGCGATAATACCAGCCGAAATTCAAAGAAATTTCTCATGAAAAACACGAGGAATCCAACTGACATACAAACATGCGAAAACGCCATAACAAACACATGAATGAATGTACACATACGTGAAGGGATAACAGAGAAATGATGAAATTTTTATCACAAAAGATTAATTCAGTTCAAAAGATACTCTAGTAAGAATCTGAAGAGGACTTCAGGCCAAAAGTTTCTGAGGTGGAGCTACACAGAATAATTGGGTTTCAGGAGCTCAATAAAACTTCATTTTTTGTGACATATTAGGGCGTGCATTGTCGAATCATACACCCGTGGTATTCATGAAGACATGTGGAATGAAAGGTACCAGTCGATTGACCAGTTGATCCGTACACCTGTGATATATATCATGGTAGTAATAAACATAACACTCGCAGTCTGCTGTGCATTTTTGTCCAAAGTTCATACATTTGAGACAGGTTCCTGGTCCCAATGGTTCCTACGAACACCACAGAGGACTGCAACATGGATTATCTCCCTCACAAGTCTTATTCAGTTTCCGACACATTGACCGTCGACTGAAATCAAGTTGAAGTGGAATTGAAATCAGTCAGTGAGCACTATTCACGAAATAGGCGTATGATTGTATGCATGTATGCATGTATGTATGTAAGTATGTACATATGGATGGATGGACGGATGGTTGAATGGATGTCGTTGAGAATCTGTCGATATGAGTGGATTTGTCTGTATGGATCTACGTCTGTAATGGCCGCAGAAACGCGATCGTTGATGATCCGATGCAAGTACTGATTTTGCGATCTTGATAGTTATGTGGGCGTTGAGAATTCACCATCGCTGGTGCTGATGCAGATAATGTTGGTCGAGTGATAGGGTGACGGTGATGAGTAGGAGGACGGTGAAGATGATGATGGAATTGACGACTTCGATGACGACATTCTGCTGGTGATTAAGAAATGGATGCATTGGAATTCGATTTAGATGATGTGTGATCGACTGACAGACCAACTCACTGATTGACTTACACGTTGTCATGCGAACTGCATTCAATACAGCAAGGAGAATTTCAGGATCAAAGTGAATCATCTCGTCTGTCTGATTGTTGATGGCGTTGACGTGATTTGATTAAGGTCTCTTAGGAGGAGTTGCTTATATGTAGTTAGAGAAGACGATGAAAATACACAAAATCATGAGTAATGCATTAGTCGGGTCATCTGCGTGATTCAACATTCTCCAGCGTGGATTGAATGAATTTAGGAATCACGGATGTATGAGTTGAATGTTTCATGCAATATGACAGATGATTTGATGAATGAAGCCTTTCAGGCTGCAGCACCCTCTTCAGCACGCATCAAATAATTATTCTTACTCACTTTCACATGCTTTGAATTCAGAACACACACAATCACACACAGCGAATTTTGGAGTTGATGTCATAATCGATGAGATTTTATTTTGATTATTCAGTAGGTGGTACACAGTATTATTTACTGATGACGTTTCGAGCACAAATCTCTGCTCATATTCATATCAAGCCACTCACACAACTGTTTCTTTCATTCATATACTTGTGTGGAAATGACGAGATATTTGTAATCGACTCAGTGATTGAGAATGAAATGTCTCATACATTTGTGCAAAACACAAGTATATGCATTGTTGAGAGCACTTTTCAAATGTTACATAGGATTCCTGATATGGAAGCAGTTATATTGGTAGTGGGGATGACGTTCATCCAGCGTATTTCAGGGAGGGACAAGCTGTGTTGTTTCAACCATTCTGCAATCTGAATTCAACAAGGTAATATGATTTGTGGAATGTGTTAGATTGTCTGTGATTTTAGTCTGATAGGCGGGACTGGTGTTCACCTTGAGTGAAGTTATGGTACAACCTAATATTTCCAAATATTTCGTGAAAATTATCTGAAATTGAGAGACAGCGATTTCAGTGATCAGTGTGTTGTTTGCTATTGGCATTTTCCTTCTGAACATTTACAAATACAAAATAAGATATGGAGGAAGACGGTTTAATGTAAGCTATGCATTTCTTTTGAGCAGTCATCATCTTGATATAAAAGAGAAAGTGGTCGAATTCCAGTCGAATGTGGATGATTTATTTAAAACCAGTGAATCTGAACGTTATTCCCTTGATCGAATATGAATTCATCATTGCATAAATACGTATGTTACTCAGGAACAAATTTATCAGAATATCAGAAAATCCTTTTGAAAATGAATATTCAAAGACGATCGGATTTTCAGAGAATATGGAGGAGAATATCACTGAGAACCAGGGAATGGAAACGTTTGAGTTGAGATAGCATACTCAGCCAATACACGTCGATGAATGTGGTTGTTTCGTTCCTGCCTGTTGCACTGAGTGATGTACATTTCAACATAACACATAATAACAAGAATGCACTTACTCACTCACATTATTTATCATCCTTTGTGATTATAATTCCGTCATTCTGAAGTTCATTTCGCAGTCAATGACTGTCAATACCCCATCAATTCTAGCCATCATCAACGCATCTAATTCATCAAAATGACAGTAAATGGACGTATTGATGCGAGTGCCTTAAGTACAGCAGTATGATACAATTCACATTCGTTGTATGTTTCAATCGAAGAAAAGTAATCACACAAGCCGAAGATTTCCAACTCAGTGCAGATACAACAGTTACGAAAATACAAGCAGCTTTACCACTGGAAAGTATGAGGAAGCCAGTTAGACACCCAAATCGCGAAAAAATGATGTTTGAACAGGTGAATGAACCTGCACACACGTAATGCGATGACAGAGAACAGATGAAATCGATTGCACATTATGTATTTATCGAATAAGTTCAAATATTATGGTACAGACTGGAAGCTTTGAATGTTGTGAAAGGCAGTAGTGATCTAAAATGGTGGTAATGTGTACCAGAAATGGATTACACGGCATCTGATCAAAAGCGGCTTGCGCCATCAACTCTTTCCGACCCTCGAATCGAGCTTCGCAGTTCTGGTAAGGTTCAATGCAAGCAACGAATCCGATCCTTGCCCACATTGTGGTCCGAATACAATTTAACGCGGGCAGCAGTGATATATTGGTCCACATGTTACACTCCCCTGACGGAATACTGCTGACTGATCAACGCCTACAGTGAAGTGGATAAGAAACAAGAAAATCAGCATTATTTACGAGATGGAGTGGTTGCAAGTGTGTGTGTAAAAAGAATTCACTGATGAATGCAGTGATTTTTACATCGTTCTCGTGCTGATTCTGAAAATGATGTTGATTCAAATGTAGGCATTGAGGATTCCGTGTTGATGCTGCTACAGGTAAAACGAGTTAAGTGGTATAGTGATTAAGTATATCATGATGAGTGAGACTATTTCGGTGAGGACATTCCGGAGAATATGTGAATGAATGCCATAGATTTCACATGAGATGATGTGTGATTGACTGATATACCAACTAACTGATTGACTTACCTGTCATCATGCACACTACACATATTACTGCATAGAGAAAGGTCATGCTGTTGGGCATCATCTCCGCTGTCTGCCGGTTTATCAGTGATTTCAATGTGTATCGATGTCAACAAGTGAGAATGGTGTGCTTATATATATTCGGAGAATATGCTGTTAATACAAAAATTCTCGAATAATGGGGTCAGTATATCTGTGTCATGCAATTTATAATTTGGTGCATCGAGTAATTTTTTGAAATCACGCATTTGTGAGTATGACGTTTCATGCAATATGGTAGATGATTTTATGAATGAAGGCCTTCACGCTCAACCACTCATGCACACATGCATATATGCTCATTGTCATTCTTACTTACTTCCGGATGCTTTGCCTTCATTGCTCACACACACACACACAACGAACTTTGCAATCGACCAAGTGATTAAAATTGAAATGTAGCATGTTTTCTTCTACAGAACACAGATTCACCTCATACAGAGGCGCTTGTCATCGCATACGCTGGATTTCTAATAAGGAAGGAGTTACCTCTGCATTAAAGTGGATCTACAATGACTGAATATCACACAGGGACTAGCTGTGCAGTTTGAATCACTCCACCGATTCACGTCCAAAAGAGAATATGGATCACAAAATAGCTTGAAATGGTTGTGACGTCGAATGCATATGTGATACATATACACAGTGGAAGTCAGAACATGTCTTGTGCGCCATTATATTCTGAATGCGTGTAGGCGGATGATGATGTAGATGATGATGGATTTGACGATTTCAGTGATAATAGTGTGCGTAACTTTATCTTAAGTTGTGTTTGCCTGTCACTTTGAGAAAAAGACGAACTTCTTTTACCTAGGTCTCAATCGGTACTCTGCATATCTTGAAAGTACTGACGAACGAGTGAAAAGTAGAAATAAAACGGATTCGCAACGTGCCTGTAACCACAAGTATATTTATAATGAATGTGATCAGAATTTAATACTATAATAAAGGTTTACAACTTATCTGTACCAAGCGGAGTAGCTAGCTTGAAGAGTGTGCTTTTGGAAGGGCATGGCGAGGGAGCAACCATGTAATCAGTAAAACGTACAGGAAGGGAAGTGGTGTAGCGCCAATTTATGGAGTACTTATTTAAAAAACTGAAAGCATTGACGGTGCACTACAGGTTATCCTCCTCTGAGAAGGTTGGTGAGAAACTGGCAACCTTCAATGCCAGACCATAAGAGGTACGCAGTAGCAGAAAAAGAAAAGAAAGCGAAGAAAAAAGTTGACAACGAAACTAAAAATAGGTTAAGGGGAAGAATGAATGATATGCAGATGATGTATGAAGTCAATCGGAATGGGAAAGAAAAGATGCTGGCTATCTTTGTGTTGTTTGACAGAGTTTTAAATTAATAACTTTTTTGTATTTTTGTACATATTTGGATATTTCCAACTTTTTATTAGCAGGAGGCTACGGACCAAAATCTGTTTTTACGTGGGGTGGATGATATCACCTCTGTGCTCAGGCTTAGATAGGAGTGTGAATCATAAGGTGTAAGTCACGTCTGAAACCAATGCTTCACTCGTTCACTTCATCAGCCAGCACCAGTCAACGCTAAGGAGAATAAACATACTTGCGTAGTAGAAGAAAAAGGTGAAAGAAATGAAAAATGGAAAGGGAATTTAAATAAATGTAGGTTTTGACAACACAGTAATACATCAGAGAAATACATCAGTGAAAAATGTCTGCAGTCAAAGCTCGCAAAAAGAATTTAACCGGGCTAGAATGACAAATTGCCACCGTAATGAAAGGGAAGAAGTCTGACATTTAAGATTGAGTAAATTAGCAATTAGAAAATGAAAAATGTAAGATTTAATAGAAAAGGTTAGCAAGACGTTCACGCAAGTTATACTGGACAGTGAATAGTTTTCAGTTTGAGTTACTTTACACTGAAATCTTTCTTATTTCCTCTTCTTCTTTTTTGTTAATATTATTTTTTGTATTCCCTATCCATTTCGATGTTTTTAATCTTTTTTTGTTCGGTTCACAATTCCACAAGTTGACTAGTCTAGCTAGCGGTTCGAGTGCAACGCCAAAAATAAAATGTTAGAACACGAGAAAGAAATCTAACAGGGCTTGTAAGTTGAAATATGTCTACTGCCACAAACGAAACTAAAACGGGCAGATATCAGGAAAAATGAATGTAACCTGCGAAAAGACATGAGGGTATGAACTACTCTTGTACGCAAAACCGTTTATGTCACAAATTCAGAGTATCGCTTGGGTCAGTGTACACGCCGTCCGGCGTGTGTAACCAATTCTTTACTTGTTATATCCGGAGAACAACTAGGTATAGTAAGATTTTCAATAACAGAACCTGGGTGGGATGTGTGCAGAGGTAGTTGCTGGTTGTGTAGGCATGGAGGGTAAGAAGTCTTCGGTGTAGGCCGCCTCAAGCCTGTCGATTCTTATGGTGTCTTGACGGCCAGATCGATCAATAACAAAACACTTTCCTTTTCTACTAACATGAGGTTCTGAGCATAACAGTGTACATCCATAACACTTGACTCATCACCACTTTCAGATGACGTAAATTCACCCAGTAAACGGAGGGTGGTAGCAAACACCAACTCTGCGGAGGCGCGCTGTAAATCAGCTTTGATCGTGGATCAGATGGCAAGTAGAACTAGAGGGAGGGACTCGGACCACCTTGGATTCTCGTCAGCCATTAACGAAGCTTTCAGTTTGTGGTGAACGCGTTCTAGAAGTTCATTTGCTGCTGGGTGATACGCGGTTGTTCTGATGCGTTTGCAACCCAACAGCTCTAAAAGGTTATTGAAGTGGGTTGAATCGAACTGTTGCCCACGGTCAGTAATCACCGTAGATGGGCGTCCCAATAGGGCCAATTAGCGTTCCATGAACACCAGGCAAATAGATCCCGCGGTGACATCGGCGACGAGGATAGCTTCAGGCCAACGAGTGAACCGGTCAACACTGTCAACAAGTAGTAGTGGCTATTTGATGGAGTTAGAGGACTCGCTATATCCAGGTGTAAATGACTAAAGCGTGCATTTGTGATTCACTGATTTACGGGTTGGATGTTTCATGCAATATGATCGATGATTTGATATATATAAACCTTAACGCAAAACCACCCACGCACATGACAAATAGTCATTCTCACTCACTTCTGGATGCTATGCTCTCAGAGCTCTCACACGATCAAACACTCAACGAACCTTGCAACTAACTCAGTGACTGAGAATGAAATTTCGCATGTATTTCTACAAGACACAGATTCACCTCACATGGAGGGCACTTGCCATATCAAACGTTGTATTCCTTATAAAAAAGAGTTACCTTTGCATAAGAGTGGATCTTCACTCACTGAATATCACGCAGGAACAAGCTGAGCAGCTTGGACCACTCCATGGACTTAAGTCAAAAAGACGATATGATTCACAAAATAGCTTGAAACGCTTGTTACGTCGAATGCATTGGTGAGACATATTCAACAGTGGTAGTCACCATATAAGTCGTCTGTTGTTGTGTCTGAATGCGTGCAAGCGGACGAAGTCTATGTGTGACAAGGTATGTGATGTTGAGGAGTGTTGTGTAGAGCACTACCTATGTCTTAAGATGAAATCATATTTCTGTGAGCGACATTATTTCGACAAATCACTGACCAGTTTGCGAATGCTGCACCTGATTTCATTCAAATCACACCAACTGACTTCGATGAAATTGTGAAATAACGCTTGTTGAGTTTTGTGAGTGAACATTTATTGGTGGAAGAGCAGCTGGTTGAATTTCACAAAATTACCGGAGTTAGTTTTACTAACATCAAAGTGATTCGGTATTCATTCATGACGGGTTGAGGTTGCGGTCAGAAAATATTTTTGATAATCTTCTGATTAAGCGACTTTAATGACGATGTGAGATGTACACCTGCATAAGTGGAATGTACTGAAATAATTTCAACTGGATATTTTCGGCTCACTATTTGAAAGAGTCAACATTCCGACATATTTATTAAAGTCGCCCAATGACATGATGATCGGAAATATATTCTGCTCGAGATGTCAACCATTCGTGAATGAATACTGAATCACTTTCTTGTAAATAAAATTAACTCAAGTGATTTGGTGAAATTTGACTAAAAGTTTTTCTGCTAATATACGTTAACTCACGAAACTCAAGTAGCGTTATATAACAATTCCATCGAAGTCAAGTAGTGTCATACGAATGCGATCAGGTGAAACACTCCCAAACTGGTCAGTGATTAGTCACAAATAATTTCGCTCAAAGAGACATTATTTCATCTCGAGATCTAGGTAGGTATCAGCACAAAATTCCTCGTTATCACATACTTTGTCCGCCTACACGCGTTCACCACACAACAGGCTCGTCACGTTCGCTCCGTCATCCATCCTCTCCATCCCACTCTCAACACGCAATCTCAGATGAAGTGGAAGAAAGCATGGAGAGTCAGTCATTGAGTCATTTGAATAAGTGCACTGTGAGATTTATATTGTCAAGTCAAGTGTTGTCTCCAATAACGTCAAACAGCAAAAGGCACTCGTCACATCACATCACATTACAGAAAGACTGTGGACAACACATATCCAGCTAACATTGATTTGTGACTGAAGTTTGGAGCAAAGTTTAGTTCACTATTTGGTTACTGTTATCAGAACGCTGAACATAAGTTAAGAAAAACCTTCAAACAGACACCTGAGATATTTAGACGGTCATGTAACATCCATAGTTTAGGAATACAGAGTCACTGCATAACCACAGAGTATCTGTAAGTTGGCTACTTCACGTGACATCATTGCAACACATGGTAACATGGGAAAAGCTTCATCGGTAATTTCCGTTTGATAAGGCTCAAACGGTCATACATTACTATCTAGTGATGACGTTTCAAGCTATATCGATTGCTCATAATCATGTCACATAGGGTACTCAATGACTTCTTTTAAATATCTCCAGCGTTTCTCCCTCATAATTCGACCTCACTCCTAGTAATACTTCGCAGATCTAGAACATCACTGATGAATCATTCAGATCGCATATGTTCGTCTGTACGACGAAAATTTCAGTGATCCAACTCCGTCTCTCACACCACATTTGGCTCACTTTCCATCTATTCACACCAATATTGAGGAGTATAACTCCGTCACACACCACCATGTGATTGTTTGGTGATGCATGCAGTAAACTTGATCGGTTCTTTCTGAAATTACTCATTCACAGTTTTCGCCACTTTTTCAACTTCTCACATTTGTTCTTACTACCATTCATTCACTAGTTCCGCCAATCAGACTGAATTCAAAGTCATTCCAACGGACTCCACAAATCATATATCCCAATCAAATTGAGACTGTGGGGTGGTTCACACTTCACAGCTTGTGTATCCGTGAAATAATCAGGCTGAATGTCATCCTTAATACCGAAATAACTGCTTCCATATTGGGAATCCTATGTATGATATGACAAGTGTTCTCAACAATACGTGTATTTGTGTCTTGCACAAATGTATGAGACATTTCATTATCTATTACTGCATCGATTTCAAAATTTGCTGTATGTGAGTGTGTGTGTGTTCTGAGAAGAAAGCATGAGAAAGTGAGTGAGAATAAAAATTTGATGCGTTATTATGTGCATGGTTTTGTCTTAAAAGATTGTTTCATTTATATCACAAACATCAAACGCATTAATCGGTAGTTCACAAATCCACTCAACACACGTTTAGTACGTTTAAAAACTTAGATGACCTGAATAGTGCATCACTCGTGATTTTCTCTGATTTCGTCATCTTCTCCGACTATACATTAGCACCTCCTACTTATTTGTATAAATGAAATCACATTGAAACCGCTAATAGACAGAAACATGGAGGAGATATCGCATCGTATTCTGGCTTTCTACTTCACTGTAATTTGTGCAGTGTGTATGACGACGAGAGAGTCAATCAGATAACTCAATCACACATCATCTCATTCAAATTCCAATATATTCATTTGCATGACAAGCAGACTATCATTAACGTTGCTGCTGTGGAAGCAGAACATGTACTTCGAGTGGTATGGTGATGATGAAGATAAAGTTGATGATGGAAATGACGACAATTTTGAGGATATCACCTTATAGAGATATACCGCAACATTGATTATTGACCATCGAGGTTACCAAAATTATATTTCAGCTTCTCTTCGTTCGATGCAAAGAGAGACGAATCATTGAAAAGGATTTTAACGCAAAACACTGACTGTCAGTTGCAAAGTGTGCATCAAATACTCAAGCCTGCCCATGGGTTCATTAAAACGAAAATTGTATGACTGACCCATTAACAGCGACTACCAGTAGCACTAGATATCTTGAAATCCTTAATTTCGTATGGTGGCCAACTGATTGTCGATTCTCCTACATCCTCTGCAGTTTGAACATTAAATTCACGATATCATATGATGCAGACAAGTGTACGGCCAATATGAACCATGGTAAAGAATGATGGTTAGGCGAATAAAGATTTACTTCCGATTCGATTCTCATCTTTGCTTCTACTCGAATGTATAAATGAACTCTGTTCAATAGTCCTATTTCAATTTTTCTTATTTCATGAAACGAAATTCATGTATCGAGTGTGTGTGAGATATGAGTGTGTGAGAAAGACAATGTGGATGTATGCCTGTGTCCATGGGTGGTTGATCGTGAAGGCCATTCATTCATCAAATCATCCATCATATTACATGAAACGTCATACTCATCAATGCGTGATTCACAAATTCACTCGATGCACGAAATAATAAATTTCATAACACAGATGAACTGACCCCATTATTTGTGATTTTTCTAATTATAGCATATAAGCACGCCTTTCTTACTTGTTGACATCAATTCACATCAAAATCACTAATAGACAGCCAGACGCTGGAGATGTTGCATCATAGCATCACCCTCCTCTTCACAGTAATATGTGCAGTGTGTGTGACGACAGGTAAGCCAATCAGTTAGTCAGTATATCAGTTAATCCTATATCATCTCATTCGAATTCCAATGCATTCAACTGAACATTCTCCAAAACATTCTCACTGAAATAGTCCCACCTCTCATGATATACTTTATCACTATATCACTTGAATCGTATTAACTGCAGCATAAGCAATGTTGAATTCTCAATGCTCACATTACCATCAACATCATCCTCAGAATCAGCACCGAAAGGATATCATCATCTTTTTAGACATAACAGACTCCGTCATTCACGCATGAACGCAAATACTGACATTTAATGACCAACATTCATTCATCCATCTCGTCAATAATGCTTATTGTCTTGTTGCACTTCTACTTCATTGCAGACGTTAATACCGCGACAGTGTGTGGTAAACTACTTGCACCATGTGGACCAGAAAATCAATGCTGCTCGCCTGTACTGTGTTCCGGACAACGGTGTATAAAACAACTGAGCATTTGTGTTTTCACACCCTGTAGGCTACTTGTATTGGAAGTGATTGTTTCCCTAACTTGAAGTTTCTCCCTTCGTGTATGAGATTTCTTTCTAAACGACTAGTAAATTTCAGTCTATCTCAATGATACTATTGATTGATGATTCACTGAAATACCAGGCTTCTGAAATTCTCCAGCATTCTTGTCATTTCCTCTGTCTAATTTTTAAACGTTGTTCCAGTCAAATTGATTTCCATGGTTTTCTGTATGCAGCAACATGAGAGAGCGTTTGGATGTCATGTCTTTTCACGGCTAGCCTATGTTAATGAATACTAGGATGTAATGGACGTTCACTTTGGCCAATGTTGTGTTTTTCGCAGTAGTTACAATTTATTTTGTAGATAATGTTGGTTTTATCTCCTTTCGTTGTTTAGCCGTTTGGTTGACGTAACCCTGAATAAAGTGATTTTGTTGGTTTGCTGCGACGTCAATTCCTCTAGGTTCGAAGAGTCTTGCAGTGATTTCTAAGATGTCTTTTAAACATGGTAGGGCAATTGGCTTTGTGCTTTTCTCGGGGGCTTTCCGTTTGACAGGTTGGCTTGAGGTTAATATGCATTCTTTTGGAAGAAGTCCATGAGATATCTTTCTTCAAATTTCCTAAAGCACGGAATGCTGCAATGTGTCTTGGCCCTCTTTAATAGTTTTTGTATGCGATTCCTTCTGTGTGTTTTTGGATTGTCGCTGTTGTAATTCAGTATTTGATCTGTGTGAGTTGAATTTCAATAAACTCTAGTTTCTATTTCCCCTGTGTTCGTTCACTTGACTAAGACACACGAAATTGAAATTTTTTTATCGGATTCCTCTTCTGCTGTGAATTTGATGTCGTTGACTACCTCGTTTATTTAGTTATGAGTTTAATCTAACTCGTTTCTTTTGATTATTTAAAATGTGTCGTCTACGTAAGGTATACAAATTTCAAGTTTGATCTTCGCCACTGCATTACTGCTCCTGTAATCGAACCTAATATTCGCGATCTTATTGGTGCTTCTTTGACTTGCTCAGATATTTGGCCGTTGAATTGGAAGTACGTTGTTAGGCATAAGTTTCATAGATTTCATCACGAGCTGTGATCAGTTAGAGAACCATTGGGAAATCAGTTGGGAGTACTGGACAGCCAGGAGTTTTAACGTAGTTTGGGACTCTTGCTCCATGCGCACCCACCTCCAAGGCTCGAAACCATGACATTATGGTTACAAGGCGAGCTAGGTCGTAGACTATGAAGCCACTGGGACTCGTTCGATGCAATGGTCAGTGCATGAATTCCTACTTTTGCCAACTATTACAAAACCACTACTTGAAAACAGTTCTCATGCTCACTAGCAACTAGCCCTATTCAGGCAGTTACCTGGGATTCTGGCGGAAAACATGACCAGTAGGGTACAGCAGGTTGAATGGGAGGCAGGCAGTAACTCACTGAATAAGACATTACGAATTTGTCATACTCTGCCGTGAATTGGAAGAAGTTGGCATTCATGGACAGGCCACTGGATCGGGTCCCATTGACTTGGTCGTCTACGAGATAGCTTGCTTTTAACCAGAAGGTGTTAAGTTGGAACTCTGGTGGTGGTTGCGTACTGTGCCAGAGTCCCAAATCAGGACGAAACACCCGTTTGTCCAGTACTCCCTGTAGGTTTTCCAGTGGTTTTCCAACTCATGTCATCTCATGATGAAATGCTCCGACCAGTTTGAGTTATTCCTTAGATAGTCATTTCAAGTATATGAACGTTAGTTTCTAAAATTAGAGTGACAGTGTTTATCACAAGTGAAACATAAATATGCTGTGCACTGTTTGAGAAGAACAAGTTATCTCAAATATGGTAAACTGGTCTTCTGCACCTTCATACTATGATAATATTGTCACCTTCATTTGGGAAATTATTTTTCACTACAATACGGGATTGTTAGTGTAATAACGTACAAACTAATCATTTCCTATACACCATCTTCAAGTAAATATTCATCCATAATTAATCGTATTATGTCATGTCGTTCTGTATGAAACAAGGATCAGTCCTATTACTGTAGTTTACACCAGTAGGTTGGAACTATGTGGCCATATAGAGATGTAATCGAAGGATTAAACTAGGTGTGTCATGGAGAAGCGTATATGCATTATGCTTAGTAGAAAGAAATCTAGACAGCTGAGTGGTTTGAGTATTTTGCGGGATTAGTTTGAACCATTAGGATGCCCAAAACTTAATGATTCATAGCGTATCAACAAAAATTTATATACATCGACTTTAATGGATATAAAGTGAAATGCAAAATGATCACAGGATTACTTGATTTCTTGAACAACACATCGACAAGTGGCTAGTATCATTCATTCTATGTGTCAGTATTATAAGTTTGTTGCAATGAAATCACTGGTCATGTTTAGTTGGGATGTGATTGAAGGAAACTTAAGATATTTCCTAAATCCTATCACTGATTTCAGAGGACTGTGCCTGATAAACTGAATACTATACACACAGTAACCAATGCGGAAGCATAATGCGATTGTTTATTCCTCTACCGATTACGAAATAAGACTACAAGTCACTACAGGCGAAGTTCATGAATAAACGTTATTAAAATGAACACTAACACTTCTGGTAGTATTTCACCAGTCCTCTGACGCCAACCAGCCTACAATTCAACAACGATCGCCATTGGTATATTCTGCTAAATGGAGACTAGTTGGAATAAGCAAGCACCCTTCAGTGTTCACCAACACTGACAAAGTATAATACTCATGTTGTTCTGTTCCAGACTGATGTGTGTCAACTTCTATGCATATCACTGAGTCAGTATTCTAATCACGTTGGTGATAATAGATTTATTTGTTTAATGTCATTCAATTTCAAAATTGTTATTTGCAAAAATGTGTTTCTTCCCTACGCATGACAAGTAATAGGTATTATGCAAGCATAAACTGTAGCTTACCTTCAGTTTCTATAGGGATAGTAGAACACATTGTCAGAGCATATTACACAATAACGGCTAGGTATATCTCGGCATATCAGAAACGGAAAATCATGGCTTTATACGAAAATACATATAACGGTTGGTAATCTGAATTCCTAAACAAATAATTTATCAACCAGTCAATATTTAAACCCTATAAACATTGACGATTTTGTTTATTCCTATGCATTCCCAGTGAAACATAGGGCTTCAAGCTAGAGGCTTGAAGTTTGGATAGCAGTGGTGTTTACTTTTACGGGATGGGGCTTCTAACCTCATGCCTAAACCTTCCTCTTCGCAAGTCTTATTACTGGCTTAGAGAGATAAAGGAGTGCGTCGGTCAAGGATCGAACCCTGGACCATACTCGTGGTCGGCGAGCATTCTACTACTGTGCCACAGATGCAAAAACATCGGTGTGAGATATTCATAAGATTCATCCGTGAGTCCTCATTTATTCTACTATCAGTGACTGATATACATGAAAGGCGAAAAACATGCTTTATCTTACTTGGTTTACATTGGATACCTAAAATGCAAAAGAATATCATATTTCAGAAATTTGCCACATGGATAGAATAAATAATCAAATAAGTGTAAGACATCTCAACCTGTAATATAAATAGTCTGTCAGTGGTCCAATCGTGGAATGCTTGCCAATCACACATTTGATCCGGGTTTCTCATTGTAGGCTTCAAAACATTTTCCTTAGTGCTGCTTAGTTTTTGTTCTCTGTCACTCAAACATTTCATCAGTTCCATTTTAATTTGCAGCACAATTTAGTTTATCTAATACCCTGCTGGTATGTTTGTCAGGTCGAATACATAGGTCAAACTAGTAGAACAGGGGCAGTCAGACTAGCTGAACATAAAAACCTATCAACATGCAGTGACACACAAACACACAATAGGACGGATGGGATAGGATGAGAGGTTTACTATCTAATGTCACAGGGTGGAGAGAGAGATTGATAACAGAAGCTTTGTTTATCGAATCAACTGCAAATACATGCAATAGGAATGATTCAATACCTGTCCCCGATATCTGCAAAATTCTACGACTCTCACGACAAATAGGAAAGGACAAAAGAAACTATGAAACTCAAGTTTCAAAGTCGTGTGATAAAAACTGATATGATTATGAACAATAAATTTTGATAGAAACCTCGTCATGCAGTAAATAATACTGTTTCTTCACTGTGTGATACATCTAATAAAGAAACTAATATGGAATTACTTACTATCACAGTGCTCAAGTTTTGCACACACATATTAAAATTTTCTTCGCTGTTTACGCCTATTTCTTAATCCTACTTAGCCAGGATACATATAGGTCATCCTATCCTTGAATTTCGAAAATTAGTGATAGCGCCCACTGATATCAATTGATTTATATATCAGAGAGAGTAGCTTTCAATGATCCTTCATAGAAAACACATATTCTCATCGAATAGAAAATGATAATTCACAAAATTAGTATTCGCAGTGCACGTTTTGAAAATGAGAACAGTACTTACAATTGATCTGTAAATGCAAAACGGACACCAAGAACGCAATACTGATTACACGCATCAACATTTTTCCATAAAAATAATCAAAGATAAACACCTATTTATACATTCTTGTTGACTGGCATCGAACACAACAATCACACGAATAAACCAATGAATTTCGTGTCCACAACAGTCATATGGTTAGTTAGTTTTCAAACTTATTAAATCAAAACAGTTACCTTTTGTCTCATGTGTGATTGATTCTAGCTGTATCCATTTGGAGACCACACGTACTAAAATGTTCAACTTTAGAAACTTTCATTGGAAAAATAAATCATTTGCAACTAGAATAAAATTGTGGCGGTGTATTTTTTTTCTATTGATAACAGACAATGACATTTTAGGCGACGCATCATCTTTCATGTTATTTTTAGCAGTTAAATGTGCAAATCAACCGTAGAATGAGACATTGCCGCAGTCAGCAATAAATAATTATGTGAAAAAGGTAATACGACAAAAACAGAGAACTTAACACCAGAAGCTGAAACGTTTCATGCAAAACTATTAATGAACGTGACACACTGAAACACAAACGCAGCCTAATTCATTCGCTCCGCTCTAGAATAAGGAAAATTTGTAGTTCTAATTCCGTTGACACGAAACTTGACTTTCCAAAAGCCAGCCTGGCAGAAAACGGTTACCTTAACCGATTTATTGACAGCAACTTGAAAGATAAGCAGTCTAAACTGGTCACCGACACAATTCCAAAGAAAACCTTATTCATGAACTTGGAATTCAAAGGTGATCAAGCTTCAGATGTGCTCAAAAATCGTCTCTCTAAATCAGTCAGTAAGACGTTCTATGCAGCAAAATTACATATGACGTTCACTAATCGCAAGTTGTTCTCTACCTCTGTAAAAGAGAAGCTCCCCCGTCTAGCCGCCTCCATGTGCATCTATCAGTTCACCTGCTTTTGTGGAGCAAGGTACATTGTCCGTAGTCAGAGGACGCTTTCCACCCGGATACAAGAACATATTCCAGCTTGGTTTTACAAGGGAGAAAGAAAGTGTGTGCAAAGCTCCATTTTGGAACACCTGATCGACTTCTGCCACTCTCTCAACCCTGAACGTGATTTTAAGATCATATACCGGATTCATGCTAACTTCTCGCGTCTTCTTCGTTACAGACTTATAAAGACAGCTGAGGCCTTGGCAATTCATGACTTTAAGTCAGACCTTTGTGTACAAAAGAAGTATGTACAATCCCTACTTCTGCCTTGGCCGTAGAGGGATACACATTTATTTATTTTATTTATTTAGTTATTCTATGTACTTTTCCATTATTACCACGATTATTATTATTAGTATTATTAGTATTCTCACTCTGAATCTTTTCCACTTGACCCAGTTGTCATTCTAAACACAAAATAATTTATTTTTATTTTAATATTTTTGAATCCTTTCTTATCAAATTTTACACCATGTTATGTAACATTTTATATTTGTCTACTAGTCCTATAATTATGTACCCCTTTCCGAAATCTACACACCTTATGTATTATTCTTTTAACGACATTATTTATTTTGCCACTTGACATTAAACTATGATTATAATCACAAATATTTTAACTGCATTTCTTACTACTATTATTATTTCATGTATTCACACCTTTGACCTTATTCTCACACCGGATATAATTTCTATAAAACCATATATATACGATTGTACAGCATGATCATAAATTCGTTGAAAAGAGTCTCTTCGCTGAATATTGTGTTCTTTACAAACACAGCTGTTCAGTTTTATTGGCTCTTTCAAATTCCCCTGACTTGTGTCGTATGTTACGAAAATTACAGTTAGAATGTGAGGTATTCGAAATCATTTTATGAATATCATTTACAGATAACTGTCATTAAGAAAACAGAAGATAATTTCAAGGAAGAAAATGATTCTTTATAGACGTATTCATCTCCTGAAGCCGTACAGTAGTATTTGTACTTGCCAAAATTATATAGTGGTCTATCATTGCGTAATAGGGAGATGGTTGCATAACATATAATTACTTCGAAGTGGCTTTAGAAGCGAAAATTAAAAGTTGTAAATTATGTGATACTCAGTGGCACTGAGATATAAATTCCTATTGGGTGAGAATAAAGGTGATTGATTGTCAATTTAACAAGTGTGAAGAGGGTGTGGAAATGTACTAAAGGAGCATATGATAGTGATTATAGTGAATTAGTTATTAAAGCAAAAGCAAACTAAAAGTAAGATTAAAAATTTAAAAAAGATAAGAAAAAATCAAAACGTTTCACAGGGAACAACCAGTGAAGAGGTAAAGAGCAAATTAGAATAAGATACTGGACAAACATTTACTGTGTGCGGAGTTCGGGGTTGCAGTGACGAATTACCAGCGCCTCTGCCATACAGAAATGCCGAAATTTGACGCTTTTTGTACAATTCGGCCTCACCTTGTAGATGATCTTGGAAGACGACTGTTGTGGTGCTGCGTGGCCTGAGTTTACCAAGTGCTCGAGAATTGAGCTAGTAATAGTCTTACATCGTCCTTTTGCTAACCATGCCGGATAATGTTCAGAGATGCATCTGGAAATATATACAATTGACATTCAACAATGTGCAAATCATAACAAAAATAAGTAAGAGATTTTAGAATTCTGGGTGCTCTATAAAGTGAATGGTTCTCTTATGACATAAAATAAACAACTTTTTGAATGACACTACGGTAACAATAACTTTTCCTAGAATTCCCAGCCATCACACAATTGTAAAATGTAAAGTAGATACCCAGATTTCTGCCTCGTGCTATATTTTGAGTGGTTGCTCAAACGCAGTAATGAATTAGGATGCAACTCTGCAAATTATGACTGCATTCCACATTGTAACTGATGACATAATGTCGTAACCTCCTTGATCTCACAGAATCTTTTATTTATTGAAATCAAGATGTGTTTAATGTGTAAATCATGCAGACAACTGTTCATTTACCTTCAGAAAGGATCTTACATATTGTTCCTTATATATTCTTGCTTCAGTAGGCGATATATTGTGAGGAGGTATCCCTACATCTAGAGTAAAACAAAGCCTTAAGGAATATATAACCTTATCATTACCAATCCAAACATAAGAACGATTCATCAACTGTTGATACGCTATGGTTTCCCCTAAGATCAGTATTCTTTGTGTGAAAATTTATCAAAATATATTCTTTGTAGCATTAGTCTGTCTGTGAGAAATAGTTAAACTTTTTCGACTTCATTCACAAGCTATATCGTCAAAAGAAATGCGTCCAACCGTTGTCCTTGTCATGGCCATTCTTATCCAAACTTCCTGTTTGTTCACGTTATTTTTAAATCTTCCTAATCCTCATTAACACTACTATATTTCCATATCCGAAATTCCTATCTATTTTATCATTATATTATTTCTACATATTAAATCCCTGATTAAGAACACAATATTCAGCGAAGAGACTCTTTTCAACGAATTTATGATCATGCTGTACAATCGTATATATATGGTTTTATAGAAATTATATCCGGTGTGAGAATAAGGTCAAAGGTGTGAATACATGAAATAATAATAGTAGTAAGAAATGCAGTTAAAATATTTGTGATTATAATCATAGTTTAATGTCAAGTGGCAAAATAAATAATGTCGTTAAAAGAATAATACATAAGGTGTGTAGATTTCGGAAAGGGGTACATAATTATAGGACTAGTAGACAAATATAAAATGTTACATAACATGGTGTAAAATTTGATAAGAAAGGATTCAAAAATATTAAAATAAAAATAAATTATTTTGTGTTTAGAATGACAACTGGGTCAAGTGGAAAAGATTCAGAGTGAGAATACTAATAATACTAATAATAATAATCGTGGTAATAATGGAAAAGTACATAGAATAACTAAATAAATAAAATAAATAAATGTGTATCCCTCTACGGCCAAGGCAGAAGTAGGGATTGTACATACTTCTTTTGTACACAAAGGTCTGACTTAAAGTCATGAATTGCCAAGGCCTCAGCTGTCTTTATAAGTCTGTAACGAAGAAGACGCGAGAAGTTAGCATGAATCCGGTATATGATCTTAAAATCACGTTCAGGGTTGAGAGAGTGGCAGAAGTCGATCAGGTGTTCCAAAATGGAGCTTTGCACACACTTTCTTTCTCCCTTGTAAAACCAAGCTGGAATATGTTCTTGTATCCGGGTGGAAAGCGTCCTCTGACTACGGACAATGTACCTTGCTCCACAAAAGCAGGTGAACTGATAGATGCACATGGAGGCGGCTAGACGGGGGAGCTTCTCTTTTACAGAGGTAGAGAACAACTTGCGATTAGTGAACGTCATATGTAATTTTGCTGCATAGAACGTCTTACTGACTGATTTAGAGAGACGATTTTTGAGCACATCTGAAGCTTGATCACCTTTGAATTCCAAGTTCATGAATAAGGTTTTCTTTGGAATTGTGTCGGTGACCAGTTTAGACTGCTTATCTTTCAAGTTGCTGTCAATAAATCGGTTAAGGTAACCGTTTTCTGCCAGGCTGGCTTTTGGAAAGTCAAGTTTCGTGTCAACGGAATTAGAACTACAAATTTTCCTTATTCTAGAGCGGAGCGAATGAATTAGGCTGCGTTTGTGTTTCAGTGTGTCACGTTCATTAATAGTTTTGCATGAAACGTTTCAGCTTCTGGTGTTAAGTTCTCTGTTTTTGTCGTATTACCTTTTTCACATAATTATTTATTGCTGACTGCGGCAATGTCTCATTCTACGGTTGATTTGCACATTTAACTGCTAAAAATAACATGAAAGATGATGCGTCGCCTAAAATGTCATTGTCTGTTATCAATAGAAAAAAAATACACCGCCACAATTTTATTCTAGTTGCAAATGATTTATTTTTCCAATGAAAGTTTCTAAAGTTGAACATTTTAGTACGTGTGGTCTCCAAATGGATACAGCTAGAATCAATCACACATGAGATAACTGTAAGTGTTTTGAATCACAACTTCGTGTGTTTCATGGATGGTATGTTGATTTGTTGCTGCTACTATAAGAAGAAATGAATTATCTTGAGGTGACAGTTTTCTTTAGATTGATAAATTTTTGAGGATTGAGGATTTGAGAATTTTTCCAGTTGTTTTAATGGAGGTGGTGTGCACTTTTATTCGAATGTTCACACAGCCAATAGCTGCATTTCCCACTATCATAAATAATGTAGAATTTACGATTTTTTATTTAATTCTTGTACACAAATTGTGTGTATTTCTTGGTTGATTTGTATATAATTTTATACGAACCAGAAAACTCACACGCGAAAACGGACGAACTGTCAGGTGAAATAGGTAGTGAAGACAGGATTTCAAGGGAACACAGAGAAGACGGTAGCAATGAAGACAACCAACCAACCAACAGCAACAACAATTTGCACCAATCACCATCAACTGCAGGGTTTTGAGAAAGGTTATTTCCTTCACTTCTACAACCAGGAGTCACGGTTTCAACCACAGGCAGTCGGAACAGATGAAGAAGTCAAAGCTGGCTAGCCAGAATCGGAAAAGCAGAATACGCCTTCATCAACCAGAAGCAACTTTGGAAATCATATGTTGTCACTCAGCCAGCATAAACAGCAAGATTCGGATCTTGGACAACAATGTTGAGTTAGTCAGTTCTTCTATATAAGTCAGAAACTTAGCTCATCATTCATGTAAAGCACATCCAACTGGTCGCAGGTGCCATCACTGATTCCGTATCGAAGGTTAGACATCCAACCGGAAAGAATGAGCAACAAGAAACTATTGAATAGAACCAAACAAGGACCTGTTGAAGAGCAAACATCCCGAAGAAAATCGAGGTGGATCTGATACATGGTGAGATCGTCAGATATTATCAAACGCCAGGACATCGCTCGAGTGGAACTCGGACTACAAACTTCAAGTAGGTCGTCCGAGGGCGACATAGAAGAGGTTGTATGAGGAAGCGATAAGAGGCAATGGGAAACCATGGGGTCAGCCTAAGAGAACTGTGGAGAATAGGATGCGGTGGAGATGTGTTGTTAAAGCCTTATGTTCCACTCGGAGCCCAAGGGAACAACAGTAATGACAATAATAGAATAAATGGTAACATTTATATGTTATCAGTTATGATTTAGTTTGAGAGGGAGTGAGAAATACTCAAGTGATAGGAAATATGATCACACGTATACATCATATAATGAGTTACTTTCGTTCGACGAAGTAATGGACTCTTCATTCAGCTCATTTATAAAAGCCATTATATGCTGATAAAAGTAGTCAATTCACTAAGAGAATAGCACGGAAGTGAATAAAGTCTAAAGTCCAAAATGAAAAAGGTTTTCTTGATGGAGTTTATTTCCAAAGTTTATTTCCAGTTTTAACACTATGGTGCTGTTTTACAACTTCAAAGAAGGAAAATGTCAATTCATGTCTTAATTTATATCGAAGTGCTGCTGACGAGTATCAACAAACAGATAAATTTCAAAATTCGCAAATTAATTTGCAATTTAACACACTTCCAAAAGGCGAAATCTCACCTAAGTCTCCTTTGAAAATCAAGTTATTCAGATCACAATATGTCATCTGCTTGATATCATAAATGGCGATATTCAAGAAAACAAGCATATTTGAATAAAATTTATGTATACTACTGATTGGTTAAAATGAACGAAATATTCCCATATTGAGTCATAAGAAAAAGGTAAATTCAGAGCACTTAACCCAGCATACGTTAGATTCCTAATAAAGAAGAAGTTACCTTAGCATTAAAATTGATCTACACCCACTTAATATCACACAGGGAAAAGCTGTGCAGTTTGAACCACTCAACGGACTCAAGTCAAAAAGACAATATGATACACAAAGTAGCTGGAAATGATTGAGACGTCGAATGCACAGGTTAGATATATGCACCAGTGGTAGTCATCAAATGTGTTGTGTGCTGTTGTTTGTTCAATGCGTGCAGGTTGACAAAGTATGTGCGAAATGGTATGTGATTTCGTGGACTGTTGTTTTGAGAGCTACCTATGCGTCACCATGAAATAATGTTTCCGTGATCGACATTAATTGTGACAAATCACTGACCAGTTTGCAAATGCTTCACCTGATCCTATTCGAATCACACTCATTGCCTTCGAAAGAATCGGGAAATCATGCTTGTTGGCGTGAGAGTGAACATACATTAGCGGAAGACCTTCTGGTCAAATTTCACCGAATTACCTGAGTTAATTTTATTTTCAACAAAGTGATTCAGTATTCATTCACGACTGGATGACGTCTCGATCAGAAAACATTTCTGATATTCATGTAAGTGGGCGACTTTGATCAAGATGTGTGAATGTTATCTCTTCGAAATAGTGCTTCGAGAATATCTTGTTGAAATTATGAATGAATAATTTCGGAATGAACTCAACGATCTTACTGCATGCATCTCAGTCATGTAGATGGAGTGCTTGTGGTTTCTGATTCGGAATATAATATGATAACTGTTTAGGTTGTTTTTTGAAATTTTTGAGTGGTACATAGTTGTAGGGAAGTGACAAAATGCAATGAAAGCAAGTTATTCTGCACCAATCTTTGTAGGTTATCATATGTAAAAGGGGGATTTCAGTAGGCAGTTGTGTGTCTTCTAATGCACATGGCGTGTGCATCTGTAAGTATTTGGAAAAATATATCACACGGTGTATTACCTTCTCTGATAGACTTTCAAAAATCGACAAACAGTACTGGAGATGACAGAAGAATCAGAAAGATTACTGATAACCTGAGGTAACCACCAAACTTGAATCAAACCGAAATCGATATCATTAGAAGAATAGAATTCAATGTACACCAGTATAAATAGGATGTACTAAAATAAATGCAACAAGATATCCTCAAAGCACTATATGGAAAAGTAAACATTCTTACATCTTAATCAAGTCAGCCCACTGACATGAATGTCGAAAGTGTATTCTGACGTCACCCAGTCGTGAATGAATGCTAAATTGAGAAGAACAAGAAGTTCAGAAAAGATATCTTTTTGGCGATTTCATTCTCAAGAGCTGTACGATCACATTTATATAGATAAGTTTACATGGATACAATTCTCACTCGTTTAGCTACACATGGTAAAAAAGGTGATAATAATTTTCAAATTGGTATGAAAGTTTGAAGGTACGAATATAAATTACAAAGGGCTTAGAGACAAGATTGCCTAGGATAAGATAACAGTTACAACGTATGCAAAATTAATATTTGATAAATGAAGAAATAGTTTTCGAGGCGAATAAAAGGTGATAATTGTTTTCAACTATTTGCGTTCATGCGTGTATGACGGAGTCTGTTATGTCTAAAAACATGATGATATCCTTTTGGTGCTGATTCTGAGGATGATGCTGATGGTAATGTGAGCGTTGAGAATTCAACGTTGCATATGCTGCAGTTAACACGATTCCAGTGATATAGTGATAAAGTATATCATGAGAGGTAAGACTGTTTCAGTGAGAATGTTACGGAGTATGTGCAGTTGAATGCATTGGAATTCGAATGAGATGATATAGGATTAACTGATATACTGACTAACTGATTGCCTTACCTGTCGTCATGCAAACTGCACATATTACTGTGAAGAGGAGAGTGATGCTATGATGCAACATCTCCAGCGTCTGGCTGTCTATCAGTGATTTTGATGTGAATTGATGTCAACAAGTAAGAAAGGCGTGCTTATATGCTATAATTAGAAAAATCACAAATAATGGGGTCAGTCAATCTGTGTTATGCAATTTATTATTTGGTGCGTCGAGTGAATTTGTGAATCACGCATTGATGAGTATGACGTTTCATGCAGTATGATGGATGATTTGATGAATAAATGACCTTCACGATCAACCACCCATGGACACAGGCATACATCTACATTGTCTTTCTCACACACTACCGGATGCTTTGCCCTTATATCTCACACACACTTGATACATGAATTTCGTTACATGAAATATGAAAAATAGAAATACGACTGTGAAGCAGAGTTCATTTATACATTCGAGTAGAAACATAGATGAGAATCGAATCAGAAGTAAATCTGTATTCGCCTAACCATCATTCCTTTACCATGGTTTATATTGGTTGTACACTTGTCTGTGAGGATGATGCATCATATGATATCATGAATTTATTTTCAAACTGCAGAGGATGTAGGAGAATCGACAATCAGTTGGCCATCACACGAAATTAAGGATTTCCAGATATCTAGCGCAACTGGTGATTGCTGTTAATGGGTCAGTCATACAATTTTCGTTTCAATGAACCCATGGGCAGGCTTGAGTATTTGATGCACACATTGCCACAGACAGTCAGTTTTTTGTATTCAAATGCTTTTCAATGATTTGTCTCTCTTTGCATCGAATGAAGAGAAGCTGAAATATAATTTTCGTAACCTCGATGGTCAATAATCAATGTTGCGGTATATCTCTATTAGGTGATATCCTCAAAATTATCGTCATTTCCATCATCATCTATATCGTCATCATCACCATACCACTCGAAGTGCATGTTCTGCTTCCACAGCAGCCACGTTGATGATAATCTGCTTGTCATGCAAATGAATATATTAGAATTTGAAAGAGATGATGTGTGAATGACTCATCAACCAACTAACTGATTGACTCTCTCGTCTTCATACACACTGCACAAATTACAGTGAAGTAGAAAGCCAGAATACGATGCGATATCTCCTCTATGTTTCTGTCTATTAGTGGTTTCGATGTGATTCGATTCATACAAATAAGTAGGAGGTGCTAATGTATAGTCGGAGAAGATGACGAAATCAGAGAAAATCACGAGTGATGCACTATTCAGGTCATCTAAGTGGTTAAACATACTATACGTGTGTTGAGTGAATTTGTGAACCATCGATTAATGCGTTTGATGTTTGTGATATAAATGAACCAAACCTTTAAGACAAAACCATGCACATAATAACTCATTAAATTTTTATTCTAACTCACTTTCTCATGCTTCCTTCTCAGAACACACACACTCACATACAGCAAATTTTGAAATCGACGCAGTAATAGAGAATGAAATGTCTCAAGAACGTCGAGAATGTCTTGTTGAAATTATGAATGAATAATTTCGGAATGAACTCAACGATCTTACTGCATGCATCTCAGTCATGTAGATAGAGTGATTATAGTTCCTGAGTTGGAATATAATATGATGACTGTTTAGGTTGTTTTTTGAAATTTTCAGGTGGTACATAGTTATAGTAAAGTGACAAAATGAAATGTAACCAAGTTATTCTGCACCAATCTTTGTAGGTTCACATATGTAAAAGAGGGATTTCAGTAGGCAGTTGTGTGGCTTCTAATGCACGTGGCGTGTGCATCTGTGAGTATTTGGAAAAAATATATCACACGCTGTATTACCTTCTCTGATAGACTTTCAAAAATTGACATACAGAAAGGGAGATGTCAGAAGAATCAGGAAGATTTCTTATAACATGAGGTAACCACCAACTTGAGCACAACGAAATCGATATCATTAGAAGATTCAAATTCAGTGTACACCGATATAACTGGGATGTACTGAAATAAATGCAACAAGATATCCTCGACACACTCTTTGGAAGGGTTAACATTATTGCATCTTATTCAAGTTAGCCCACAGACATGAATATCAAAAATGTTTTCTGATCGAGAAATCATTCAGTCATGAAAGAATAGTGAGTCACTTTGTTGTAGATAAAATTAACTCAGGTAATTCAAGAAATTTGACCATGACGTTTTCCGCTAATATGTGTTCACTCACACAACACAACAAGCGTGATTTCCCAATTCCTTCGAAGCCAATGAGTGGGATTTCAATGAAATCAGGTGAAACATTTGCAAGCTGGTCAGTGATTTGTCACAAATAATGTCGCTCACGGAAACATTCTTTCATCTTGATACATAGGTAGCTCTCAAAACAACAGTCCTTGACATCACATACCTTTTCGCATATACTTTGTGTACCTACACGCATGGACCACACAACAGGCTGATCACGTTCGCTCCATCATCCACACTCTTCGTCTCGATCACAACAAACAATCTTAGATGAAGTGGAAGAAAGCGTAGAAAGTGAATAATTGAATCATTAGAATAAGTACACAGTGAGATTTTTGTTTTCTCGCTAAGTGTTGTCTCCACTCATGTTGAACAGGCAACACAAAACATCAAATTATATCACAAGATAACTCTTGACAACACATATGCGGCCAACATAGTTATGTAATTGAATGTTTGATTAAAGCGTAGTTAATTTTTCGGTTAGTGTTATCAGAACGATGAACACATGTGTAGGAATACCCTTAGACTGTTATGTAGGATATCTGGAAGGTTTTGCGATGTAAATATGTTGGCGGGATTAAGTTTCTGCATAACCACAGAGTACCTATCAGTTGGTTCCTTCACGTGTCATCATTGCAAAACATGGTAACTTAGGAAAAGATTTATAGGTAATTTCCGTTTGATAAGGTCTCAAACTGCTCTACATTCATATCCAGTGTTGGCGTTTTGAGCTCAATCGATTGCTCAAAATCATGTAATGTTGATCACATAGAGTAATTACTGACTTCATTCATATATCTTCAGTATATATCTCTCACCAAATCATCTCAATTGTAGTATTATTTCTCATATCTCCAGCATCACCGATGAATTATTCGGATCGCATTTGTTCTGTAAGAAGAAAGTTTCAGTGAAATGAGCTTTTAGGGTGGTTCAAACTACACAGCTTGTCCTGTACTGCAATAAGCTGAGTAAAGGTCATCCTTAATTCCAACATAACTACTTTCATATAGTAAATTCTACGTATGCTATGACTACTGCTGCCATCAATACGCGTATCTTTGTCTTGCACAGATGTACGCGACATGTCATTCTGAATCACTGCGTCGATTCCCAAATTCACTGTGTGTGAGTGTGTGTGTTCTGATTGCAAATCATATGAGTGGGAATAATTATTTGATGCGTGCTCAAGTGGGTGGTTTCGTCCTAAAGGACAAGTGCATTTAGTTTCCTTGATCATATTGCACGAAACATCAAACTCATAAATTCATGATTTACAATTTCAGTCAACCCACACAAAACATGTTGCATCACGTAGATGACCTGACTAATGCATTACTCGTGATTTTCTCTGATTTCGTCATCTTCTCCAACTATACATAAGCACCTTCCACTAACCTGTATAAATCAAATAACATCGAAACCACTAATAGACAGAAACACAAAGGAGATGTTGCATCGTATTCTGGCTGTCTTCTTCGCTGTAATTTGTGCAGTGTGTATGACGACGAGTGAGACAATCATTGAATTGATTGGTGAATCAATCATAGGTCATCTCATTCGAATTTCAATGCATCCTTTTGCATGACAAGCAGACTATCATAACCGTCGATGCTGCGGATGCAGATTATTTACGTCAAGCTGAATGGTGATGATGATGATGATGATCATATTCATGATGATGATTGTGTTGGTGATGCAGACAATGATTGGTATAAAGATTTCGTTGATGATATCACTTAAAACAGATGTACCGCAATATTGATTATTGAGTATCCAGTGACGTGTGACAGTAGTATTGATGATGAACACACTAATAGATCAATTGTTTGCAATAAACGTATAGAAACTGTACAGTTTTAAGCGTTTTTTATTGGAGGATATTTTCTCATCATCCATATTCTGTTTTCACGTTAACAGCCATCTAAAGTACACCATGTACCGCGGTACTGTTAGACTGAATGTACTTTTATTTGACATCGCCCTGCTGAATATATTTGATTTTAGTTTGTCTATCTATTTTAATCAATACTGTGGAATTATTGTTGAACTATACTCAATTTACATTCGAATTATTAACAGCAATAATTTGAACGTTTTTGATGTCTATAAATCCAGAGATATTACCGCCATATCAGGCTGGCTGGCCAAGTTAAACTTTAAGCACCACTGACTGCTAATGAAGTGCGAGTCAGTGAAACAATAGAGATAATGTTATCGTCATCAATGAAATATATGCTCATCGAAGTGTTATGTTATTAAATGGGATATATAGCAAGTATCAGCCCAGGTTTTGGAAAAATTAAATTACTCTTTAAGCTCAGGACAAACTAGTGTCAGGTTAACCTAAAAAAGGCGACATTAGCGTTAGGTCGAGTTAGATTACAGTCAGTTTGTGAATATTTTCACGTTAGGGTTAGATTCAGGAAAGATTGGGATTATTGTTTTTCATAGTAAGCCTGAATTATTATATGTATATAGTTTGGACAAATTACTCTCTTGATATAAGAATAGAACATGTGAGCCTTTATCAAAATAAATTTTACCAGGAAAAGAATTATACTCTGTTGATACTGCAAACTGAAACTGAGAGCCAACGAATAACATGTGTTCAAGGTCATTGGAGCGTTCACACTCCTAGGTCGTTGTTGGTGATCCTCGCCCTATGTTTATTCCATGTAACTGCAAGGTGTACTCTATAACATTTTTCTACTGCTTTCATGCATTATTTTATAAATGTATGTATTCCATACACGAAAATGTCTCCTTCATGTGATTGGTGCGTTTCAGGTCATTCGCTGATTGATAGTTAGCCCCATTTAGATGTGAACTTTCCCAGTGACACGACAAGATTGAACATTAGTCCAATCAAGGTATCACGAATTGATAACAGCTTTGCATGTGCCGTGAAATCAACCTATCAGTGACTCCGAAATTTCCATCTGCACACCAGAATTAGATGTGATAATAATGTAAAGAAGAAAATGCTGCTGAGTCTCGAAGGCAGTGTTCATTGAAACAAACGCATTGTAGAAACATAAATTTGTTTTTTTTATCCTTCACGTTCCCCAGTGGAACATAGTGCTTCAAGCTAGTGGCCTGAAGTTTCTGTAGCAGTGTTCATTTTACAGGATGGGTTGATAGCCTCATGCCCAACCTTTCCTCTTCACCAGCATTATTTCTGGCTTAGCGAGGTAAAGCAGTGCGTCGGTCGGAGATCGAAACCCGGACTATGTGCATGGTCGGCGAGCGTCCTAACCGCTATGCCACCGACGTACACACAAATTTGTTACACCATATCTTTAAGAGCTTATTCAAACATCATTAGCACATTGTTCGATTCCGCGCAGTGTTTCTAACGAACTTCTCACACTTCTCGTCTTCGACTAATCTTTATTATTATTTCCTTTAGTTCCTAGAGGAACATAGGGCTTCAGCCATGCGTCTCCATTGCGTTCGGTTCTCTGCTAGAGTTTTCACCTGGCTCCAAGTCTGCCCATACGCTTTCAATTCTTCTTCACATGATCTCCTCAAGGTCACCCTTGGACGACCAACTCGTCGCTTCCTTTTCGGGTTCCACTCGAGGGCTTGTCTAGTGATGTCACTTGCTGGTTTCCTCAGAGTGTGGCCAATCCATCTCCATTTCTTCCTGCCTGTTTCTTTCACAATCGGTTCCTGGTTGGTTCGCTCCCAGAGATCTTTGTTGCTGATCCTTTCCGGCCATCTGATCTTGAGTATTGAGTGAAGACATCTGTTTATGAAGGTCTGTAGCTTGTTTGGGGTGCTCTTTGTGACACGCCAAGTCTCTGATCCGTATAGTAGTACTGACTGATCTTTACAATGCCATAAAAGATATTGTTACTTTTCTGAATATTTACTAACATACTAATTATATTTGATTATAAGTAGCACTTACCACTTTGACACCGTGAAAGATAACGGCACATAGTTCACCACATTCTTCACTGTGCAGAACCAACGTCATATCACAAACCCTTGCAGACACTAATCCTTCATTATGTACGATTTCCAAGTCTGCATTTCCGCTGATCATAATGTGTACATATTTTGATGTGGTTGTGTTCTCTTAGCCGGATAATTAACTTGCGAAGAATTCATCGCCTTATTAAGCAACATCTTCAAAGGATACTTCAATTTTCAAGTGTTGGTTTGCAGGGATTTAATTGGTTACAGGATTTCATCATGAGCTGACATCAGTTAGAGAACCATTGGAAAACCTGGGAGTACTGGACAGCTGTTTCGTCCTAGTTTGTACTCTTCAGCAGTACGCACCCACCGGGATTCGAACCCAGGACATCCTGGTTACAAGGCGAGCTCGTATACAATTAAGCCACTGGGACCTGACCCAATGGTCCACGAATTCTAACTTCTGCCAATTCACGACATAGCGCGACCCCTAGCCAATGTCTTCGGCGAGTATTTGTCTTCACGCCCGACCTGCTGCACCCTACTGATGACGACTTCTCACTAGAACCCCAGGTGACTACCCACCTGAATAGGGCGAGTCCAAGGAATAGTTCACTTCTCTGTTCAATCATATCGCATGAAACATTCAACTCACAAATACGTGATTTACAGATTCACTCAATACACGCAAAGCATGTTGAATCACGTAGATGACCTGAATAATGAATCACTCGTGATCTTCTCCATTTTCATCATCTTCTCCGGCTATATATAAGCACCTGCTTCTAACAGATCTTAATCAAATCACATCGAAACCACCAACAGGCAGACAGACGAGATGATCCACTTCGTTCTATCAATTCTCTTTGCTGTATTATATGCAATGTACATGACGACGGGTAAGTCAATCAGTGAGTTGTGCCATTTACATAATCACGAAAATATCGTCACTGAAATCGTTATGCCCATCATAATCTACACCGTTCTCCTCCTGCTCAGCGTCACCATTCCGCACGACCGGCATTATCTGCATCCGCAACAGTAATGGTGAATTCTCAACGCTCACATGACTAGCAGCATCGCAGGCACATTCATTAGTTGCATGAGATCATCATCGATCGCATTGCGTTAACCATTTCAGACGCAGATTCGCACATACACACACGTATTCACTCATATCGAAGGATTCTAAATGACACGCATTAATGCACCCATTCATTCATCTTTCCATGTATTCATTCATCCAAATATACAAAGAGATATTATTATTCATTTCAGCTGACAGTCAATCGTCGATTTGTCGGAATCTGAATCAGACTTGTGATTTAGACAATCGGTGTTGCAGTGATCTACGGTGTGCGTGGAAACCAGTGGGATCAAGAACCTGTTTCAAATGTACAAACTTTGGACAAAAGTGCACAACAGACTACGAGTGTTGTGCTCGTTACTGCCATGATACCTATCGCAGGTGTACAGATCAACCGGACAATTGGTCAGTACCTGCCAGGACACCTTCCCTCGTGAATACCACGGGTGTGTGATTGCACGTTGCAACCCTCAACATGTTACAAATAGTATAATCTTTTATCGACCTCCTGATACCCAAATACTTTTAGTAAATCCTTCTCAGAATATGTCAGTTTGTAGCTCTCCTTAATTTCTTACACATGTATCATTTGAAATGTATTAATATATTCGTGATAACAAATTTCATCAGTTCACTGTTGTCGCTTCACGTATGTGTACACTCATTAGTGTGTCTCACATGGCGTTTTTGCGTGTTCGCTTTACAATTGCATTCCTCATGCTTTTCAATTCACAGAAATCGTGTTTGATTTTGCTAACGATTATAATCAACACTGAGCTAGAGATGACAAGATTGAGTTTTTCTCATCTTGGACTGTATCATACTACCAAAGTCGTGTCGGGGCGTGCGCACATTGTCATTGAGTTGAAGAAGTTGTATTGGAGAGCGATGGAATTCCTGTGGTATAGAGAAACTCTAACTGTATGATGAAGTGTTGCATTCCGAAATTATAATCTCACAGGTGGCTTCAGTATTTCAATGAATAGGCGCATTGTTAGCAAGAATCACATTGAAACGGGTACTACACAGTGCACCACATTCATCGACGTCAATTTTCTGCGTTATACGGCACTGCCTGTGAACGTTCTAATTCAACTGTTTTCGGTTATATTTCCCTTAACCTCAGGAAAACTGATTCTCATTGAATCCTGATTAGTCATGTGATTCTTTATATTTATATTAGTTAACTGATGGTTGAATCAATTATTCATGAAATGTTGAATAAATATTTGATCCTGGTTACTCGATCTCTATTCGCCGTTCTTGAGTGAATCATTCACATTCACTGACAATTACAAAAGTCTCTTGTGAATGAGTTCATATTGCGTGTTCAATAGAAACGCATATGTCACATTCAACTCTCTTCCTCTATATCACCTTTCTCACACTTTTCCACTCAGCGAGAGAAAATTCATATAACAAATATCCTCGGACTACTGAAATCACCATCTCTTCACTGAAGATATTTTTCAGATGCCTCAGATAACCTTTGCGAAAACATTGAACACGTTATCTGTCATCTTGATACGCGTTCCACACGGGTTATGATAATGATGACTGGCGAGTGTCCACCAGATATGAACAGAGCTGAGGACGAAAAGATTGAGTGAGTTTCGATTCGCTTTTAATCTGATTCTCGGTTTTGCTTCTACTCTACTCGAATGTCAACATGCACTTCGCCTCATCCTCATATCTCATGATCAACTAACAGTATGTCATCGTTGTATCGACATGAGAATTTTAGTTGCTGAATTGATTATTCATAGGTAAATTCTCTCTTTCTGCATAGGAATTGTTAGCTAGTGATGATCGTACTAACTGGTGAAATTTCCAGTCATATATTTTAGAATCCTGAATGGCAATTACTTGATGCATGAATTTAAAATCACCACTGGTATGATTGAATGTGTGTATACAGCGTTTGAATAGTGAAATCAGTGATGAGAATAATAATAATTATTATTATTATGCATAAAATATTCATAGAAACTGAACAATGTTCACATCGGTTACCTGTAGAATGCCTTTTCTTAATCGAGATTTTCCAAGTAGAACAGCATCTCGAGTACATCTAGAACCACTGTGCTAGTCGATCTGGTATTTATCTGTATTCCCCAAGAAATGTGAAAATGTAGATTGCAATCAAATAAAAAATACGAGTGAGTGCATTCGCCAGCCTACTCGCATAATAGAACTATTAGAACGATGTGAATTAAATAATATTAGGTTGACTATATCGGGTGGAAATTCAAGTAAGCTAACCACGCAACATGCTGACCAATCCCTTGTGGTCCACGCGATTGCAAGTAGCGAATTACTGTATACCAATACTAATTATCTGTCTTATGTTACTGATAATCAACGCTTCATACGTTGACAGTTGTCAAGTGAACGGTGAGCGAAAAAAATCGATACCGTGTATATCTTCCTGGATGAAGGTACTATTATTGTTCGCTTTCATTGCGAGCGGATTACATGGCAAAAGGCGAAAATACATCTGACTGGATAATTTCTTGTTTATTCCGCTGACCGTGAAATAGTAATACTAACAAAAGCTACAACAACAATATCCCAAACTTGAAGATTCATGCAAATTTACAGACTAGTCGGCTTGCAGTAGAATAAATTAATTGAGCTTACTAGCAAATATAAGCTTCAAAAAGTTCCTGTCTCCCTCACTATCTCTCTTGCTTTAATCAGTCCATTCCGGTGAGTGAGTGATTCTAAACAGCTCTTCTTCAACACGATTTGCACCTGAAAATTTCCACGTCAATTCCAGGAATGATGAAAACGCCGGTGGATACCTGCATTTCTGTACCAACTGATATGTATGCACAAATTTAGAATACACCCAGAAAACAAGTCGTTTCACTTAGAATTTGCAATCGATCTAATGATATAATTCAAGAACAAAATTAATGGTTATTCTCAATATCAAGTCAACGGTGTCAGCCAATAAACCAATCTCTGAGAGAAGCAACTTCAGAAGTAAGCGATGAATGTGTTGTAATGTAAGCATGAATGCACATAGTGGACATATTCAACAGGCGATATCACATTCCCATTGTGAATTTCAAACCTCTTAGTGATTTTGACATGTAGAACAAATCAACTGATTCCATATCCGTGGGACTAATCAACTGATCTCATTTCAGAACAAATTATCAGCCGAATTTTGTAAATTGAAGAGAAATATGAACATAAGGCGATGGGTTGCGAAAAAATGAATATCACGTAGAATAAGTGTAATGTTGATTAGAAGTGAAGGTTAACTGAAGTGAATATCATCTATATCAGTTTCTAGTACAATGATGATGTGTTCAAAACTCGCACGCTACTGTGTTTGATATGATTCTGAAATGCCTCAAAATGACTTTGACATTGACTGCATAAGCGAGACTCGTGAATCAGTGGTAGTCGGAACGTGTGTCAGAACGTAGGGACGTGGCGAAAATTAAGAATGATTAATTGCAAAATGAAGTGGAAGATTAACAGGTGCAGACAAAGCAAAGTAGCGACAGAGTTTATTCAATTCATTTCAGCTATAAAAATTGACAACGCATCAGTCCAGTCATAACACTTTGCGACTGAACTGGACACACTGATTCGTCTTTTGTTAAGAGTAATTAGTTAGCATGACTAAACTATCTAACTGTGGCAATTCTGTTTGAAAATTTTTAGAAAATTTGTTAATGTAGATTACTTTGAACTGAAAGTCAACCTGTGGGGAAATTAACTTTGTTATGTGATTGCGGAATTCTATTTTCTACTAAGTTACCTGCAGCAGCTATCTGTGATTGTTGATTTAGACTGCTGTAGTTCATCATAATCGCTGTGCCGCTGATGCACAGCGATTAGGACGCTTGTCGACCACGCACATGATTTGGGTTTCAATCCCTGGCTGACGCACTTCTTTGCTTCGCTAAGCTAGCAGTAGAACTAACATAGAAGGAAGGTTGGGCATTAGTCTAGCAACCCCATCCTGTAAAACTAAACACTGCTAGAGAAACTTCGAGCCCATAGACTGAAGCCTATGCTTCAATAAGGACGTAAAAAATGCAGATATTGTGCTATGAGTCTGCCACCCCAAAGAAAAATACACAGTGCACATTACCAAGATTTCTGTAGGACATGTAAAAATGTCATATCAACATGAGATGAAGCGTATGGTACGGTGGTAAATTAGTGTTTATTTACATTTCAAGTAGACTACTGAATTCTGGTTAAGTAATGTAACATTGAAAAAAGCAAGAACAACAATTGTACCAGGATAATATGAGCTTTTCTTTTATTTTTTCGAGGACTCTTCTCAACTGTTTACAACCTGAACGATAAGAATATGAATTGCATTACATTGAGGATTTGAACATACTTTTCCACGATCACAAAGGGGTAATTGGTAGGAAGTAAAGGAACATTAGTTCGGAATGAATAAACTAACTATTCGTTCTTGTTTCTGCTTCTTCTTCGTCTTCTTGAAGATTTGTTCATAAAAATCCACTTAGGTCATTCTTTGTTTTCGAAACTTATTTTCAATCTGGTCATTGTCTATCGCGTATCAAGTATGTCGGAAGGACTATCTACCAATCGAAAAGTGCGCACCAACCATTTTTATTTATAAAGAATATAATTAGATTTATTCAAACACACTTAATAACTGATGCATTTGGAATAGCCGTCTTACTAACTGAAAATCATGTTATTCGTCAAACCCCCTCCTCCAAATCACAATGCAGAATTTCGCCAGCGTGGTCATGACGAGTTAGACAACAATGATAACTAGTGAATATCAGAAGTCTGAGAAGAGGATATAATGAGTTCAGCTTCAGCAGCATACAAAATGATGGATATAATGCAGTCAATATCACACTGCTGACTAGTGGAAAGTAGGATCGACTGAAGCACAAAGGAAGAGTTAAGAATAAAAAGATAGCAGAGGAAATGACAGATATTTGTTGTGTGCGAAATTCACATTCTGATACACAGAAAATCAAAATTTGTGACTGAGTGAACATACCTATCCGGGCAATTTGTTATCAAACCATCCAACCTTCTACATAATCATGTATATATATATGTATACATAAATATCTGTATATTCACTTCACCATTTTGTGCATAATATAGTACCGTATACCCGAGAATTTATGTGCTTTGGATTTCACGGGTCACTCATCATTTCGTTCTACTGATCAAGTGACATGTTGCTCAAGATATCCTCGAAGAAATCTACAATGTCATTACTGGAATCGGTAAAATAGTTTCATGTGTTTTTAAATAATCGGACCTATAAGAGTGTTGTTATGTCGACAACAAACACAACAAATCTAATATTAATATGTAACTATATATGTTTATTTACATATTTATATGAAGAGGAGTAGCTGAATGTTTGGTATCTGTAAAATTGCTTGAATCTATAAGTTTGGGATATTTTTGTTGTTACTATTAATATTTCACCGTCAGCGGAATAAACAAGAAATTATCCAGTCAAATGTATTTTCCCCGTTTGCCATATATTCCATTTGGAATGAAAGCGAACAATAATAATAGTACCTTTATCCAAGAAGATATACATGCTACCGTTCATTGTTGCTCATCGTCCACCTGACAAATCTCAACGAATCAAGCGTTGATTACCAGTAACATAAGACAGAAAATCATTATTAGTATATATTAGATCACAACTTTCAATCGTGTGGATAACAAAGGATTGGCCAGCCTGTTAAAGGACTTGCCATGATGAATTTCCATCCAAGATAGTCGACGTAATATTCTTCAATTCCTGTCGTTCTCAAAGTTCGATTATGCGAGTGGGCTGGCGAATGCACCCACTCATATTTTGAATTTGATTGCAACCTACATTTTCACATTTCTTGCGGAATATACAGAAATATCAGAAGGCTAATTTCACTCTTCAGATTGACTGGCACAGTGGTTCTTGATGTACTCGAGATGGATGTTTTACTTGAAAAACCTCGATGAAGAGAGGGCATTCTACAAGTAACCTATGTGAACATTGTTCACTTTCTATGAATCTTTTGTGTATAATAATAATTATTATTATTCTCATCACTCATTTCCTTTTTGAAACTCTGTATACACATATTCAATCATACCAGTGGTGATTTTAATTTGATGCATCAAGTAATTGCCATTTAGGATTCCCATAAATGACTGGAAATTTCGCCAGTTAGTACGATCAACACTAGCTGACATTTCCCATGCAGAACGAGAGAATTCACTTATGAATGATCAATTCATCAACTGGAATTCTCACGTGGACACGCGGATGACATACTGTTTGTTGATCATGAGATATGAGGATGAGGCGAAGAGCATGTTGACATTCGAGTAGAGTAGAAGCAAAACCGAGAATCAAATTAAAATGAATCGAAATTTGCCCAATCTTTTCGTTCTCTGGACAGTTATTACATGGTGGACACTTGTCAGTCATCGTTATCATAACCAGTTTGGAAGGCGTATCAAGATGACGGATGAAGTGTACATGTTTTCCGCCCAGGTTCTCTTAGGTAGCTGAAATATATGTTGAGTTGAGAAGAGGTGGTGGTTTCAGTAGTCCGAGAATATTTGTTATATGAATTTTCGCTCACAAGGAAAAGTCTGAGAAAGGTGATATAGAGGAAGAGTTGAATGTGAGATATGCGTTTCTATTAGGCACTCAATATGTTCACGTTCACATGAGAATATAGAAATTCTCAATGAATGTGAATGATTCACTCAAGACTGGCGAATAGAGATGCAGTAACCAGGATCAAATATTTATCCAACATTTCATAAATAATTGATTCAACCATCAGTTAACTAATGCAAATATCAATGAATCATCAGACTTATCAGAATTCAGGGACAATCAGTTTTTCCGAAATGTCTTCGGGGATTTAACTGACAACCAGTGAATTGGAACTTTCAGGTTGTGATTAAATACGCAGAAAATTGACGTCGATGAATGTGGCGCACTGAGCAGTACACGCTGCAATATAATACCTGCTAACACTGCATCCATACATTAAAATACTGAAAAAGCCTGTGACATTATAATTTCGGAATGAAACATTACATTCCACAGTTGGAATTCCTCAATACCACAGGAATTTCATCACTCCACAATACAACTTCTTCAACTCAATGACAATGTGCGCACGCCTCGACACGTTTTTGGTAGTATGATACAGTCCATGATGAGAAAAACTCAATCTTGTCATCTCTAGCTCACTGTTGATTCTAATCTTTAGCAAAGGCAAACACGATTTCTGTGATTTGAAAAGCATGAGGAATGCAATTGTAAAGCGAACACGCAAAAACGCCATATGAGACACACTAATGAGTGTACACATACGTGAAGCGACAACAGTGAACTGATGAAATTTGTTATCACGAATATATTAATACATTTCAAATGATACATGTGTAAGAAATTAAGGAGAGCTACAAACTGACATATTCTGAGGAGGATTTACTAAAAGTATTTGGGTATCAGGAGGTCGATAAAAGATTATACTATTTGTAACATGTTGAGGGTTGCAACGTGCAATCATACACCCGTGGTATTCACGAGGGAAGGTGTCCTGGCAGGTACTAACCAAGTGTCCGGTTGATCTGTACACCTATGATGTGTACCGTGGCAGTAATAGCCACAACACTCGTAGTCTCTTGTGCATTCTTGTCCAAGTCTCATACATTTGAAACAGGTTCCTGGTCCCACTGGTTTCCATGGACACTGTAGATCACTGCAGGATCGGTTGTTCCTATCACAGTCCTCATTCAGTTTCCGACATACTGATGATTGCCCGTCGGCTGAAATCAAGTTAAAGCGAAATTGAAATCAGTCAATGCGCATCATTCACGAGAAAGGTGCATGTTTGTATGTATGTACGTATGTATGTAAGCATGTATGCATTTAGGGATGGATGGATGGATGGCAGGATGTATGAATGAATGAGTAAGTGCAGAAATGTGATCGTTGATGATCTGATGCAGATACTGATTGTGCCTGCGATTCTGATATTCATTTTGGCGTTGAGAATGCACCATCGCTGCTGTGCATGCAGATAATGTTGGTCGAGTGGTATGGTGATGGTGAGGAGGAGGAGAGGACAGTGTAGATGATGACGGAAATGACGATTACGGTGACGAAATTCTGCCGGTGATTATGCAATAGATGCATTGGAATTCGAATGAGACGATGCGTGATCGACTGACAGACTAGCTGACTCATTGACTTACCCGTCGTCATGCACACAGCATACAATACAGCAAGGAGAACCGACAGAACACAGTGCATCATCTCGTCTGTCTGCTTCTTGGTGGCTTCGATGTGATTTGAGTACGATATGTCAGCAGGATGTGCTTCTATATAGCCAGAGAAGACAATTAAAATAGACAGAATCACTAGTGATGCATTAGTCGGGTCATCTGCGTGATTCAACATGCTCTAGCATGGATTGAGTGAATTTGTGAATCACGGCTTTGTAAGTTATATGTTTCATGCAATATGACAGATGATTTGATGAATGAAGCCTTTCAGGCTCAACCACCCACTTCAGCACGCATCAAATTGTTATTCTCACTCACTTTCACATGCTTTGAAATCAGAACACCCACACTCACACACAGCGAATTTTGTAGTCAACGCCATTAAAGATAAGATTTTATTTTGATGATTCACTAAGTGTTACACAGTAATATTAAGTGATGTCCTTTTGAGCACAAACTCATGCTCATATTCATATCAAGGCACTCACACAACTGTTTCTTACATTCATATACTTCTGTGGAATTGACGAGATATTTGGAATCGACGCAGTGACTGAGAATGAGATGTCACATACATTTGTGCAAGACACAGATATGTTTTGGTGAGTACACTTTTCATATCACACATAGGATTCCCAATATGGAAGTGGTTATGTTTGCATTTGGAGTGAACTCCATCCAGCTTATTTCAGGGAGGGATAAGCTGTGTTTTTTGAACCGTTCTGCAATCACAATTGAACAAGGTAATATGATTTGTGGAATGTGTTGGAATTCCCGTGATTTCAGTCTGATAATCGCGACTGGTGATCAGTGTTAGTCAGAACATTTATGAGAAGATGAGAATGTGTCGACAGACATTGCCATTTTTGCGAGATTCTATTTCAGACAAATAACTCAAACATTTCAATCCCCTTCTTGTTATTTGGAACAGAGTAGAGGCGAGCAGCGTTGACTTCTCAGTCTACATGTTTCACTCGTATGATGTGTGGTTTTCTGACCAACCAACTAACTGATTGGCTTATCCGCAGTCATCGACACTACACATTTTACAGCAACTAACACATGCGTGAAGCGATAACAGAGAACTGATAAGTTTGCTACATGCTATACATTTACTAAATAAATGTGAATGAGATGGTACACATATTACGGAAATCAGATGGGTGGATTCAGTTGAAGAGTGAATGAATGCCTCCAGAAGCAGAACATTTTGTGAATAGGATTGTGAAATACACAGGTGTTGGAAGAGCTCAGTAATGGTCTACACTACCCTCTGTGATACGAAATGGTGTATACCGTTCACGGCTCCGCAGTAGTATTTACTCTGATTTCCACAAAATGTTTGAATTGGAAAGTACAATAACTTTGTCAGGTTGTTTTGTTCACAAATGTCGTACAGCTGAGCAGTCATATTCAAGACAACAGACATTATCATTTCTGCAAAGTCGTCTTTCGTACAAACGCCTGACACGTGTTCCTGTTTCGTGTCAAACAGAGAAGGGCTGACCATCATTGATTTTCTGTTGCACGCGTTTGGTTCAGTTGATAACAAGTTGGAGATTGACTATTGTCCGAAATGATGCAAAGCGTAAGTGGAAGTCAAAGAAGTTGACGCACATGATTCAGGAGATTAGTGGATTGATGGCTGAATGGCTGGATATATGAGTGAATGAATGAATGTCATTGAGAATCCATCGATGTATGCGTGTGTGTGATGACCTGCTTCTGTGATGGCTCCAGTGACACTGATGAAGACATTGTTGATGATGTTGATGGTGATTATTATTATTATTATTATTATTACCTTTAATCCCTGGAGGAACATAGAGCTTCGGTCGTGCATCTCAATTGCGTTCGGTTCTCTGCTATAGACTTCACCTGGCTCCAAGTCTGCCCACGTGCTTTCATCTCATATTCACCTGACATTCTCGAAGTCACCATTGGACGACCAACTTGTCACTTCCTTTTCAGGTTTCACTGGAGGGCTTGTCTAGTGATGTCATTTGATGGCTTCCTTAGGGTATGGCCAATCCATCTCCATTTTTTCTGTTTCGTTGGTTTGCTTCTACAGGTCCTTATTGCTGATCTTTTCTGGCCATCTGATCTTGCGTATTGAGCGAAGAGAACTGTTATTGAAGGCCTGTAGTTTTCGATGTGCTCTTTATGACGCGCCAATTGCCACTAAACTGGCACTGACTTCACATTGTAGTTGAAAATCCGTATCTTATCTTTGATGCTGACTGCTGGTGACCTGCACAGAGACATAAGAGTAGTGTAAGCTTCCCTGGCTTTTCCAACCCTTGCCTTGATATCCTAGTCAGTTCCGCCTGTAGTTGAAACGTTGCTTCCCAGGTAGGTGGGTGAAGGAGGTTGTTTCTCCCAGGTTCCTCTCATTTATGCTGATCGTTGTCTGTTGTTGGTGTTATGTCCAGGAATCAACATCACCTCTGTTTTGTCTATGTTCACCCGAAGTCTTTTCTTCTCTCGATGCTTTTTCTGCCAACTTGTTGCTTTTTGTTTTTCGTCCATTTAATGCTTGTTTCCTCATTGCCCGCTGTCTGTCGCTTTATCCCATCTACTGCAATCAGGAAAATCATTGACGATGATAGGCAGCATTGTCTTACAGCTGTGGGATAAGATGTAAAATTGTCAGCGGCACTTCATAGAAGCGAATTACTAATCAAATTATCTCTCGATCGACTCTGTTGAGGGCCTTTACAAAGTCGATGAAGTTGAGATAAATAGATTACTGCCATCACTGGCATATATCGCCATCATTAAATAGTAATATCGGACATTGTGAGCCCTTACCGATCGGGAATTACTCATAACGCTTTTCCTGGAGATATACAAAGGAAGTCATTGAGTACTCTTTGTGATCACCTTGAGATGATTATGAGCATTCGATTGAGCTTGAAACGCTATCACTAGATAGTATTGTAGGACAGTTTGAGCCCTTATGAAACGGAAATTAACCATAACGCCTCACCCATGATACCATGATTTGCAATGATGACAAGTGAAGACACCTACTAATCGGTACTCTGTGGCTGTGCAGCAACTCAATCTGCCTGAACTATTCATATTACACAACCGTCCAAATGTCCTAGGCATCTGTCTAAGGATATTCCTGCATTTGTGTTCATCGTCGTGAAAACAGTAATCAAATAACGATCTAAGCTTTACTCTTACTTTCAATCACAAATCAATGTTAGCCGGATGTGTATTGTCCAGAGTATTTCTGTGAAATGATGTGATGTTGTCTCTCAAAATTTTAGTGGAGACTACACTTGGCTTGACAACATAAATCCCGCAGTGCACTTATTCAGAATATTTCAATTATTCACTCTCCTCGCTTTCTTCCAATTCATCTGAGTTTCTGTGTTGTGGGCGAGACGAAGAATTTGGATGAAGAAGCGAACGTGGCAACCTTGTTGTGTGGTCAATGCGTTTAGGCGGACACTGTATGTATGTGTGAGTGTGTGCCAAGGTGTGTGATGACGGGGAATGTTGTGTTGCGAGCAACTCATGTCTCACGATGAAGTAATGTTTCTGTGTGACATTATTGTTTACAAATCGCACACACATTGGTGTGTTTAACTTTCCTTTTTACGTTCCCCACCTTGACTTTCCAATTCATATGTGAATTCAGTTGCCTACACCTTCGAATTAATGTCCTTGGGAAATTCATCTATATCCCATGTTCTAAGTGCGGGGAATCTGTCATCTACATACCTCCATCTTATTTCTGTGTTATGGTTGAACATTGAATCGCTAAGTATTCCTACCTATATGTGAATATACCTGCAGCAACCGGGGATACTGATGACCCCGTGGAAACTCACTCAGGATATTTCTACAATTTAACCTGAGAATAAAATCTGACGGAATTCTATGTATGATTGTAAAGCATGTGACAGTGAGTGAGAATAATAATGTGATGCGTGCTCGGAATGGTGGTTTTGTCTTAAAGGATTAGTTCAGTTCTGTCTTCGATCACATTGCATGAAATATCCAACTCACAAATACATGATTCACTGATTCACTCAACCCACGCAAAGCATGTTGAATCACGTAGGTGACCTGAATAATGCATCACTCGTGGCTTTCTACATTTTCACTATCTTCCTCAGCTATATATAAGCACCTACTCCTAACAGATCTTCATCAAATCATATCGAAACCACCACAGACGATATGATGCTCTGTGTTCTGTCAATTCTCCTTTCTGTATTGTATGCAATGTGCATGACGAAGGGTAAGTCAATCAGTGAGTTGTGCCATTTTCATAATCACAAAAATATCATCACTGAAATCGTCATATTCATCATCATCTACACCGTTTTCCTCCTGCTCACCGTCACCATACCATTCGACCAAAAGCATCTGTTTTCGCAGCAGCCTTGGTAAATTCTCATCCCCCATATAACTAATAGCATCGCAAACACATTCAGTATCTGCATCAGATCATCATCGATCGCATTGCGTTAACCATTACAGACGCAGATTCGCACACACACACACACACGTATTCACTCATATCGAAACATTCTCATTGACATACATTCATGCACTTATTCATCTATCCATCCATTCATCCATCATAATATGCAAAGGTATATTATAATTCATTTCAGCTGACAGTCAATCGTCAATGTGCCGGAATCTGAATGAGCCTTGTGAAAGAGACTATCCATGTTGCCATCCTCTTCGTTGTGATTGGAAACCATTGGGATCAGGAACCTGTTTCAAATGTACGAACCTTGGACAAAAGTGCACAACAGACTACGAGTGTTGTGGTCATTACTGCCATGAAAAATATCGCAGGTGTACTGATCAACCAGGTAATCGATTAGTTCCTGCTATTACGCCTGTCCTCGTCAATACCACTGGGGTGTGATTCTACACTGATATTTGTATCAATTGAACTGTGATAATATATTTGTGATAAAATGTTTCATGAGTTCTCTGTTATCGCTTGACAAATGTGTACGTTCATTAATGTTTTACATGACGTTTTCGCGTGTGGGTTAGTCGGTCAATCAGTAAATCACACATCATCTCACTTGAGCAATAATTCATTCATTGGCATATTCACTAGACGGTCGTCACCAAGATCATCGAATCCTTCATCACTTACACCACCACCATCATCGTCATCCTCGCCATACAACTTGATTCACATTGGCTGCATAGGTAGCTTCCGTAGCAGTTAGGGTCACAGTCAACGTCATCATCTGACCAATGCTCAGCTTACTATTGCCATCATTGTTCCGGAGTTACACATACACCGACGCGCACATTTGCAGTTGTTGACCGCAATTCAATCAATTTTCCTGCATCCATCCATCTCGTGAAACGATTCTCAATGACTTGTTCGATTCCAATTCACTTCATTTCAGACAATGACAATCACAGAGTGTATTGGGAAATGAACTCATCAGGTGGACCACTAAGTAAATGAAGAGGGCACTTTTCGGGGTTCTTCCTTGTATGGAATTACCCATTACACATGATAAACGACCTTGGCGGCCTGTTTGAATTTTTTGGCCTGCTTTTATCATATCTACATATTGCATCCAACCTTCCATTTTCTCCATTTATTTATCACCCAAATATGAATTGTAAAAGGATCATTTACTCTCGCAACTTTATTATTCATTTACGACCCAATGACTTTCAGATTCCCAATAAATCAAGGAGGAGGCATCGTAGTGTTTGGCAGAGAGCTCTTAAACGGTCACCAATATACTTAATTACGGTCTCTGTGATAATGAACACTAACTGCCGCTCTCTGCCAAACAATATAATGTACCTACAATCCCTAATGTCCACTGACACTTATCATAATACTGCGATAATCACATTACAAGAAACATGGCTACACGAACTGTATGATGACAATCTCATCTCATTAAAGGACTTCATCCTACTTAGACAAGACCGAAAATGCTGTAATAAGAAAAATGGGGGTGGAGTAGCAACTTTTATTCACTCCAAATGGTTTATTTCTAATAATGTTCGCTTCCCATTCTCAAATGCCTTCATAGACTGTATCACCGTCAAATGTCGTCCCAAGCATCTCCCCAAATATGAACACATCTATATTACAAACATGTACATTTCTCCCAGTTGCTCACTATCTGATCTTTCAAATTTTGCCGATGAATTCACCATGTTTGCTGCTGCCAACTTCGATAACTTTCTGTCTGTTATTACTGGGGACTTCAACTCGTCAGATTGCTCCTTCCTTGAAGCACTTGGTCGCTCTAACATTGTCACATTTCCCAACGACTAGACAAAACACTTGATTTAGTTTTAACAAATGACGAAGGAATCTATGAAGCACGTAAACGTACACCGATCCTCAACTCTGATTACTCTATTTTTCGTTTTCTACGAAAAATATACAGCAAACCACTAGCAAAGTCTTCTCGCATCTGTCTATGAAAGCACAAAAATGATGCTACTCATCCGACAACTTACTCAAACTAAGGTGCATGTTACAAAATACTAACTGGGATTTATTCCATGAAAGTTCATTAGATGACCCATTTTTCAATATAACGGATTATCATAAGTTCTGCCTTGATATACGCTGTCCCAAACAAACACTGTTCAAACGCCTCGACCGCTTCTCATCTCCTTAACTCAAACAACTTCGCAGGAAAAAAGAAACATTATACAAATCCAAAGAAAAGTTAGGACTCAAAAAGATTAATGCTCAGATCAAATCTGAAATCAAAAATCGTAATGCTATCTATAATGATACACTTTTATCATGAATATCTCCAATCACCATGTGGAAACCTATTAATGAAATTACTGGCAATAGTAAGCGTTGTCATGCTCTTAATCAGTCTTTTATACGCTGTCCTTCTTCTTTAACTACTTCTGATGTTACCTACCGTGTAGCTGAAAACTTTCATGACTTTAATACTCTCGATGTTCTAAAATGTCTTAAAACGCTCAAGCCCTCACGTAGCCTTGGCCCTGATGGTATACCTGCATATGTTCTCAAACAATGTGCAGATGCGTTATGTTCTCCCCTAACCAACATCCTAAATGCTTCTTTCTCCAAAAATATCGTACCTGATGCATGGAAAGACATCAAAATTGTCCCTGTCCCTAAACCTGGAAACGGTTAGAACGTAAAGTTCAGACCCATTGCCATCATTTCCTCGTTTCTAAAGCTTGTGGAAAAACTAATACTTCCTAAACTTGAACCCCCTCTTAAAAACTTCGAGGACCCCAAACAATTTGCCTATAGACAGGGAAGGAGCACTTTAAACGCTGCAGCTGTCTTACACAACAGTATCATCTCATCATTTGATAAAGGTGTCAAATATGTCCGCTGCACGTTTTTCGACTTCACTTCTGCTTTCGACTCTATTCCTAGATGTCTCCTGCTAAATATGCTCTCTATGATATAACTGAATCCTTGGTCACTTACTAGTTGCATTCCTACTTCCCTAGCAGAATGCAGTACACCACATACAAAGTTAAATCCTCCTCTGCTGTACTCACTGAAGCTGGTGTTCCCCAAAGTGCTGTACTCTCCCCGCTTTTCTTTTCTTTCTTTCTACATGATTTACCATCTTCAAATGACATTATTTTGTGAAATATGCTGACGACCTAACTGTATCTTTGCATGTCAAATGTCAAAGTGACTGCTCTAAATTAAATGGCTTTCTTTCAGAAATCAGCCAGTGGTCCAAGTAAAGTGGTCTTACCCTAAACTCCTCCAAATACCAAACAGTCAATTTCACAAATCCGACATAAACAAACTGGTTGGCTCTCACGAGGTATGCAAAATAGACGGCACTGAAATAGAAACCAAATCGGAAATTAAATACCCTGGTGTCATTCTATCTGCTGATTTCTCATGGTCGTCTCATATCCTAGCAATTTCTAAGAAAATATTCCGTCTTACCTTCTACATTAAGAAGTTAAAACATTCTGGTATAACCCAACCCTTACTCCTACAATTCGTTTATTCCCGCATCCTGCCTATTATTCTCTATTGTTCCCCCTTAGTTTCTCCCGGGCTACTGAAGAAAGACTATGACATATTACGCAGGATGTTAAAGGTTGTCAGCAGGGTAAGCAACGTGACACTTAACCAGCTTGTTAATATTCTGGTTGACAGGCACATGGACTCCTGTGAGAAATGGGCCAAGTCCATTTTATCTAACTCACACCACCCTCTTCACTCACAACTCTCCACTTGCATCTCATCAGGTCAAACCAGAAGCCTATATAGAAAACTATATGCTCGCACCAGCAAGTAAAAAAACTCAACCATACCCTACTTAGCTCGTGTTCTGTGTGATAAAGAAAGCATTAGGCGTGACACCTATGATTCATTAAATAGTCAGTAGTACAACTGGATCTCGTCTTTCCAACTCACATCATCAACAGGTACAACATTTTCTTTCTTTCTTTTCTTTTTCTCTCTCTTCTTTTTCCATTATGTGCTGCTTTGTCTCTTTCTCTCGCTTACGCCAGTTAATAAGACAGCTCCCACTTTCCTGACACCTTCAAACACTGTTTCAGCTTTACCTTTGCTACCGACATGCCAATGTGTTGTTGTAATAATGAACTGTGGTTTCCTTAATCTATGTAGAATTCTATTAATTGGTAATGTACTAACTCAATGCAATACTGTAGTAAAAATGCTGAGAATTCCATTCTGTATCACAAGTACTGTTTTGAAATAAAGCAAATTATTATTATCATTACTTGTGATTTAGATTCCTTATTGTTGGTGTTGTCTTGCACATTTTAGACATGCACATCGAAATTATCACTACCATTATTATTATCACTATCACTAATAACGTCATTTGTTTTATTTTCACATCTCCGTAGATACTTTCCTACTAATTATTCTGGGTAATTAATTATTTTCAAAGCTTCTTTTATAGGCTTCACTTCCTGACTTAGATTTTCCATGGCACTGCTTAGATTTTGTGGCTTATTGCATAACATTCCACCAATCCTATTTGTTACTGACATTGTATGGCATGATCAGAAGTCTAAATATCTGTTTGCATGTGTGGGTTTCCTGAAAACACACTGGTGTGTATATTTTTGCATCTTACACTTCAATCTAAAATTGAATGTTCCCCTCCTCTACTTTCAAATTCATATGTGAATTCACCTGCCTTCACCTCTGTGTTGATGTGTATCTCTTAATCCTGTGTTCTAATTGCAGTGAATGTATCATCTACATACATCCACTGTACTTCTGGATTGGTATTGAACGTTTGAAACGCTAAGTTTTCTCACCTTTCCTATGGAAACTCCCTCAGTTTGTTTGTACAGTTTACTCTAGGTTATTTATTCCAGAGACATCCATTCTCTCTTCAACTCAATCCACTCGTCTGAAATCCCTTACATGTGTACCATCTCATTCACATTTATTCGGTAAATGTTCAGCGTGCAGCAAAATTGTCTGTTCTCTGTTATGACTTCACGCAGGTGTAAATTGCTCTAAATTGGCAGTGTCCATGACTGTGGATAAGTCAATCAGTTAGTTGGTCTATCAGAAAACCACACATCATCCGAGTGAAACATGTAGACCAGGAAGTCAATATCGCTCGCCTCTACTCTGTTCCAAATAACGAGATGGAGCATAAATGTTTGAGTTGTTTGTGTGGAAGAGAATTTTGCAGAAATGACAACGACTGTTGTCTTGAATATTACTGCTCAGCTGTATACCAGTAGTGCACGGCAATAACAAAGTGGTTCAGTATTCATTCACAACTGGATGACTTCTCAATCAGAACATACTGCTGATGATCATACCAGTGAGCAGCTTTGATTAGGATGTAAGAATGTAAATTCATGCAAATGGTGAGTCGAGAAGATCTAGTTGAATTTATTTCGGTACATCCCACTTATACAGGTTTTGGCTGCCCTACAGAAATGCATCGCTAACTTCAAACTCTCTTCCACCATATCATCCTTATTACTCTCTTCCATGTTGAGGCAGATGGTGAGAATATCAAGTGAACTTTGACCAAGGAAATCACAGCCTGTCGTTTCAAGATATTTTCACAAATGATACGAACAGGTAGTCCCGTCAGTTCACTCAAGACTAATAGATGAAATGATGCCAGGAAAAGTTTGATCATTGTGGAATTGATCAAATAAACTATAATCATATTTCAATCGCTTACACACCATGATAAGTTTGTTTTCATTGTTAATTTTTCCAGCAGAACTAATGCTCATGTTCATTATACAGTTTAATTTATACTGTTTCATCTGCAGTTTCGAGGGAGTAGTACTTCAAATTAGTGTGTCATGTTGCGAAGGATATAAGCAGACATATGTGACGGAGAAAACTGTCACGCTTCGTCCAAATAAAAAAGCTAAAAAACCTTATATCAATAATAATCTAAATTCAGTGAGCATTTACTCTGTTCATATTACTGCATAGTGTTGATTCTGATCGACTAAGATACCTCAGATTACCTGCGCGAAAACTATAAGCCAGTAATCCCTGAACTTGTCATGCCTTCCACTTTGCTTATGATAAAGTTTTTACAGCAATTGAAATAGATGTGCAGCAATATTAATTAGTGAACATCGAGACGACCACAATCATTTACCAACTACTCGCAGTCTGCTCGGAAGATTGAGGAATCATTCAGAAGAAGAAGAAGAAACAAGAAGATTGATACCTAGACAATGAATGCATGACATAATCAAGCCTCACAGAACATTCACACACTGGCCAAGTGTCCATCACAATGGTTTACTATAACAAGTAGTACAAAATATATTGAAATGTACAATATCATGTGACGGACAATTGTTTGTCTAAACTCTTACATCCTCTACATAGGAAATGAGTTCATCATTGTGTATACCATATCTTGGAGTGTTGAGTGATTCCAGTATCAAAACACATTCACTCGCGATTAAATTATCATCTATGCTCCTAGTCTAAAATAAACATGCACTTTGCCTCATCCTCAAATTAAATGATCAAATATGTGTCATCCATGCATCGAGAAAGCAATTCTGGCTCATGAGCAAATATCTTCCGAACGAGGATTATCTCATTCTCCCTGAGAAATGTCATCGATAGCTGTTCTTACTGGTGACATTCGTCATCATACAAGTGTAACCTGGTGTAATCAAATCGAAATTATATTTTATGCGATTGAAATAAGTCATGTGTTGACGATTCATTTTGCCTCGATATCAGGAACTAATATTACGTAAAATAATAGTAATAATTATATACATTGATGGACGACATGTCGACGATAGCAAAAGTTAATGCTGGTAGAGTGTAGATCCTCCTGGATAGTGATGTGCCGTGTGAATGAAGATCTCTGTAGTATTTAAATTGAGTACTTTCAATTGTATTGAAGGCTGTTTTGAATCGAATAGTCTAGATACTAATTATGCGGATGATCAATCGCTTTGTGACTAAACTACAATCCTTCACAACGAGTGCCAATTCCACTAATGAATCACTTCATTCGTGTGATTTACGAGAATAAAAGAAGTTAACCCGCTCAGTGCAATTAAATGAAATTCCACCACTAATGAATTCATACCAGCATTTGAATGAGTCACTGGAAAGTGAATTGTCGAAGTCGATGTAGCCCACAAGCACATGCTCTCAATATCTCCCTCCACCTCTCAATAATCACTTCAATATCCACGTCACACTTCATGTTCAATCGAAGTGTCATTGAGTCAACATTGGCAAATACGTGGCTCCCAATCAACACAAATAACACAATAGAGAATGAAGAGAGAATTTCAGCCATGTTGGTTGATAATCTCAGTGAGTGCGTTTAATGAAAAACACAAAATTCAAACACATCCTCACTACCACCATAACACATTATTTTGAAACTTGCTGCATGATGCACAATCACGAATGTCAAATAATCTTTGCAGGGCGAATAATGTATGAAAAGGGCCGACTATTAAATCTGATGTCCTCACATATTAGCGAATTACGAATGTGGGAGTGAAGCGATATATATATATTTCTTTCAACCCACTAATGCGATGGCTTGGGATGAATTCAGAAAATATATCAAAGTCACTTTTCATTCAACCACGTCTAAGAATCATTCATGATTGAAACATCACCGGTGGACTCCTACACACTAACTGATAGTGTGGCTATGGTGCAAGCACTAAGAGAAATTCGGATTGACGTCTACCTGGTGACGATGGCAAATAAACCTCTTCATAGCGGTAATTAATGAGGCGTAACTCTATCATCTTTCAGTGGGTGACACATTTCCGATTATGAAGAATCAGAATGATGGAAACCTCATGTTTGTTGGAGGATGTAGTTAAGGCGCAAACTATTCTTCACTGAATCATCGTGTCCTCTTCCGTGTTTACATAATGAAATAAATTAGTCAATGAGGAAGATACACTGAATGATATCAGAAATTTATTTTCTGAACTCAAATCTATTAACTATTATTCAAATTCGATAACTTCATTCATCCTTCGTTCGAGAGGCTATTGCACTTCACCTCAAACAACCAGTGCTTTGTGTGCAAAAGAAGCAAATCACGCAACTACTTCTGCCCCGGCCTTCAGTAGAGACTATAAATTCCTGAATTTGTTAAATTTTTCTTTCCTAATTTTTCCGACATTCAGCTTATTTTCATGAAGATGCCACTGAACTGTAATATAATAATATTATTATTGATTCAAGGTTATTTAAACAAATAATGCTGTACATAACAATATTTCTTCTATTCACTATAATGTATATGTAACTGTAGAGCATGATGGAGAATTTGTCTAAAAAAGCACTCTTTGTTCAGTATCCATCATTTTGAAAATGGAAATCGCCAATAACGCTCTACACATGTTACCATGTCTTGCAATAATGACACGTGAAGGAGCCAACTAATAGCTACTCTGTGGTTATGGAAAATCTCAATCTGCTTAAACCTTTCATATTACATAAACGTCCAAGTGTTCTGGGGATCTGTTTACAGTGTTCAGCATTAAAATAACGGTAACCGAATAATGAACAATAATTTTTTCCAACATTCAGTCACAAATCAATGTTAGCCACGTATGTACTGTCTAGAGTCTTTCTGCGATGTGATGTGCTGTAATGTATTTTGTTGACTGATCGACGTGAGTGAAGACAACACTTGGCTTGACAGCATAAATCTCACAGTGCACTTATTCAAATATTCCGAATATTCACTCTCCACGCTTTCTTCTATTACAACTGAGATTGTGCGTTGTGAGCGAGACGAAGAATGTGGATGACGAAGTGAACGTGGCCAACCTGTTCTTTGGTCAATGCGTGTTGGCGGACAAAGTATGTGTGTGTGGCAAGATATGTCATGACGAGGGCTGTTGTACTGACAGCTACCTATGTCTCGAGATGAAATCGTTTTTCTGTGAGCGACATTATGTTTGAAAAATCACTGACCAGTTTCCGAGTGTTTCACCTGATTTTGTTCGAATCATTCTATTTGACTGAATTAGGAAATCACGCTTCTTGTGTTGTGTGAGTGAACATATATATGCGGAAGAACAGCTGGCCAATTTTCACTGAATTACCTGGGTTGATTTTATTTACAAAAATGTGATTCAGTATTCATTCACCATTGGAAGACTTCTCGATCAGAACAGATTGCTGATGATCATACCAGTGAGCGACTTTGATTAAGATGTAAGAATGTAAATTCTTGCAAATGGTGAGTCGAGAATAGCTAGTTGAATTTATTTCGGTACATCCCACTTATACAGGTGTATCACTTCACTTTCAGTTGGATTGCTCATGCTTGTTTTGAGAAATCGTGTTTGCGTTTTAGTAACCGTTATTACCAGCACTCACTTAGAAAGGATACGATGGAGTGTTTCCCATCCTGGATTGTATCTTGCTGCTGCATTCGTGTGGAGGCATGCGTACATTGTCATTGACGAGAAGCATGTGTAATGAAGTCTTCTGGAATTCATGTGGTATTCAGAATCTCTGATCAGGTGATCAACTGCAGCATGGCGAAATCCTAATGGATTCCTCCCTTTTATTACCAAAAACCTGTGACAAATTTATCTCAGTGTTCAAATACCTTATATACTTACTAACAATATAATAAATTTGGATAGGATGGCTACTGGGCACCACTACACACTCCCCTGTAAATGAATTTAATTGATGATTCAAAGTAGAAGAAAATACCAAGCCCTGTCTAACAAGTAACACCAGATGAGCAACAAACACATCAAGTGCTCATTTTCCAAAAGAGACCAGCCTTTTTGCTAAAATGACAGAATAATCCTAAGTTTCGAAATCTTTACAGTATAGTTTTGTATTTTATTCTTGAACGCTGAGCTATCTTGCCGTAACAGAGAACATGCATAAGCAGTTATTAAAATATTTGCCGTTAGCTGTTTTCATGAAATCCACGTTTTCTTCTTCAGTAATGTAATCTCGTGGAAGACTAGATGACCACTTCAGTGCTGACAATTGATTCTCTTCGATACTATTCATAAAAGCATTTATCCCTTGGATAAAACGTCACTAAAATGAAACTATTGCAATTTATTCAATTAGTCATATACGAGAAATATTTTGTGATACAATTCTTTGATAAAGGTGTAAAAATGTGCTCATCACATGAATGTTTATCATGAAGAGTTTTGATAAAGATTTTTCATTACTCTTGATTTTGGTTTATGCGCTGCATTAAAGCCACTTTTCTATGTTATTTAATCATCCATATATTGGAAACGGAAGCTGCCTTTTCATGAACTTTGAGCTGTCACCAATTTTTGACGGGTTTCTAATGTAAAATGATCTCAAATATTCACTGGTGTGATCATGACGAGGTCAACTTTGTTTGTTCATATCTTCTATAATCAAATAAGTCAAAGTTACTGTTAAATGTAGGAAATAATAGGGAACATTCTGAATATATCTGGAAAATACACTACTTATTATTATTGTATCCTTTAATTCCTACAGGAACATAGGGCTTCAGCCGTGCGTCTCCACTGCGTTTTGTTCTCTGCTAAGGTCTTCACCTGGCTCCGAGTCTGCCCACACGCTTTCATCTCCTCTTCACATGACCTCCTCCATGTCACCCTCGCACTGACGACCAACTCGCCGCTTCGCTTTCGCGTTCCACTCAAGGGCTTGTCTAGTGATGTCACTTGATGTTTCCCTGAGAGTATCGCCAATCCATCTTCATTTCTTCCTGCCTATTTGTTTCACAATCGGTTCCTGGTTGGTTCGTTCCCAGAGATCTCTGTTGCTGATCTTATCTGGCCATCTGATCTTGAGTATTTAGTGAAGACAACTGGTAATGAATGTCTGTAGTTTGTTTGAGATGCTCTTTATGACGCGCGGTGCAAGTCTCTGATCCGTATAGTGGCACTGACTTCACATTGTAGTTGAAAGTCCGGATCTTATTTTTGATGCTGACTGCTGTTGACCTCGACACAGACTTGAGAGTAGTGAAAGCTTGTCATGCTTTTCCGATTCTTGCTTTGATATCCTCGCCAGTTCCGCCTGTAGTTGAAACGATGCTTCCCAGGTAGGTAAAAAAGGTTGTTTCTTTCACGTTCCTTCCATTTATGCTTATTGTTGTATGTTGTTGTTGTTGCTGTTGGTGGTGTTGCCCGGGAGTCTTCATCACCTCTGTCTTCTCTATGTTTACCTGAAGTCCTATCTTTGATGCTTTTTCTGCCAACGTTTTGTTTTTCGTTTGCATATCTTCCAGTTTTTGGGAAATAAGACATATATCATCGGCGAAGACATATATCATCATCTAGTTCGACGCTGTTGAGGGCCTTTACAAAGTCGATCAAGTCGAGATAGAGAGTTGTCTGCCATTCCAAGCTTTGTTCAATGATGTTTCGTAATGTGGCGATTTGATCAATACATGACTTGTTTCTCCTGAATCCAGCCTGTTCTAGTCGAAATTTTTCATGGAGGGCATGTTTGATTCTCTATAGTAGGATGCAGATTAGTATGTTGCTTAGGATGGACAGGAGCATAATTTCGCGCCAGTTCTTGCATTGACTTATGTCTCCTTTCTTTGGTAGTTTGAATGAGTAGCCTTTCTTCCAATCCGCGGGTACTTTGCCTTCTTTCCACACCTTCTCCAGCATTGGCGTCATCAAGTCCGCTGTTGTCTCTGGGTCCATTTTCAACGCTTCTGCTGGGATTCCATCTGGTCCTGCTGCTTTTCCAGCTTTTAGCATCTTGATTGCCTTCAGGACGTCATACACTACTTATGAGTAGGATGAAACAAATGCAAAATCTAAAGTTGATGTCAGATAGTTGAAAGCGTCGGTAGATATTATTTGCATAAATACATACTACTGAATAATTCAGATAAGTAGGTTTATAGCATACATATAGACCATATCTAAACACTGACGGTCGTTTCCCTCGTTTGTGGTAGATCTCATTAGTGATATATCCGGTTTTACTCGGCGCAGACAGTGGATGTCATTTCAAACAATGCTTTCTATTAGGAGTTAGCAAATGGTCTTTGGCTTATGGTCTTAAACTTAATCCTCCCAAATGTCAGACTGTTAATTTCAGTTTCCAATGTCAAAGAAAGTTGAATCAAGCTGTTAGTTTCTAAGACCGTTGCAAAACTAATGATAGTGATTTTGAAATCAAGTGTGCAGTGAAGTATCTTGAATTACTCCATTCTTCTGACCTATCCTGGTCTTCTTATGTCTTAGCGGTTTCTAAAAGAATATTTCGTCTGGCTTTTTACAGTAAGTAGCTGAGGCACTCAGGCATAACGCAACCCGTGCTCCTTCTCTTACAGTTTGTCAACTAGTCCATCTCACCTGTTCTTCTTTACTGATCACCCTAATTATTTCCTGAATTGCCTGAAAATGTCTATGTCATACTTCGTAGAACTTTGAAGAATGTCAGTCATTAAGGTGAGTGGGCCATATCGTTGACATCGTCATTAGTAGGCACTTGATTTCATGTCACAAATTTGCTACGAGCTATCTCGCCTTGTCACCAGAAAGTCCTGATTTCGAATTTCAGTGGGTTAGTACTGTGAAAGAATCCCGAACTATTGACGAAACAGCTGGCTGTCCATTACTCCCTGCTGACTATTTTTCCAATGTTTCTCTAACCGATATCAGATGATGATGAAATTCTGTAATCAAAGTAACGATATTTGGCAAAAACTTTCTTCATCAAATGAATGAAGGAAAAACTCATAAATTACTGATTTATCGCAAACTTAAGCGTGTTGAGTGTCCTGCCGCATGCAGTCTGTAGACCAATCCACCCGAAATGAGGTATGATTAGGAGTTGAAGAAACAACGACTGTGAATACATAATGTATACAGTCGAAGAATATGAGCGTCGCGTCAAAATGCGTATATATACACGTTTATATGTCAGAATATATATTTAATTTATGTATTTAATTCAGTACAAATACAATTCGCATAAATCAACATTTGTTTATTAATTTCAAGACATTGAGTGTGTTTGTGTGTTTACATGAAAATCGTTGATGTGAACCACTGGCGACGTCATGCACTCATTGTCTGCAACCAGCCACACCAACTACTTTTCAGAAATGTGAAACACTGTACGTCAAGTAGTGTATTTTCCATGTTTTTCAATTATTTGTATAAGCAAACAAAAGAAACTGTGTGCAGACATTTTCTAAAAGAGTTCAAACACACACTCTACCACTTCTGCGTTGAATGGAGAAAGGAAGAAAATTACCTACTAACCGTCTTCCAAAAGAATGGATATCCTCACAATTATATCAGAGGGTGTTGAAACTCGAGTCATCAACACAAACAAGAAACCATCATCAAAGACTGCAAGAAAACTCATTCTACCACATATAAAAAATGTCTCTGATATTACAGCAATAAAAGAGAAACCGATAAAATTAGATATACCACACAAGTCATCCAGCCTGCACAGTCACTTCACTTGATATTGTGAATACCGAAAGATTCAACAGGAAAAGAACATAAAAATAATTCTTTTTGCAAAATGAATTGTATGAACTGTAACAGATATTACATGGGTGGTCTAAGTGGGCATCCAAGAACACAAATGAGGTGTAAAAAGACATGATATACATATTCTTTCATATCAACGCATGTAGATATTTATGGACACTAATTTGAGTGGGATAATGTCAATATCTTAAAAGGAATAAACACTAAGTGGGCCAGAGAATTTCTAGCAGCCTGGTACTCAAATGAATCAGCCACCAATCAACAAACACATTACTTTAGACCAAATCTACCGACTAATGAAAAATTAAACCATGCGACAGGAAAGTTCAAAGTTCAAGTCAGTAAAAATGATCAGTACAGATCAACTATCAGTCACGAAGATGGTTACCAAGAGACACAATTATATCATTCATGGAGGTCTCAAATGAATTCAGTTTATACTAAAAAACCTGCCCTGAAGATGATGCCTATAAGGACGAAGAAAGCTTCGCAATTAAATCAACCAGCTTAGAGAACACAAATAATTCAAAATCATCCGCCTGGGCTACAAATCATGCCGATTGCATTTTCCAAGTGTAAGTCTCCTGGGATTTGATTGGCCACTGGTTTGGCCATGATTAAACATCAGTCAAGAAACCAGTAGATGAGTAAGGAGTAATTGACACCTTTTTTTCCTGGTTTGAGACTCTTAAATGCAGCCATTGAATTTCAACCTGGGATCTTCTGGATACATGGCTAGGTCGTTGATAATTCAATCACTGAGACTCGATCCAGTGGCCCCTTTATGTATATATATTGAAACCGTTAGCCAGTCTCACTGTCGAATAATTGTTCTCCTGCCTGCCTTGATGATTCCTCTGGTCACACATTTTCACTAGAATTCCAGGTAACCACTAATAGTGACTACCATTAACGAGTCACACACTAGGACGAAACAACTGCCCAGTATGTTCGGTGGTTCTCTTACTAATGTCGTCATCACACATGTCACCAGTCGAATGCCTGAAAACTGAAACTTGATAATTAAGCAAATGATAAGGAACGATTGGCTCTATACAGTGAGTTAACTGGAGACTTAGTGAAAAGCCGTAATCACTGGGTTCCATTAAGTCAGGCGAGACATTAATTATTCGTCTGTGATATTAGCTGGCCGTTGTGAAATTTATATCCCAAATTGGCAGCTGATGGGATTGGTGTGTCATTCCAACGGATCCCAGTTGTTAAATGGTGAAAGAGCCCGCGTTGTAATCTGAAGGTTCTAGTTGGTAGCCTTGACGGGTGAGTACTACTGAAGAATTCCGAACAAGGATGAAATAGCTGTCTAGTACTCTTTGGCTTCCCCATAGTTCCCTGACTGATTTCAGCTCGTGATGAAACATAATTCTCCTGTTTTACTGAAGGACTGGTCAGACTGAAACGTGTTGACTATATACTATCCTTGAGATAAATGTTTCTCCAGCAAAACTTAATTTCAGTGCTCGTATTTTAACTAAAATAAGCAGATATGTCTGTGTTATTGTTACTATCTGAGATATCTGGTATACCAGTATTCACCACTTATTAAACAATATAAAGAGCTAACGCAATAAATAGCAGTTTTATCATATTAGGCTGATTCTAACATATTAAAAGTAACTAATTTACAAACAAAAAGTAAATTTCTATTGATGCTTCATCAGATGTTTATTATCAATATTGTACTTTCACGTCCTGATTGGGATAAAGTGCTTCAACAGCACTTATTCAGAATGTCCTATTCTCTGCAGTTTTTGTTAGCTGGAACCATGACTGCGACTTCATCGCTGTCGTCTTCAGTCGCCCAACTCCTATTTTCCTAGATCGGTTACCCTTGGCGGCCTGGCGCTTACTGTAATTCTAATGTCTGCTTCACATGTGTCCGATACCTTTCCATTTTCTTTAGAATATTTGTCATCAATAAGCTCTTGGTTGGATCCTTCCCAGAGTTTCTTTTTACTAATTCTATCTGGCTTACCATTTGATCTTCCATATGGAGAGGAGGCAGCTTTTCATTATAGTCTGCGGTGGCCTGATGGAAGTGCTTACTTTGACTCTATTGCCAAGTTTTAGACATATTTAAAAAATTAAGACTTAACATTGTTATTGAAAATCCTAATTTTGTTCTTTATATTGAGTGTTGTCTGTCTTGGCTTTCCGATCCTGGCCGTTTTTGACATCTTTATCTGTGTTACCTGTAGTTTAACTGATGCTTTCTAGATGAGTGAAACAAGTAGCATCCTTGAAATCCCCCCAGTGATTGTGAATGTTACTTGCTGTTGTTGGTTGATTATTTTTATCACTTCCATCTTCTCAATGTTCACTGAAAGTCATGTCTTTGCTGTCAACCTTTTCTGTAAGTTTCCTGGTTTCCACCTGTAATACTTCGAGTTTCTGTGACATTATACATGGTACATCCACTTACGAAATCCAGATCTTCTAGAGTTTTCTTATCACTCCTACATATTCCTGCCTCCTCGCATCACACAGTTCAACGCTCAACAGAAACAAAGTGATCACATTGAAGGTCCGGATTCGATTCTAGACCAAGAAGTCAAATGTCGTTTTATTTATTAGTTAGTCAGGTTTCTAGCCTATTGGTCGTGCCATCTCAAGAATCAGCAGAAGTTGAAATTAATGGACTGGTCATTGAGTCAGGTTCCAGTACCGTAATGGTCTACGAGCTAGCTGGCCTAGTAACCAGAAGCTCCTGGGTTCGAGCCCGGTCGGGGAGTGTGAACTGCTGAAGATTTTCAAATATGGGCGGTAAAAACAGTTGTCCAGTTCTCCCAGCGAGTTTTCCAGTGGTTCTCTAACTGATGTCAGATGATGATAAAATCCTCCAAACAATTGAACAAAACCCCTACATAAAACAATACTTGAATATCGTTGTTTCATCAGATTTTGCGACCGATTGTTTGTGTCTCTTCAGGTAATACCGAGAGAGAGAGGGGGATAGTGAAATAGGGAAGCTTCATAAAAATTTACTCGCTTCTCGGCTATGTGAGCAAAGAAGTTGTGCGCCAGTGGCACAGTGGTTAGGATGCTCGCCGACTATCCGCATGGTCCGAAGCTCGATCCCCTGCCGACACACACTGGATATCTATGGTCGGACAGCAAAATTTGGTCTACCGATATCACAAGCTAAAATTGCCATACTTGTACCAAAAATACAGTGTGGTTTCAAGCTATAACCAGAATAAAAAATAAATAAATATAATAGATTATCCAACTATATCATTATTTTGGTCGAATAGCTGTGTATGTATGCAGACAGCCTAATAAAAATCGAATTCATGAACTGTAAATGAACACCAATTTATAACCGGTAGCATAATCATTACATTAATAAATATTATCATTATTTTTTGTATTCCTTAACGTTCCCAGTAGAACACAGGGAGGGCTTCAAGCTACAGCTTTGAATTGTCGATAGCATTGGTGTTTTATTTTCATGGAGTGGGTTTAATAGTCTCATGCCCACACATGTCTCTTTACCAGTCTCTTTACCAGACTCAAGTGGGGAAATGAGTGCGTCTGTTGTCTGAGATCAAACCCTGGAGTACATGAGGCGTGGTTGGCAGGCATTCTACCTCCGTGTCACCGACACACATCACTACACAGATAAAAGATTATTCTTTCAGTGAACTTAGTATTCTGTAGCTTTTAGAATCTTTATTACGCAAATAAAAATATACATTCCGTATATAGATTACTGTTTCAAATAAAATGGTTATTATAATTGTGATGTCAAACTTTAGCTGTGATGAGTGATGCACACTATTAACATTTTTATTTATTTATTTTAATATTTTCAGCGATGACATGAATTACTTCATAAATAAACAATACACGTTAAGTTTGGTTAGTACTCACAGTGCTAACTAACAACTAACCAAGTAACTAAGTAATTGACTAACTAACAATAAAGCACTGTGATGGCGCCACTTGAAAATAAAATAAATTTATAGTTACGCTATGAAACACATAATATTCACCGTGTCTTAAAATGAATTCGTCAGTGTGATTTATGCGAATCATATTTCTTCACCGAGAGACATATTGTGGTGTATATATATATGCGTATCTTGATGTGACACTGATATTCTGTGACACTGTTCACATTATGAATTCCTCACAGTTGTTTCTTCAATTTCTAATCATACTACTCTTGAATTGTTTTCACTCAAAGCCTACAAGTGGCAGGATGCTGAAAACGCGTAACTTCTCGGTAACTCAATAATTCCTCATGACGGACCTAGAGAGAGTAATTTGTTATTCTTCATTAGTTTAGTCAACATGCTGGACATGGTAGCTGTTATTGTTATTGTTGAGTATATCTTTGTCACTCATAATGTCTCCTACTACATATATTTTGCATCGATGGTTCAGCGATGGAATGATCGTTAGTACCACATGTGATTCGGGATTCGAACACAGGCCAACGAACTCGTAGATCTCCATAAGTCAATAAAGAGGGAAGATTGTGTGTGAGGCTAGAATCCACTGCTGCTTCGAAACTTAAAATTCTAGCCTAAAGCCGCATGTTTCACTCAGAATATTATTTTTATTGTATCCTTTAATTCCTCGAGGAACATAGGGCTTCAGCTGTGCGTCTACATTGCTTTCGGTTCTCTGCTGGAGTCTTCACCTGGCTCCAAGTCTGCCCACACGTTTCATCTCCTCTCCACATGACCTCCTCCAAGTCACCCTCGCACTGACGACCAACTCGTCGCTTCCATTTCAGGTTCTACTCGAGCAATGGCTTTTCTAGTGATGTCACTTGATGGTTTCCTCAGAGTATGTCCAATCCATCTCTATTTCCTTCTGCCTATTTGTTTCACAATCGGTTCTTGGTTGGTTCGCTCCCAAAGATCCCTGTTGCTGATCTTTTCCGGCCGGCCATCTGATCTTGAGTATTGAGCGAAGACAACTGTTAATAAAGGTCTGTAGTTTGTTTGAGATGCTATTTATGACGCGCAGTGCAAGTCTCTGATCCGTAAAGTAGCACTGACTTCACACTGGAGTTGAGAATCCAGATCTTATTTTTGATGCTGAGTGTTGTTGACCTCCACACAGACTTGAGAGTAGTGAAAGCTTGTCTTGCTTTTCCGATTCTTGCTTTGGTATCCTCGTCAATTCCGTCGTCCTGTAGTTGAAACGATGCTTCCCAGGTAGGCAAAGAGGGTGTTTCTTTCAGGTTCCTACCATTTATGTGTTGTTGTTCTTCTCGTCGAGGAATCTTCATCACCTCTGTTTTCTCTATGTTTACCTGAAGTCCTATCTTTGAGGCTTCTTCTGCTAACTTTTTGCTTTTCGATTGCATATCTTCCAGTTTGTGGGAAATCAGACACAGATCATCGGCGAGGTTCAGATCCTCCAAGTTTTGTGTCGGTCCATTTTTTGCCTGTTTCCTCGCCGCCCGCTGTTTTTTCAATTATCCAGTCTACTGCAATCAGGAAAATCATGGGCGATCGGAGGCAGCCTTGTCTTGCTCCTGTCCTCACTTCAAAGGATTCCGTAAATTTCCCGTTGTGGATTACTTGGCATGCAGCGTTGTCGTACAGCTGTTGGATGAGATGTATAATTGTCAGTGGCACTCCGTTGTAACTAAGTAGTTTCCAAATCACCACTCCATCGACGCTGTCAAAGGCCTTTTCAAAGTCAATGAAGTTGAGGTAGAGATTTGATTGCCATTCCATGCTTTGTTCAATGGTGATGCGTTAAGTTGCAATTTGGTGAGAACATTAATTGCCTTTCCTAAATCCAGCTTATTCTGGTCGGAATTCTGTATCCAATGTGTCCTTTATTCACTCCAGGATGATAAGATCCAGGATTTTGCTTGGCGTCAACAGGAGCATGATTCCTCTCCACGTCTTGCAGAGTCCGAATTCACCCTTCTTTGGTAGTTTCACGAGGTAACCTTTCCTCCAGTCAGTAGGCATCTTTCCCTCTTTCCAGATCTTTTGCAATAATGGAGTCAGCATATCTGCTGTCGTTTATTGGTCCGCTTTCAGTACTTTAGCTGGTATTCCATCTGGTCCAGCTGCTTTTCCAGCTTTCAGAACTTGACTGCATTCAAGACTTCAGCTATCGTCGAAGGATTGGTGTCAACTTGCAGTTGTGTACGTGCTGTTGTTGGTATTTCTGGACGGGTTGTAGGTGGTGGTCGGTTCAAGAGTCCTTTGAAGTGATCCGCCCATTGTTTAATCCGTCTTTCTTCCTTGGTAATCGGGTGGTTCCCTTGGCTGTCTTTTATAGGTTTCACTTGTGTTGATCTCTTCCCAGACTTGGTTATCTGATATAGTGTTCTCAGGTCCGATTTGCCTGCTGACTTCTCAGCTTCAGTAGCCAGGTTGTCGTAGAATTGTCTTTTATCCTTCCTGGCACTCTTCTTCACTTCTTTGTCCAGTGCTGTGTAAGTTGAGTTCAGCGTCTCTTTCTCTTGTTCGTCTTTGCATTGAATCATTTTCTCTTTCACCATTCTCCTCTCCTCTGTTAGCTTCCAAGTGTCAGTTGAGAGCCATTCCTTGTTTTACGAGTTGATCACGGACTGATATCAGTTAGAGAACCATTGAAAACCAGGGAGTACTGGACAGCTGCTGTTTCATCCTAGTTTGGGAATCATCGGCAGTACGCACCCACTGTAGAAAAGCCATTCCTTGTCTTGTTTCTTCTTTCTTCCTAAAACGTTGAAGACGTTTCGTTGAAAATTACCTTCAGAGAGTTCAGTGGTCTTCCACGGATGATTCCTCAGTGGTGCCACGTAGTGTTTCCTGCTTTGCTCTGACAGTTCCAGTGAAAATGTCCTGTGTGATTGTGTCCTTCAGTTTTTGAGTGTTTAACTTGCATTGTAGCCTATCCTGAGCTTTCCACGAGGCTTTAAGTTTCACCTTGAAAGTCCCTTGAACTAGATAGTGGTCTTAACACACGTCTACTCCTCTCCTCGACCTTGTGTCCAGTAGGCTCCGTCTTCACTTCCTTGAGATTGGAATGAAGTCTATCTGGTTTTTGGTGTGTCCATCTGGTGAAATCCATGTTGCCTTGTGTATATCCCTGTGTTTGAACACACTGCCACCAATCACCAAATCATTGAAGGCGCAGATGTTTGAGAAGGGTTCACCATTGTCGTTCATTTCACCGAGGGCCTCGCGACCCATGTTGAGTTCTCTTCCTGTATTGTCTCCTCTCAGTTTCGCATTCATATCACCCACCAGTATTTTGACATTGCCATTTGGGACGTTATCCATTACTGCTTGTAGTTGTCTATAGAAGGCCTCCTTCTTCTCGTGTTCTGAGGCGTTTGTAGGCGCGTAGCACTGAATGATTGTAACCTTCTTTCCTTTTGAGTTGAACCTGGCTGTCATTATCCTGGAGGAGATTGGTTCCCACTGCATGAGAGCTTTGGCTGCTGTTGGTAACATCATGATGGCTACTCCCTCGGTGTGCTCATGATTGTCCTGTGGGTGACCGGAGTAGATTATTGTCTCTACTGTTGGCAGTTGGCACCTTCCTCATCCGTTCCATCTGCTCTCGCAGATTACCAACACTTCTATTTTATATCTCCTCATTTCTGCGTCTACCTGAGCAGCCTTTCCAGTTTCGTACATTGTACGAATATTCCACGTCCCAATCCTTATTTTTGCTTTGATCGAAAGAAGGCACATCGGCTGACTGGCTTCTTGAAGGCGTTTACCAGCCTGCGTTATTTCACTTCCCCAATTCCAGCGAGAAATTAGGTTATTGTTTGTGTTATTAGAATTCTCAATATACTTGTGAGTTTCTGTAGCGATTTGGTTAAGTTTTGGGGGTGGAGTTGGTAGCACCACGCCCCAACCCTCCCTCTTTATTCGGGCTCGGGACCGGCTAGAAAACTAGTGAGCTGGTAATCTAGGCGAGGTTCAAATTACAAATCAATAAAAAGGAACAATACAGATGCAAAGGTGATTACCAGGAGACACAAATAGCATCAATGAAGAATTCAACTGAGTACATTTTATGCGAAAAATTGGGTTGAAGATGTTGTACAGAAAGACAACGATAGCTCCACAACTAAACCAACCAGCTAAGAGAACACTTTTAATTGCGAATGGGGAGATGTGTTGTTGAAGACCAATGTTCCACTGGTTATGACTTCATCATCATTTTTATTTGTCGTTTGTCACACTTGAACTTACCTCTAGCCTGTCCCATTGCTTGATTTATTTGTCTGTAGTATTCATATTGCTTTTCATACGACAGTCACTAGGCTCACTCCAATTTATCTGATGCTCTTATGGACAATAACCAATACTAACGGCCTATAAATCTTCCTTGTACATGTTCTATAATACACTTTCTGACATAAAATTAATTAACCTTAACTGGCTCTATAGTATGCTAAGTAATAATAACTGTTTAACAGTTGCAGATTCCGAGGAGGCATCTGTTGAAATCACAATTTTTCCCCCCATCTATTCCCGTTGATTTACATTTTTATATAGGTAATATTGAAACCTTGGATGTGGAAAGTACATCAGACGAATTCGCTGAAAGTGCTGAGTCACATGTGTATGCAGACAAGTCAAGTCATGACGCCAAATCATTATTGACCAAACGAGCCATTCCAATGCCACGTTATGGTTAGATATTTTGAAATGTCGAATACCTTCAGTCACTATGGCTACTCAGATGATAGACAGTTTGTTCTCCAAGCAAATCCTCCACCATTTTTCCACAATAACTCCTGTTTTATGTGAACTTTGTTACTATGTACACATTTTAGTTGATTTTTTCCATCATTTCATATAACTTAAATTGATATGACATTATTCACCGTGTACAATAAATTTCTCTGTATTACGCAATAGTCTTTAATTTAGGCATTCAGGTGAAAAACGCCGTTACACTATATCATTTCATGGTTTCTTCCAACAATCGCTTTGAACTTGGAGTAGTTCAAAACAATGAAACAGAATGTGTGAACAATTACTCAGTTACATAACGCATTATTCTTTATTTCTATCAATTTGAACTTTCCTGATCACTGACTGATTCGACCAATTCACTCAACCTCTGTTGACATGTCACTTCCTCATAAAGATGCTTATAAGATGTCTCAATATTCAACCTATACCTATATGGTGGATTCCGTTGCTACTGATCAGCCACCCAATGATTTCAGTTTAAATCCTTCAGCCTCAACGAAACACTCTCACGAAGAGCGCACATATCAATAAAGGTCAAGAAATTCAGTTCACTCAGGAACCAGGAAAGTTCTAAATGAACTGGAAAACGCTGATAACTGTTACATAAGAGATAGCTCTCATGGCTCAAGCAGTCAAAAGGATAACTAGTTGAGGTTTGAAAGTATCTGCACTAGGTTCAAACCTCAGTGGAAACTCTATCACTTATTGGAAAATACAACGACATCCATTTGACAATCCGCGAATAGGACGAAATCCGCATCCTAGTGGATTCCACTGCTGGTCAGCATTCACCGAAAGTGATTATTTGGAAAAATATATCACACGGTGTATTACCTTCTCTGATAGACTATCAAAAATCGTTATGCACCACTGGAGATGACAGAAGAATCAGGAAGATTACTGATAACCTAGGGTAACCACCAACTTGGATCACAACGAAATCCATATTATTAGAAGATTCAAATTCAGTGCACACTGGTATAAATGATTGCATAGTATGTGTCATTGACTGAGAATAATAATGTGATGCGTGCTCGAGTTGGTTGTTTTGTCTTAAAGGATTAGTTCAGTTCTATCTTCGAGCATATTGCATGAAATATCCAACTCACAAATTTGTGATTCACAGATTCACTCAACCCACGCAAAGCATGTTGAATCACGTAGATGACCTGAATAATACATCACTCGTGATTTTCTCTGATTTCGTCGTCTTCTTCGACCATATATAAGCACCTTCTACTAACCTGTATAAATCAAATCACATCTAAACCACTAATAGATAGAAACACAGAGGAGATGACTCATCGTATTCTGGCTGTCCTCTTCGCTGTAATTTGTGCAGTGTGTATGACGACGTGTGAGACAATCAGTGAGTTGGTCGGTGGGTCAATCATAGGTCAGAGAGAACTAAATCCAGTTGAAATCCAAGTATTCGTGATAGAAGTTATTCAGGAAACCTCACTTGGACACCATTTGTCTAGTCATGATTCCTAGAATATTTCTATAAGTTTCCTTGAATACCGCCTTCAGATAGTTCCGGTGTTATTCAACGCAGGTTTCCTCAATATTTCCACGTGATGTCTCCGACTTCGTTTAGATCACATATGAAGTGAAGGCATCCCCTGTAGTTTTGTCCTTAAATTTCAGAATATTGAACTTTGATTATTGTCTGTCTCTAATTGTTGCGCAGTATTTCAGACTCACCTTGAAGGTTCTTTCAACTAGTTGAATGTTTGAGCTTGAACCAGCTTCATTTAGCGACTTTGAATCCAGCAGGCATGCAGCGTCTCCACTTCAGTGAGCAGCGTTCAGAAGAAGTCAACCTGCTTCGCAGTTTTTCAGTCAGGTGAAATTCATGTTGCTTGGTGTTTATCGTTGTGCTAGTACACACTGATTCTTATTACCAAATAATTGAAAGCGCGGAATTCCGCGGATATTTTTGCGTTCACATTCATTTCAGCGATCAACAGCTTCTTACCGAATGTGAGTTCTCTTCCTATGTTATCTGCTCCAAGTTTTTATTCATATTGCTCATGAGAATTTTCATGTCTTTATTTGAGCTGCTTATGTGTGTAAGTTAATTGAACCGTGAAACGTGTGCTTCTCAGTGTTCGATGTTCAGTTGACACTCTCATGCTTCGCATTCGCAATGAATTTAGGCGCTAAATTGAAATGGTTTATTTCTTGAGTTCGCGCAAATGTCGTGACCGATTTGTATCATACTGTCGTAAATCCAGTGGTATTCATATTGGCTGACTAAGCGATCAGTTGGGAAACGCTCGATTCGAAATCTCACATGTGTAGATTTGCACTGCTTGTTGCAGTGAAATACGCTTCCCTCCGAGCGAGAGCCAGCAACATTACAACTGTTTTCATCGACGTCTATGTGCTGAGTATTCTGCCTCAACCTGAACATTCCTTTTCAATTGTCTTTGCTTTCTCAACGATATTTTCTAAAATTCTGACGGTCAATGATCTCTCAGCAGTCAAATGATATCCTGATATCTATGTCAGTTTATGCTAGGGATAAATAAATTTTTTGCATCAAGCTGAATCGCACCGCTTCTTCTTTCTCGCTATTTCCTATGGTCAGAAAGAGAATTCACATCGCAAACATCCTCTCAAAACTGAAATTCCATCTGTCTATTCAAAGCATTTTTCATCAAACCTCAGGATACATCTTCCTATTTCTTCGTTCGTTGCTTACAGATCAAACGGTTTGTTCACAAAGGGATGTGAGGAATCAAGTGAAATGTGTGTGTCATCTCAAGAAGGCGACAAGAATTTAGATGAGACTGATTCAATGTGGAAGAAATATATCATGCTGCATCTATAAAGGCACTCTTATCAATCCGTGTGTACACTGTCATTGAGGTGATGTCAATGCAGTGAAGACTGCTGAATTCCTGTAGTATTCTAAGACACGGAGTTGGGGATCAATTTCAGCATGCGGAGAAATAGAGTATTCACATGTTTTATTCAATTGAAACCCCCTTCTAACTGTTCATGATGAAGATGGTTCAGCACTTGATACAGATATACAGCAATGATATTGACTGTCGAAATCAGCACAATCCGAAATCAATCTAACAACTTTCTGTAGATTCATATTTCCTTCAGTCGACAATATCACGTGATGGCCGATTGGCTGTCAGAACTGCTACTTCCTTTGAACAAGGAATTTGCTAATCATATGCTCCATGATATCTCCGATTTTGAAGTGTTGAGTGATATAAGATTGAAAAATAATTGCTTAATATCATTTGATGTTTTCCTTGTTCTTGCACGATAATAGTAGGCAAGTGTGGATGATGGCTACCGATGACATTCGCCATCATTTAAGCGAAATCTGAACGACGATTACTAGGATGAGCAAATCGAAAATATATTTTATGTCAATCAAATAAATTCTATTGGAGCGACGCGTTATTCTGACAGGAGAACTGAAAATGATTTTTTCTATGATACTAATGATAATATTTATTATATTAATCATATTCATCGCTTTACTCGTTAAGAACTGATGTGACCATGATTAAGTAATCCAACCACAAGCAATCTTATACAGGTAACAAAAATTATTGCACTAATCGAAATTCACTGACTGTCCCAACAACAGATAATATCGCGGAGAACCTGTGATGATGATGACAATGAATGCATGCATTAATACAAGTGGATCAGTATAATTATAATTCACTCAATAATGTTAACCGAAAAGCAATCAAATTTCTGATGAGAAACATGAGCAGTCCAACTGAACAACAAACATGCAAAAACGCCATAACAAACACACCAAAGAACGTACACATACGTGAAGCGATAACAGAGAACTGATGAAATTATTTATCACAAATATATTAATACAGTTCAAATGATAATAAGGTCAGAAAATGAGGAGATAAGATGCCGTTGGCCGCTAGGAGTTATTGCGGAATGCGAGCAATCCGCGGACGGACTTGTCAGAACCTAAACAATGAAGACGAGAAACAACGAGGTGAAGTGCGATATAAGTAAGATATGCCTACTAGAAGGAAGTCATTTGTAAGAGAGCCAAGTACGAGAGTTGTTCTCTGTAACATGATTCATAAAATCCCAGTCGTATTTTGAGGGCCGGTGTAAGATCAATTCAATTCCCATCCTTGAATCAAGGCAGCCTGTCTCGGATCAGCCTAGCGTTCTCGCAACCCAATTAACCATGCCTCACGTGTCGATCTCCCTTGTTTAATGAACTGTGTTTGTGTGTGTTTTTTCATTGATCCGTTAAGTCAGAACGTTGAACTAACGACCCAATCAGAACATTTTTGTGAACTGTTATTTTTGCTGACCCATGTATTACTTTGTACTATTCTGTAGAGTTTATCTTATTTATTGATCTTCATCTGTATCAGTCCACCTGGATAAGTAGCCAATTAAACTCTATCTTTGTGCCTATGCTCTGTCTATCTCTTAACCACTCTCTGTTCCATGCCCTACCTTACTTGGGTTCATTCTTCTACTGACTGCTTACCTGAACAGTCGTGTCTGATTCCAGCTAGTTCGCAATTGTTACTTTAAAATTATTTTGTTCTGATAGCGGTACCTTGCTTTCTGTCAGGCGTTGTGCTTTGTACTCTTGAAACCGTTAAGGTTTGTATCAAACATAATTATTGATTTGTTTAATAATAGTACCGTGGAAACAGTGACCAGCTTCTTGCTTGTTCTGGACCGGGATAGCCTTTATCTACGCGTCACTATATTTCAAGCGATATTGCGCCTAAAATAAGTAATTTCCGCTTGTCCTAAATAACAATCTAAAGACGACTTTTCAAGCTCAATCAACTGCTCATAATCATGTCACATAGGGTACTCAATGACTTCCTTTATATATCTGCAGTATTCCCCTCTCACCGTTCGACTTCAATCCTAGTAATACTTCACAGAACTTCAACATCACTTATGAATCACTCTGTTCGCATATGATCAGTTGTTCGAGGAAAGTGTCAGTGAACCAACTCCGTCTCTCACATCATATCTTGCTCCCTCTCTATTTATTCACATCAATATTGAGTAGTATAACTCCGTCACACACCACAGTGTGGTTGTTTATTAATGCAAACGGTACTATTCCTCGGTTCTTTCTGAAAATACTCATTCACAATTTTCACCATATTCTCATCTTCTCACATATGTTCTGAACACCACTAATTCACCAGTAACGCCTATCAGACTGAAATCACAGGAATTCCAACACATTCCACAAATCATATTACCTTGCTGAATTGTGACTGCAGAATGGTTCAAAAAAACACAGCTTGTCCTCCCCTGAAATAAGCTGGATAGAGGTCACCCTCAATACCAATATAACTGCTTCCATATTAGGAACCCTATGTATGACATGAAAAGTGTTCTCAACAATACATGTATCTGTGTGTGGGTATGAGTGTTCTGATTTCAAAGTATGTGAATGTGGGTGAGAATGATAATTTGATGTGCGATGAAGTGGGTGGAAGAGCCTGAAAGGCTTTATTCATCAAGTCATTTGTCATATTGCATGTAACATCCAACTCACAAATCTGTGATTCACAAATTCCCTCAATCCACGCTAACGCACGTTGAATCACGCAGATGACATGACTAATACATTATTCGTGATTTTGTCTAAGTATATATATATAAGCACCTCCTCCTAACATAGCTGAATCCGATCACATCAAAGCCATCAAGAAGCAGACAGACGAGATGATGCACTGTATTCTGTCAACTCTCCTTGCTGTATTGTATGCTGTGTGCATGACGATGGGTAAGTCAATCAGTCAGTTAGTCTGTCAGTCGATCACACATCATCTCATTCGAATTCCGATGAATTCAGGAGAATATCGTCATCGAAATCGTCATTTCCACTATCATTTCCATCAACCCCCTCCTCATCCTCCCCACCGTCACCATACCACTCGACCAAAATTATCTTTATCCGCACCAGCGATGGTGAATCCTCTACGCTCATATAACTATCTGCATCGGATCATCAACGATCGCATTGCGTTAACCATTGGAGACGCAGATCCACACACACATATCCACTCATATCGATAGATTCTCAGAGATATCCAGTCATGCACTCGCTTATTTATCCATTCATCCATCCATCCATCCATACATATATATATATATACAAACATACTTGCAAACATGCCACAATCTCGTAAATGATGCTCTCTGACTGATATTAATTCCACTTCAACTTGATTTTAGCCGTCGGTCAATCGCCGCTATGTCGGAGTGTGAATCAGACTTGTGCGAGAGACTATCCATGCTGCAGTCCTCTGCGGTGTGCGTGGAAACCAGTGGGACCAGGAACCTGTTTCAAATGTGTGAACCTTGGAGGAAAATTCACAAGAGACTACGAGTGTTGCGGTTATTCCTGCCATGAAACACATCACTGGTGTACAGATCAACCGAGAAATCGATTCATACCTTTCATTCCACCTGTCCTTGTGAATACCACGGGTGCATGATTCGACGGTGCACGCCCCAACATGTCACAATTAATATAAACTTTGATTGACCTCGTGAATCCCAGTTATTATATGTAATTTCACTTCAGAAACCTTTAGCATGAAGTCCTCCTCATTTTCTGACCTTATTATCATTTGAACTGTATTAATATATTTGTGATAAATAATTTCATCAGTTCTCTGTTATCGCTTCACGTATGTGTACGTTCTTTGGTGTGTTTGTTATGGCGTTTTTGCATGTTTGTTGTTCAGTTGGACTGCTCATGTTTCTCATCAGAAATTTGATTGCTTTTCGGTTAACATTATTGAGTGAATTATAATTATACTGATCCACTTGTATTAATGCATGCATTCATTGTCATCATCATCACAGGTTCTCCGCGATATTATCTGTTGTTGGGACAGTCAGTGAATTTCGATTAGTGCAATAATTTTTGTTACTTGTATAAGATTGCTTGTGGTTGGATTACTTAATCATGGTCACATCAGTTCTTAACGAGTAAAGCGATGAATATGATTAATATAATAAATATTATCATTAGTATCATAGAAAAAATCATTTTCAGTTCTCCTGTCAGAATAACGCGTCGCTCCAATAGAATTTATTTGATTGACATAAAATATATTTTCGATTTGCTCATCCTAGTAATCGTCGTTCAGATTTCGCTTAAATGATGGCGAATGTCATCGGTAGCCATCATCCACACTTGCCTACTATTATCGTGCAAGAACAAGGAAAACATCAAATGATATTAAGCAATTATTTTTCAATCTTATATCACTCAACACTTCAAAATCGGAGATATCATGGAGCATATGATTAACAAATTCCTTGTTCAAAGGAAGTAGCAGTTCTGACAGCCAATCGGCCATCACGTGATATTGTCGACTGAAGGAAATATGAATCTACAGAAAGTTGTTAGATTGATTTCGGATTGTGCTGATTTCGACAGTCAATATCATTGCTGTATATCTGAATCAAGTGCTGAACCATCTTCATCATGAACAGTTAGAAGGGGGTTTCAATTGAATAAAACATGTGAATACTCTATTTCTCCGCATGCTGAAATTGATCTCCAACTCAGTGTCCAATTCAGCAGTCTTCACTGCATTGACATCACCTCAATGACAGTGTACACACGGATTGATAAGAGTGCCTTTATAAATGCAGCATGATATATTTCTTCCACATTGAATCAGTCTCATCTAAATTCTTGTCGCCTTCTTGAGATGACACACACATTTCACTTGATTCCTCACATCCCTTTGTGAACAAACCGTTTGATCTGTAAGCAACGAACGAAGAAATAGGAAGATGTATCCTGAGGTTTCATGAAGAATGCTTTGAATAGACAGATGGAATTTCAGTACTGAGTGGATGTTTGCGATGTAAATTCTCTTTCTGACCATTTGAAATAACGAGTAAGATGATACTGTGCGATACATCTTGATGTCAACTATTTATTACCATCAAGCAGAAACTAACACAGATATCATGTTTTCATTTGACTGCTGATAGCTTCGAGACCACCGATATTTCAGAGAATATCAATGAGAAAGCAAAGACGATTGAAAAGAAATATTCCGGTTGAGGCAGAATACTCAGCACATAGACGTCGATGAAAACAGTTGTAATGTTGCTGGCTCTCGCTCGGAGGGAAGCGTATTTCACTGCAACAAGCAGTGCAAATCTACTCATGTGAGATTGCAATTTGGGCGTTTCCCAACTAATCTCTTAGTCAGCCATTATGAATACCAGTGGATTTACGAGAATTCTCAAAACACTTGCATCAAACAGTGTCCGACGATGAATGCATTCATACAAGTTTCTGAAATTAGACAGTTTGATACAAATCGCCCACGATATTTTCGCGAACTTAAGAAATAAACTTTTTCAATTCAGTCCTTAAATTCCTTGAGAATGCGAAGCCTGAGAACGTTAAGTGAACGCCGAACACTCGGAAGTACTTGTTCGACTATTAAATTAACTTACACACATTTGCAGCTCAAATGTTGACGTCAAAAGTCTCATGAGCAATATGAATACAAACTTGGAGCAGATAACATAGGAAGAGAACTCACATTCGGTAAGAGCCTGTGGATCGCTAAAATGAATGAGAGAGCAAAAATAATCTCAGAATTCTGCGATTTCAATGATTTGGTGATAAGAGTCAGTGTGTACAAGCCCAATGATATGCACCAAGCAACATCAGTTTCTCCTGACTGACACAGCACGAAGCAGGTTGACTTCTTCTGAACGGTGGCCAATGAAGTGCAAACGCTGCATTCCGGTTGGATACAAGGTCGAGAAATGAAGTTCAAAGAAGCTACAAGGTAAGCCTGAAATACTTCGCGACAACTAGAGACAGGCAATAATCTAAGTGCAATATTCTGAAATTAAACGACAAAAGTATAGGGGATGCATTCACTACATACATAATCCAAGCAAACTTGAAAACATCCCGTGTAAATACTGAGGAAACCTGCTTGGAAAATCACTGGAACTCTGTGAAGGCGGTATTCAAAGAAACTTATAGAAAATGTTCTAGGAAGCATGACTAGACAAATGGTGTTCAAATGAAGTTTCCTGAATAACTTCTGTCTACAATACGTGGATTTATTCAGCATTGAGTTCTCTCTGTATTATATCATCATTTTATTGCTGTTCATGATTGCTTATATTTTCGTTTGTTAATATTCACTTTATCCATTTGTGTAAGTAAGCAGGAATTTAAACAGAGCAAATGCTTATTGAGTTTCATTGAGCTTCCAGATGGTACCTCTTCAAATCTCGCCTGTGTCACATCTCTCGCACTGTCTCCTTCCTCTTTTCATGAAACATCAATTTTTACTGCTTCCAGGGGACTGCAGAACACTGTCAACAATTCATGTGTTTATCTTGAATCCAGTTATGGCACCACTTGTTCGAATATTTTGTGAAAGAGAAAGTGATTTCAGTGATCAGGGTGTTATTTGCTATTGACATATTCCTTCTGAATATCGCTTAAGAGTGAGAAAGATGATATGGCTGAAGACAGCTTGATGTGAGCTATGTATTTCTTTTTAAAGTACATAAGAATGCCATTGAATGTCAATCGGATGTGGGTCTGAATATCACTCAGAATATCATCGAGAACCAGTGAATTGCAGGCGATAGGTGTCGATGAATATGAAAAATTACCTCATGCATGCTGCGCCGAGTAATGCTCATTTACATATAAAACATGTAAACATTGCATCCATTCATTGACATGCTCCATCCTCCTTTAAGATTAAAATTTTGCAAGCCTGCATTTCATCTCCCAGTCAGTGTCTCTGAATACCAAAGGAATTCAAGCAGTCGTCAATTCATCTGATTCACCAAAAACCACAGTGTGCGCATACATTGATGCGAGTGGTTTACATGCAGCGGTATGGTACCATCCTCCGACTTTGTGAATGCTAATCAACGAAGTGAAATACACGAGCGAACTCTTTCTTATTACTCAGTATTGATGATAACGGTCACTGAAATACAAACACCATTTCTACTAAAAGGAATGAAGAAGACATTAGACACCTTACTCGCAAAAACACCAATTTTCAACTGAAGAGTGAACGTACACACACGTGATGCTATAACAGAGAACTGATGAAATTTGGTGTTCATTATATATTTATCAAATCAGTTTGAATGATATGCTACAGATATAAGAAATGTGGAGAGCAGAATGAGGTGATGAGTGATTGAACTTGACTTGGAGGCTAGAATGTTGTGAAATTCAGTAATGAATCTAAATCGTGTGAATGCAGATCGGAAATTGACTACACTCACTCTGTCTGATCAAACGCAGCTGGCACGGTCAAATATCCACACACTTGTATTCTCCGCATTGAGCTACGCAGTACTTTCAAGCCTCCTATTCGAGTCTTGCATACACCGTTGTCCAGAGCAAAGTGGATGCAAGCAGCATTGATTTTCTGACCCACTTTGTCCATACCGCTGACCACACACTGGTGACTTATCGACGCTTACATTGAAGGGGAAATATAGCAAGAAATGAGCATTATTGACGAGATGGATGAATGAATGTCGTTCATCACAGGTTATTGTTTATGTGTATGCGTGTGTTTGACGTTGTCTGTGATGTCTGCAGTGATGGTGACATCCTCCTGGTGCTGATTCTAATGATGGTGTTGATGGTATTATGGGCGTTGAGAATTCAGCGTTGCTTATGCTGCAGCTGATATCAGTTATGTGGTAAAGTGATATGGCATATAATGGTAGGTGAGAGTATTTCACACTCTTATTGGATGCTTCCCCTCATAGCTCACACACGCACAACACATTTTTCAATTGACCTAGTGACTGAGAATGAAATGTCGTATTTATTTCTTCATGACACCGGTTCTCCTGATAAGTAGAGCACTTGCCATATCATACGCTGGATTCCTAATAAACAAGAGGTTACCTTGCCATTAGAGGGGATAAACGATCACTGAATATCACACAGGGAGAAGCTGTGCAGGTTGAAACACTCCACTGATTCATGTCAAGAAAGCAATATGATTCGCAAAATAGCCTAAAATGATTGCGACGTCGAACACATAGGTGAGATTAAGCACCAGAGGCAATCAGAAAATGTGATGTTTGCTATTGTAGGCTGAATAAGTGAAGGCGAACAAAGTATGTGTGTGTGACAAGGTGTGACGACAAGGACTGATGTGTTGAGAGCAATCTATGTCTCACGATGAAATAATGTTTCTGTGAGTGGCAACATTTTCGACAAATCACTGAACAGTTTGCGAGTGTTTCACCTGACTTTATGCGAATCATTTAATTTAGCTTTTATGCAATTGGGAAATCACGCTTCTTGTGTTGTTTGAGTAGACATATAATAGCGGAGGTACACCTGGTCGAATTTCATCAAATTAACTGACTTAGTTTTATTTGTTGCAAAGTGATGCAGTATTCATTCACGACTTGTTGATCTTTCGATTAGAACATATTTCCGATAATTATGTCAGTAGGCGACTCTGATAAAAATGTCAAAATGCTGACTCTTCCAAAAAAAACAATCTCACATGAGTAGATTTGCACTGCTTGTTGTAGTGAAATACTCTTCTCTCAGTGCGAGTGACTGCAACATTTCAACTGTTTTCATCGGCATTCAAATGCTGAGTATTCTGCCTCAAATTGAACATTCCTTCTCACTCGTCTTTGCTTTTCAAAGATGTTCTCTGAAATTCTGACGGTCGCTCATCTCTCAGCAGGCAAATGATATCGTGATATCTGTATCAGTTTCTACTAGGGGGAAATAAACTGTTGACGTCAAGCTGTATTGCGCCACGTCTTGTTTCTCGCTATTTCCTATGGTCAGAAAGAGAATTCACATCGCAAACAACTCCTTCAATACTGAAATTACATCTGTTTATTCAAGGCATTTTTCATGAAACCTAAGCATATATCTTCCGATTTGTTCCTTCGTTGCTTATAGATCAAATGCTTTGCTAACAAAAGGGATGTGACGAATTAAGTGAAATGTATCATCTCAAGGAGGCGACAAGAAGTCAGATGAGACTGATTCAATGTGGATGAAATTTATCATGGTGCAATAATTGAGGCAATCGTAGTAATCCGTGCGTACACTGCCATTGATGTGATGTCAATGAAAGGAAGGCTGCTGAATTTTTGAGATAAGGATCCCTTTTAGCATTCGGAAAAATAGAGTATTCCCATGATTTATTCAAATGAAACGCCCACCTGACTGTTCTTAATAAAGATGGTTCCGGACTTGATACAGATATACAGCGAGATTATTGAGGGTCTAAATTAACATAATTCGATATCAGTCTAACCATTTTCTGAAGCTTCATACTTCCTTCAAACGACAATATCATGTGATGACCGATGGGCTGTCGAAAATCCTATATCCTGTGAACAGGAAATTCGTGAACTTTGTGTTCCATGATATCACCGTTTTTGAAGTGTTCAGTGGTATGAGATTGAAAGCAGTTGCATAATATCATTTGTTGTATTCCTTGTTTTCGCGAGTTAATTGTCAGCTAGTATGGATTATTCCTACTGGTGACATTCACCATAATATAGGCAAAATCTGAACAACGATTACTGGTATGACGAAAAAGTGAATATACTTTGTGTCATTCAAATATATTCTATTGAACAGACGCTTTGTTCTGACAGGAGAACAGGAAATGATATTGTGTACGATACTTATAATAGTATTTATTATATTACTCATATTCATCGCTTCAGTCGTTTAGAACTGATATGACCACTATTAAGTAATCCAACCACAAGCCATCGTATACAAGTAACAAAAATCATTGAACTAATCGAAATTCACTGACTGGCTCACTCTAAGAGAATATCATGGAGAACGTAACCGAGAAACAGTGGGTAGAGACCATCAGTTTGAGGAAGCTCACTTAACTGTCATGCGTCAATGAATCTGGTTGTTTCATTTCTGCCTCTTGAAATGCGTAGTGCATGTTTTGATGTAATGCATGCTAACAATGCAATCATTTGTTGAAGTACTGAAACCACCTGTGCGATCATAATTTCATCATGACACAGTTGATCTCCCGATGATAGCCTCATAATACTACAGGAATTCAAACAGTCTTCAGGAAATCTGCTTCACCTAAATGTTTGTGACAGTCAATCTACAATTTGTCGCAATCTCAATGAGACTTGTGACAGAGACTATCCGTGTTGCTCTCCCCTGATGTGTTCGTGGAAACCGTTGGGAACAGGGACCTGCTTCAGATGTAATAGACTAGGAGAAGATTGCAGAGCCGACAGAGACTGTTGTATACATTATTTCTGTCATCCTGTACATAACAAGTGTACTGATGTACTGGACCAGCCATTATCACCAGAAATTTCACTTTTCTAATTGAATACTACGAGGTTAAGAAGCAAGGGTGCACGCCTGAAACGAAATTGATATTTCCAACTTCGATTCTGAAATTTTACCTTGCACTCCTCCCCAGTGTCTGGGATTTGTATCATTTCAATCCAGTAAACTCTAATTTTATACATTTGTGATGAAAATTTTTATCAGTTCTCTGTTATCTCTTCACGTGTGTGTACGTTCATTGGTTTGCTTGACATGATCATTTCGTGTGTTTGCTGTTTAGTTGGATTCCTCATGCCTTCAAACAGAAATCGTTTTTGATTTTCGGTATATAAAGGAATGTGTTTTCATGATAATTTTCGAATTTTTCGGGGTAGGGAGATTTCACTGACACTGATTTTACTGGCAATGAACAGTCTTGGAAATCATAACGAACAAAAATTCACGAAAACTGTGATCACAATTTCAGACCTTAGGTGCACAAATTTATGATTTGTATATTTGAACAACGGCGTAGTATTTGTCAGCATATCCATTGTGAAATGAAACAGAATAAGAGCCACGGTGATGTGATCACTGTTGTTTGATTCATCTCTGTATCAATTTTCAGGTAGAACTTGGAGTGAAAATTTGCTGTGAATTGTAGCAATGACTCTTTCGAATTCTCAAAGGCAAAAAATGTTTATTCTGACTCCTACAATCCGCTCATATTTATATATTTTTTAATTTGTTAGTTTTTCAACAAACGGAACACTGGTGAGTGTACCTATTGCTTTGTTTAGAGGCTGAGCATTTGAAGGGCAATGGGAGACATTATGCATGGTAGGATGCTATGTGCATAAAATTTGTGGCTAATATGCAATGTTCGTTACTGAAGCGAGATTTGAATTCACTGTGTCATGCAGCCTTACGGAATCAAAATAAAATACAAATGTATGCATATATTGATATACATACGTATATTCAACAGATATGATATGCAATTACTCTAATTATGGTAGGAATTATATTCCGTAACTGTGGATAGTCACTCTACTACGAAAGATAGAGTCCGTTGTGAAACAATATTAGTGTTGTCAATTAGCAAATATTATATGATGAGAATTAACATGAGAATTGTTCATCAATAAGATGGCCAAATTGATTGCTCGTATTGGCTTGAGTTGACTGATTAAGTGGCATTGTAGCAACAGAAGACAAGGGCCAGGCAACAGATCGTTTATTAAGGAAATCAAAGCATATTTACATATTTTCATGTACATTACTATGGATATTTAAGCAAACAAACACCGTCTTGGTTGTTTCTCACTCAAAGTTTATCTTCCCTCTCTTTGTGATTGTTTCTTGAATGTCAGATCATTTATATGTTAGCTATATCCGACTACGCAAAGTCTGCTGTGGTCGGTTAATGAATCAGTCTTTTTCATATTTTCTCAAGACCAATCTTGGGAACGTAAACACTGACGTCAATTACTGTCTACCAAATTGGCTAGTAGAGAGCTCACCAGAGAATGACACGAGTAATATTGACGGAAATGACGTAAGCTCAAAGAATGAAAAGTACTGCACGCCCATTTGTCTCATGAGCATTGATTCACAACACCCACTCACTTCTGCACGGAAATGAACTTTTGTTTCGAAAAAGAACTTTTTCAGTCACATTGTAGGTCTGATTCCTGCTGAAAGCTCAGAATATGCTGCAAATACATTATCGCATATTTTATTAAATGTTTCACGTTGTATCTAGCTAAGCTAATGCGACAAAATGCGTCGAGTGCATGTTATTCTGCATCAATGTTTCTGCTACCCAACTAAAAGATGGAAAGTTGTTTATAAAGGTGTATTTCTTTCCTTATATGAGATGTGTTCATGTTTTGTGAAAAGTTTATCACATGATGTCAAGGAACTTAACCCTGAGTTCCTATAATTTGCGAAAACGCTACGAATCGATTATTACTATGACTTTCTGGACATTAACTCCAAAACATCAGTACTTTAAGAAAGTTGTATTGATTAGCAATTAAATTCCGGATAAGTAGAAATTCTAAACACAAATGTTGACAATGAATATAATGTAATTGTATTCATATTCTTTCGTATTCTTCCAAATTGCAAACGATTGCATCATTCTCGCCTTCGAGTTGCCTACCAGTGGATACCAGCTTCAATAAACCAACATTCAATCTTCTTGTTCATTTATACTCCTTGGCGAAAATGGGTCTTCCTTTTATTTCCATCGCTCTGATAGACTTTAAATGAACTGCCAACGTGTGGACATAGGCTTACAGGGACTAGGCTAATATGGAAAAGCGACACACACAACAAGCATTCCACGTCACACCAGTATGCTCTTCTCGGTATGTGAGATCTTCATCAGTGATCAGAACCTTACTTCACTCTGTTGACAGTACCACCACTGTTTTGTTCTTCGGAGTGTTGGTTGCTTCATGTCACTTTGACACAATCGCAAACAATTACTCTAACACTACTCGATTCGTTCACATGTTCAGAAGACTAGAAACGACTTCAGAAATACTGACAATAACATTACAAGATGATTCACATGAATCGACAACTGTGAAATCAACCAACAATCAGATGAACGGGAACCCACTGAATTGCTTGACACAATATATGTACAATCAATACATCAAATGTTATGCATTCTGCCTTGACGAGCTTCCCTTGAAGAACTGTAGGATTTACAACAGTTCAGGTTGACTATCCACGTGGAAACAGGTACGTACACAAATAAAATTAACCAAGTGATAGATGAAAGTTGATACCGAATAAATAAATATTACATGGAAATATGTACAGTGCGACATAAAATCCACGATGCGTGCGCTTCGACGCAATACCGTCGAAGATTTTAAGGACCAACACCAGCACGCCTAAAAACCTTCACAGATTGGATTTTGCATTTTCACTCGCATTGTGGAAAAGCGTGTGAAAAGGTGATATAGAGGGAGACAGTTAAATGAGATATATGTATTTCTGTTGTTAGTAATATAAATAGGTTGAGGGAGAGAAGAGTTACTGAATCCTTGTTCATCAAGTCAACATGTGCAAAAGGAATGATTCATCAGGCATACCAAAAATATGGCGAATACTTCTACCAATCAAGTCAAGCTATAGCAAATAATGGAATTGTATAAACGAATTGAGAAAGTTGGAACACATTTATCTTCTTTAAAAAATGCTTTGATAGATGGATATCGAACTTGGATTATTGTCTGTCTCTAGTTGTTGCGAAGTATTTCAGGCTCACCTTGAAGGTTTTTTGAACCAGTTGAATGTTTGAGGTCGAACCCGCTTCATCTCTCGACTTTGCATCCAGCAGGCATGCAGCGTCTTCACTTCATTAAGGAGCGTTCAGAAGAGGTCAATCTGCTTCGTAGTGTGTCAGTCAGGTGAAACTGATGATGTTGCTTGGTGTATATCATTAAGCTTGTACACACTGACTCTTATTAACAAATCATTGAAAGCGCAGGATTCTGCTGATATTTCTGTGTTCTCATTCATTTCTGCGATCGGCAGCCTCTTATTAAACGTGAGTTCTCTTCCTATGTTATATGCTCCGAGTTTCTAGTCATGAGAGTTTTGATATCACCATTTGAGCTGCAAATATGTGTAAGTCAATTGAACAGCGAAACGTGTGTTTCTGAGTGTTAGGTGTTCAGTTACCACTCCCATGCTTCGCATTCGCAATGAATTTAAGGACCAAATTGAAAAAAGTTTATTTCTTAAGTTCGCGTAAATATCGTGGGCAATTTGTATCATACTGTCGTATTTCAGACACTTGTGTGAATGCATTTGTTGTCGATCACTGTGTGATGCAAGTGTAATGGAAATTGCCGTAAATCCAGGGATATTCATAATGGCTGACTAAGAGATCAGTTGAGATACAACCGAATAAGAACTTCACATGAGTAGATTTGCACTGCTTGTTGTAGTGAAATACTCTTCTCTCAGTGCGAGTGCCAGCAACATTTCAACTGTTTTCATCGACGTCTCTATCTTGAGTATTCTGCTTCAACATGAACATGCCTTTTCACTCGTTTTTGCTTTTTTTCAACGATGTTCTCTGAAGTTCCAACGGTCACCGTTCTCTCAGCAGTCAAATGATATCCTGATATCTGTATCAGTTTCTACTAGGGGGAAATAAACTGTTGACGTCAAGCTGTATTGCGCCACATCTTTTTTCTCGCTATTTCCTATGGTCAGAAATGGAATTCACATCGCAAACATCTCTTCAATACTGAAATTTCATCTGTTTATTCAAGGAAGTTTTCATGAAACCTAAGCATATATCTTCCGATTTGTTCCTTCGTTGCTTATAGATCAAATGCTTTGCTAACAAAAGGGATGTGACGAATTAAGTGAAATGTATCATCTCAAGGAGGCGACAAGAAGTCAGATGAGACTGATTCAATGTGGATGAAATTTATCATGGTGCAATAATTGAGGCAATCGTAGTAATCCGTGCGTACACTGCCATTGATGTGATGTCAATGAAAGGAAGGCTGCTGAATTTTTGAGATAAGGATCCCTTTTAGCATTCGGAAAAATAGAGTATTCCCATGATTTATTCAAATGAAACGCCCACCTGACTGTTCTTAATAAAGATGGTTCCGGACTTGATACAGATATACAGCGAGATTATTGAGGGTCTAAATTAACATAATTCGATATCAGTCTAACCATTTTCTGAAGCTTCATACTTCCTTCAAACGACAATATCATGTGATGACCGATGGGCTGTCGAAAATCCTATATCCTGTGAACAGGAAATTCGTGAACTTTGTGTTCCATGATATCACCGTTTTTGAAGTGTTCAGTGGTATGAGATTGAAAGCAGTTGCATAATATCATTTGTTGTATTCCTTGTTTTCGCGAGTTAATTGTCAGCTAGTATGGATTATTCCTACTGGTGACATTCACCATAATATAGGCAAAATCTGAACAACGATTACTGGTATGACGAAAAAGTGAATATACTTTGTGTCATTCAAATATATTCTATTGAACAGACGCTTTGTTCTGACAGGAGAACAGGAAATGATATTGTGTACGATACTTATAATAGTATTTATTATATTACTCATATTCATCGCTTCAGTCGTTTAGAACTGATATGACCACTATTAAGTAATCCAACCACAAGCCATCGTATACAAGTAACAAAAATCATTGAACTAATCGAAATTCACTGACTGGCTCACTCTAAGAGAATATCATGGAGAACGTAACCGAGAAACAGTGGGTAGAGACCATCAGTTTGAGGAAGCTCACTTAACTGTCATGCGTCAATGAATCTGGTTGTTTCATTTCTGCCTCTTGAAATGCGTAGTGCATGTTTTGATGTAATGCATGCTAACAATGCAATCATTTGTTGAAGTACTGAAACCACCTGTGCGATCATAATTTCATCATGACACAGTTGATCTCCCGATGATAGCCTCATAATACTACAGGAATTCAAACAGTCTTCAGGAAATCTGCTTCACCTAAATGTTTGTGAATGCAGGCACTGATACAAGTGCAGCAGTATAATTCAAATTCACGAAATAGTGTTAGTCGAAATGCAAACAAATTTCTGATGAAAAACATGAGGAATTCAATTGAACAACAAACACACAAAACGACATAACTAATACACCAATGAACGTACACATACGTGAAGCAATAACAGAGAACTGATGAAATTTTTTATCACAAGTATATTAGTTCATTTCAAATGATACTCTTGTCAGAAACTAAGCAGGATTACATGCTCAAAGTTTCTGAGTTGGAGTAACAAATAATCATGGGGTTTCAGGAGGTCAATAATAAACTGGATTGTCCGTGACATGTTGGGGCGTGCATCATCGAATCATACACCCGTGGTATTCACGAGGACAGGTGGAATGAAAGGTATGAATCGATTCCCTGGTTGATCTGTACACCTGCCATCGCAGGCATAACCGCAACACTCGTAGTCTCTTGTGCATTCTTGTCCAAGTTCCATACATTTGAAACAGGTTCCCGGTCCTACTGGTTTCCACGCACACCGTAGATCACCGCAACATCTATTATCTATATCACAGTCCTCATTCAGTTTCCGACAAGTTGGTGATTGACCTTCGGCTGAAATCAAGTGGAATTAGAATTGAAATACGTCAATGAGCATCATTTACGTGATAGTTGCATGTTTGCATTCGTTTATGTATGTGTGTGTATGTATGTATAGATGGATGAATGCATGAATGAGCGCATGACTGGATGTCGTTGAGAATCTGTAGATATCAGTGGATGTGGGTGTGTGGATCTGCGTCTGTAATGGCTACAGAAATGCGATCGTTGATGATCTGATGCAGATACTGATTGTGCCTGCGATTCTGATATTCATATGGGCGTTGAGAATGCACCATCGCTGGTGCAGATGCAGATAATGTTGGTCGAGTGGTATGGTGACGGTGAGGAGGAGGGGGAGGCCATGGTAGATGATTACGGAAATGACGATTACGGTGACGATATTCTGTTGATGATTATGCAATGGATGCATTGGAATTCGAATGAGATGATGTTTGATCGACTGACAGACCAGCTGACTGATTGACTTACCCGTCGTCATGCACATGGCATACAATACAGCAAGGAGAACTGACAGAACACAGTGCATCATCTCGTCTGTCTGCTTGTTGGTGGCTTCGTTGTGATTTGAGTACGAAATGTTAGCAGGAGGTACTTATATATAGCCAGAGAAGACAATAAAAATAGACAAAATCACGAGTGATGCATTATTCAGGTCATCTGCGTGATTCAACATGCTCTAGCGTGGATTAAGTGAATTTGTCAATCACGGATTTTTGAGTTGCATGTTTCATGCAATGTGATGGATGATTTGATGAATGAAACCTTTCAGACTCAACCACCCACTTCATCACGCATCAAATTATTATTCTCACTCTTTTTCACGAGCTTTGAAATCAGAACACCCACACTCACACACAGCGAATATTGGAGTCAACGTAATTATAGATAAGATTTTATTTTGATTATTCACTAAACTTTACACAGTAATATTAACTGATTGCGTTTTGAGCACAAATTGCTGCTCATATTCATATCAAGTCACTCACACATATTTGTCTTTCATGTATACACTTGTGTGGAATTGGCGAGATATTTGGAATCGACGCAGTGACTGAGAATGAAATGTCACATACATTTGTGCAAGACACAGATACATGTATTGTTGAGTACACTAATCATATCACACATAGCATCCCCAATATGGAAGCAGTTATATTTGTATTTAGGGTGACCTCCATCCAGCTTATTTCAGGGAGGGACAAGCTCTGTTTTTTGAACCATTCTGCAACCACAATTCAACAGGGTAATATGATTTGTTGAATGTGTTGGAATCCTTGTGACAAAAATTATGAATGAGTAATTTCAGAAAGAACCGATCAATAGTACCGTTTGCAATAATAAACAATCACATGGTGGTGTGTGACGGAGTTATACTCCTCAATATTGGTGTGAATAGATGGAGAGCGAGCAAGATATGGTGTGAGAGACGGAGTCGGTTCACTGAAACTCTCCTCGTACAACTGAACAAATGTGGTTCGAATGATTTGTCATTGATGTTGTAGATCTGCTAATTATTCCTAGGATTGAAGTCGAACAGTGAGAGGGGAATACTGGAGATATACAAAGGAAGTCATTGAGTACCCTGTGTGACATGATTATGAGCAATCGATTGAGCTTGAAACGTCATCTTTAGATAGTAATGTAGGACAAACGGCAATTACTCATTGTAAGCGCAATATCGCTTGAAATTAAGTCACGCGTAGATAAAGGCTATCCCGGTCCAGAACAAACAAGAAGCCGGTCACTGTTTCTACGGTACTATTAATAAACAAATCAATAATTATATATACAACAAACCTTAAATGTTTCAAGAGTACAAGGCACAACGCTTAACAGAAAGCAAGGTACCGCTATCAGAGCGGAATAACGTCAAAGCCGAAATCGCGAACTAGCCGGAATCAGACACGACCGTTCAGGTAAGCAGTCAGTAGAAGAATGAACCCAAGTAAGGCAGGGCATAGAACAGAGAGGGGTTAAGAGATATACAGAGCATAGGCACAAAGATATAATATAATTGGCTACTTATCCAGGTGGGCTGATACAGATGGAGATCAATAAGTAAGAAAAGCTCAACAGAATAGTACAAAGTAAGACATGGGTCAGCAAAAATAACAGTTCACAAAATACTCTGATTGGGTCATGAGATCAACAGTCTGACTAAATGGATCGAGGAAAATTACACACAGTTCATTGAACAGGAGAGATAGACACGTTAGGCATGGTTAATTGCGTTGCAACAAAGCTAAGCTGATCTGGGACAGGTTGACTTGATTCAAGGATAGGAATTCAATGGATCGTACGCCGGCCCCAAAATCCGACTAGGATTTTATGAATCATGTTACCCAGAACAACCTTCGTGCCCGGCTCTCTTACAAATGACTTCCCTCTAGTAGGCACAACTTACGTATATCGCGCTTCACCTCGTGGTTTCTCGGTTCTGACAAGTCCGTCCGCGGATCCCGCAATAACTCCCAGCGGCCAACGGTCTCTAATCGAAGATTCTGGCGCTCACTTACGTCAGTGACAAACCTACTGGCGGAATCAACACCCTCAAAGCATGCCAAGCAGTCGTCGACATAAAAGTTGTGCCGTACTATATCTCTTCCTGTTTCCGAAGTCCTCTCCTGCCTTTCTCGACGCGAAGTTCGCACAGAAGTGTGATGAAGTTGCCCTGAACGGATGTGTTGTCATCTGAAACTCCTGCGGCTCTTCGTCTAAACCACAATTTTTCCACCACAGAAATCGTAATGCTCCTCGATCGTCCACTGGCTTCTTCACTTGCATAAACATATCAGCTATGTCCACGGCTACAGCAACAGGCTTCTCTCGAAAGCGCAACGGAACACCAACAAGCTCGGCAAGCGTATCAGGTACTTGATATAGCTTATCGTTCAAAGAATAACTTCTGAAGGTTGCGGCACAATCTAAAACTATTCTCAGTTTATCTGACTTTTTCGGATTCATAACGGAATGATGTGCAAGATATCACCTCGGGCGACAGTTGGCTGCTAGCTGCTCTGGGAGTACCGGAAGGGCATAACCATTTTTTAACATCGAATTTATCCCATCCACATATCGTGCTCAAAGGTTCTTGTCACGCGATAACCTCCATTTCAGAATGAGTAACCGATTTATGGCGACTACATAATTATTACCCGTTACCTTTACTAGATCTTTTCATGGCAAGGGAATGATGTAATGCCCCTTTTCTAAAACGGTGCTTTGAGTAACCAACTCGATCGCTTTACGATCTTCGATAGAAAATGAGCATTCGTTTTCTTCAGTATCTCGAAACTCAGCTTCATATAGTCTTCTGATCTCGTCTCTGATTCTCTCTTCGCTGATTCGAGCGTAGTTGACAGTGCCCCTTTTCGTATTTCCATGAAGTGGCCTTCTCTTATCCTCGACCTGGCATAGGAAAAAAACGGTCCAAAGTATTCTACTTAAACGAACTTTTTGCACTCTCGTCATCGGTAGAAGAATCATGAACTGGTCAGTACTTAACGCTTTGACGGAAAAGACCGTACTGAACTGGTCAGTACTGACCGTTCATCCAGAAGAAACTGTGATGAAATGGCAGTACGCAGGGTTGTTGTAAAAACAATGCAAATCAGACCAGGGAAGTGAGTTTCGGAGCAGCAGTCGGAGAGTCGGCAAGACCTCAATTGTATAAATGATCATGCTGATAATCTTTCGTGCCCTGACTCTCATGTCAGTTGTTCGAAATCATCATTATCGCTAGTAACTAGTGTTAAGTTGTCACTACTAAGGGCAAAGCTAAATGAGGAACAGCTTCGACAGGAGTTAGAGTTAGAGAAAAAGTCGCTAAAGGATACACATGATGTAGAAATGGCCGAGCTGCATGTGATGTTAGCCGTGGACGACGAACAGAACATTGAGGAATATGAAAGAGGCAGTGTCATTGATAACCGGGAGCAGCTAGAACGATATGTGGAAGATTGTGCCCCATTGGTCGGCGGAGGCGCTCATGTTACGATCGTGAAGAGCGCGGTTGTAGAGTAACTTGACATGCCTAAGG
>OX235276.1:74229297-74462854 GCA_944472155.2 Trichobilharzia szidati | reverse complement strand
TTTTCATATTTTCTCAAGACCAATCTTGGGAACGTAAACACTGACGTCAATTACTGTCTACCAAATTGGCTAGTAGAGAGCTCACCAGAGAATGACACGAGTAATATTGACGGAAATGACGTAAGCTCAAAGAATGAAAAGTACTGCACGCCCATTTGTCTCATGAGCATTGATTCACAACACCCACTCACTTCTGCACGGAAATGAACTTTTGTTTCGAAAAAGAAACTTTTTCAGTCACATTGTAGGTCTGATTCCTGCTGAAAGCTCAGAATATGCTGCAAATACATTATCGCATATTTTATTAAATGTTTCACGTTGTATCTAGCTAAGCTAATGCGACAAAATGCGTCGAGTGCATGTTATTCTGCATCAATGTTTTCTGCTACCCAACTAAAAGATGGAAAGTTGTTTATAAAGGTGTATTTCTTTCCTTATATGAGATGTGTTCATGTTTTGTGAAAAGTTTATCACATGATGTCAAGGAACTTAACCCTGAGTTCCTATAATTTGCGAAAACGCTACGAATCGATTATTACTATGACTTTCTGGACATTAACTCCAAAACATCAGTACTTTAAGAAAGTTGTATTGATTAGCAATTAAATTCCGGATAAGTAGAAATTCTAAACACAAATGTTGACAATGAATATAATGTAATTGTATTCATATTCTTTCGTATTCTTCCAAATTGCAAACGATTGCATCATTCTCGCCTTCGAGTTGCCTACCAGTGGATACCAGCTTCAATAAACCAACATTCAATCTTCTTGTTCATTTATACTCCTTGGCGAAAATGGGTCTTCCTTTTATTTCCATCGCTCTGATAGACTTTAAATGAACTGCCAACGTGTGGACATAGGCTTACAGGGGACTAGGCTAATATGGAAAAGCGACACACACAACAAGCATTCCACGTCACACCAGTATGCTCTTCTCGGTATGTGAGATCTTCATCAGTGATCAGAACCTTACTTCACTCTGTTGACAGTACCACCACTGTTTTGTTCTTCGGAGTGTTGGTTGCTTCATGTCACTTTGACACAATCGCAAACAATTACTCTAACACTACTCGATTCGTTCACATGTTCAGAAGACTAGAAACGACTTCAGAAATACTGACAATACCATTACAAGATGATTCACATGAATCGACAACTGTGAAAATCAACCAACAATCAGATGAACGGGAACCCACTGAATTGCTTGACACAATATATGTACAATCAATACATCAAATGTTATGCATTCTGCCTTGACGAGCTTCCCTTGAAGAACTGTAGGATTTACAACAGTTCAGGTTGACTATCCACGTGGAAACAGGTACGTACACAAATAAAATTAACCAAGTGATAGATGAAAGTTGATACCGAATAAATAAATATTACATGGAAATATGTACAGTGCGACATAAAATCCACGATGCGTGCGCTTCGACGCAATACCGTCGAAGATTTTAAGGACCAACACCAGCACGCCTAAAAACCTTCACAGATTGGATTTTGCATTTTCACTCGCATTGTGGAAAAGCGTGTGAAAAGGTGATATAGAGGGAGACAGTTAAATGAGATATATGTATTTCTGTTGTTAGTAATATAAATAGGTTGAGGGAGAGAAGAGTTACTGAATCCTTGTTCATCAAGTCAACATGTGCAAAAGGAATGATTCATCAGGCATACCAAAAATATGGCGAATACTTCTACCAATCAAGTCAAGCTATAGCAAATAATGGAATTGTATAAACGAATTGAGAAAGTTGGAACACATTTATCTTCTTTAAAAAATGCTTTGATAGATGGATATCGAACTTGGATTATTGTCTGTCTCTAGTTGTTGCGAAGTATTTCAGGCTCACCTTGAAGGTTTTTTGAACCAGTTGAATGTTTGAGGTCGAACCCGCTTCATCTCTCGACTTTGCATCCAGCAGGCATGCAGCGTCTTCACTTCATTAAGGAGCGTTCAGAAGAGGTCAATCTGCTTCTTAGTGTGTCAGTCAGGTGAAACTGATGATGTTGCTTGGTGTATATCATTGTGCTTGTACACACTGACTCTTATCACCAAATCATTGAAAGTGCAGGATTCTGTGGATATTCTGCGTTCTCATGCATTTCAGCGATCGACAGCCTCTTACCAAATGTATGTTCTCTTCCTATGTTATCTGCTCCAAGTTTGTATTCAAATTTCTCATGAGTGTTTTGATGTCACCATTTGAGCAGCAAATGTGTGTAAGTCAATTGAACAGCGAAACGTGTGTTTCTGAGTGTTAGGTGTTCAGTTACCACTCCCATGCTTCGCATTCGCAATGAATTTAAGGACCAAATTGAAAAAAGTTTATTTCTTAAGTTCGCGTAAATATCGTGGGCAATTTGTATCATACTGTCGTATTTCAGACACTTGTGTGAATGCATTTGTTGTCGATCACTGTGTGATGCAAGTGTAATGGAAATTGCCGTAAATCCAGGGATATTCATAATGGCTGACTAAGAGATCAGTTGAGATACAACCGAATAAGAACTTCACATGAGTAGATTTGCACTGCTTGTTGTAGTGAAATACTCTTCTCTCAGTGCGAGTGCCAGCAACATTTCAACTGTTTTCATCGACGTCTCTATCTTGAGTATTCTGCTTCAACATGAACATGCCTTTTCACTCGTTTTTGCTTTTTTTCAACGATGTTCTCTGAAGTTCCAACGGTCACCGTTCTCTCAGCAGTCAAATGATATCCTGATATCTGTATCAGTTTCTACTAGGGGGAAATAAACTGTTGACGTCAAGCTGTATTGCGCCACATCTTTTTTCTCGCTATTTCCTATGGTCAGAAATGGAATTCACATCGCAAACATCTCTTCAATACTGAAATTTCATCTGTTTATTCAAGGAAGTTTTCATGAAACCTAAGCATATATCTTCCGATTTGTTCCTTCGTTGCTTATAGATCAAATGCTTTGCTAACAAAAGGGATGTGACGAATTAAGTGAAATGTATCATCTCAAGGAGGCGACAAGAAGTCAGATGAGACTGATTCAATGTGGATGAAATTTATCATGGTGCAATAATTGAGGCAATCGTAGTAATCCGTGCGTACACTGCCATTGATGTGATGTCAATGAAAGGAAGGCTGCTGAATTTTTGAGATAAGGATCCCTTTTAGCATTCGGAAAAATAGAGTATTCCCATGATTTATTCAAATGAAACGCCCACCTGACTGTTCTTAATAAAGATGGTTCCGGACTTGATACAGATATACAGCGAGATTATTGACGGTCTAAATTAACATAATTCGATATCAATCTAACCATTTTCTGAAGCTTCATATTTCCCTCAAACGACAATATCATGTAATGGCCGATGGGCTGTCGAAATTCCTACATCCTGTGAACAGGAAATTCGTGAACTTTGTGTTCCATGATATCACCGTTTTTGAAGTGTTCAGTGGTATGAGATTGAAAGCAGTTGCATAATATCATTTGTTGTATTCCTTGTTTTCGCGAGTTAATTGTCAGCTAGTATGGATTATTCCTACTGGTGACATTCACCATAATATAGGCAAAATCTGAACAACGATTACTGGTATGACGAAAAAGTGAATATACTTTGTGTCATTCAAATATATTCTATTGAACAGACGCTTTGTTCTGACAGGAGAACAGGAAATGATATTGTGTACGATACTTATAATAGTATTTATTATATTACTCATATTCATCGCTTCAGTCGTTTAGAACTGATATGACCACTATTAAGTAATCCAACCACAAGCCATCGTATACAAGTAACAAAAATCATTGAACTAATCGAAATTCACTGACTGGCTCACTCTAAGAGAATATCATGGAGAACGTAACCGAGAAACAGTGGGTAGAGACCATCAGTTTGAGGAAGCTCACTTAACTGTCATGCGTCAATGAATCTGGTTGTTTCATTTCTGCCTCTTGAAATGCGTAGTGCATGTTTTGATGTAATGCATGCTAACAATGCAATCATTTGTTGAAGTACTGAAACCACCTGTGCGATCATAATTTCATCATGACACAGTTGATCTCCCGATGATAGCCTCATAATACTACAGGAATTCAAACAGTCTTCAGGAAATCTGCTTCACCTAAATGTTTGTGAATGCAGGCACTGATACAAGTGCAGCAGTATAATTCAAATTCACGAAATAGTGTTAGTCGAAATGCAAACAAATTTCTGATGAAAAACATGAGGAATTCAATTGAACAACAAACACACAAAACGACATAACTAATACACCAATGAACGTACACATACGTGAAGCAATAACAGAGAACTGATGAAATTTTTTATCACAAGTATATTAGTTCATTTCAAATGATACTCTTGTCAGAAACTAAGCAGGATTACATGCTCAAAGTTTCTGAGTTGGAGTAACAAATAATCATGGGGTTTCAGGAGGTCAATAATAAACTGGATTGTCCGTGACATGTTGGGGCGTGCATCATCGAATCATACACCCGTGGTATTCACGAGGACAGGTGGAATGAAAGGTATGAATCGATTCCCTGGTTGATCTGTACACCTGCCATCGCAGGCATAACCGCAGCACTCGTAGTCTCTTGTGCATTCTTGTCCAAGTTCCATACATTTGAAACAGGTTCCCGGTCCTACTGGTTTCCACGCACACCGTAGATCACCGCAACATCTATTATCTATATCACAGTCCTCATTCAGTTTCCGACAAGTTGGTGATTGACCTTCGGCTGAAATCAAGTGGAATTAGAATTGAAATACGTCAATGAGCATCATTTACGTGATAGTTGCATGTTTGCATTCGTTTATGTATGTGTGTGTATGTATGTATAGATGGATGAATGCATGAATGAGCGCATGACTGGATGTCGTTGAGAATCTGTAGATATCAGTGGATGTGGGTGTGTGGATCTGCGTCTGTAATGGCTACAGAAATGCGATCGTTGATGATCTGATGCAGATACTGATTGTGCCTGCGATTCTGATATTCATATGGGCGTTGAGAATGCACCATCGCTGGTGCAGATGCAGATAATGTTGGTCGAGTGGTATGGTGACGGTGAGGAGGAGGGGGAGGCCATGGTAGATGATTACGGAAATGACGATTACGGTGACGATATTCTGTTGATGATTATGCAATGGATGCATTGGAATTCGAATGAGATGATGTTTGATCGACTGACAGACCAGCTGACTGATTGACTTACCCGTCGTCATGCACATGGCATACAATACAGCAAGGAGAACTGACAGAACACAGTGCATCATCTCGTCTGTCTGCTTGTTGGTGGCTTCGTTGTGATTTGAGTACGAAATGTTAGCAGGAGGTACTTATATATAGCCAGAGAAGACAATAAAAATAGACAAAATCACGAGTGATGCATTATTCAGGTCATCTGCGTGATTCAACATGCTCTAGCGTGGATTGAGTGAATTTGTCAATCACGGATTTTTGAGTTGCATGTTTCATGCAATGTGACGGATGATTTGATGAATGAAGCCTTTCAGACTCAACCACCCACTTCATCACGCATCAAATTATTATTCTCACTCTTTTTCACGTGCTTTGAAATCAGAACACCCACACTCACACACAGCGAATATTGGAGTCAACGCCATTATAGATAAGATTTTATTTTGATTATTCACTAAACTTTACACAGTAATATTAACTGATTGCGTTTTGAGCACAAATTGCTGCTCATATTCATATCAAGTCACTCACACATATTTGTCTTTCATGTATACACTTGTGTGGAATTGGCGAGATATTTGGAATCGACGCAGTGACTGAGAATGAAATGTCACATACATTTGTGCAAGACACAGATACATGTATTGTTGAGTACACTAATCATATCACACATAGCATCCCCAATATGGAAGCAGTTATATTTGTATTTAGGGTGACCTCCATCCAGCTTATTTCAGGGAGGGACAAGCTCTGTTTTTTGAACCATTCTGCAACCACAATTCAACAGGGTAATATGATTTGTTGAATGTGTTGGAATCCTTGTGACAAAAATTATGAATGAGTAATTTCAGAAAGAACCGATCAATAGTACCGTTTGCAATAATAAACAATCACATGGTGGTGTGTGACGGAGTTATACTCCTCAATATTGGTGTGAATAGATGGAGAGCGAGCAAGATATGGTGTGAGAGACGGAGTCGGTTCACTGAAACTCTCCTCGTACAACTGAACAAATGTGGTTCGAATGATTTGTCATTGATGTTGTAGATCTGCTAATTATTCCTAGGATTGAAGTCGAACAGTGAGAGGGGAATACTGGAGATATACAAAGGAAGTCATTGAGTACCCTGTGTGACATGATTATGAGCAATCGATTGAGCTTGAAATGTCATCTTAAGATAGTAATGTAGGGCAAACGGCAACTACTCATTGTAAGCGCAACATCGCTTGAAATTAAGTCACGCGTAGATAAAGGCTATCCCGGTCCAGAACAAACAAGAAGCCGGTCACTGTTTCTACGGTACTATTAATAAACAAATCAATAATTATATATACAACAAACCTTAAATATTTCAAGGGTACAAGGCACAACGCTTAACAGAAAGCAAGGTACCACTATCAGAGCGGAATAACGCCAAAGCCGAAATCGCGAACTAGCCGGAATCAGACACGACCGTTCAGGTAAGCAGTCAGTAGAAGAATGAACCCAAGTAAGGCAGGGCATAGAACAGAGAGGGGTTAAGAGATATACAGAGCATAATCACAAAGATATAATATAATTGGCTACTTATCCAGGTGGGCTGATACAGATGGAGATCAATAAGTAAGAAAAGCTCAACAGAATAGTACAAAGTAAGACATGGGTCAGCAAAAATAACAGTTCACAAAATACTCTGATTGGGTCATGAGATCAACAGTCTGACTAAATGGATCGAGGAAAATTACACACAGTTCATTGAACAGGAGAGATAGACACGTTAGGCATGGTTAATTGCGTTGCAACAAAGCTAAGCTGATCTGGGACAGGTTGACTTGATTCAAGGATAGGAATTCAATGGATCGTACGCCGGCCCCAAAATCCGACTAGGATTTTATGAATCATGTTACCCAGAACAACCTTCGTTCCCGGCTCTCTTACAAATAACTTCCCTCTAGTAGGCACAACTTACGTATATCGCACTTCACCTCGTTGTTTCTCGTTTTTATTGTAACGGTTCTGACAAGTCCGTCCGCGGATCCCGCAATAACTCCCAGCGGCCAACGGTCTCTAATCGAAGATTCTGGCGCTCACTTACGTCAGTGACAAACCTACTGGCGGAATCAACACCCTCAAAGCATGCCAAGCAGTCGTCGACATAAAAGTTGTGCCGTACTATATCTCTTCCTGTTTCCGAAGTCCTCTCCTGCCTTTCTCGACGCGAAGTTCGCACAGAAGTGTGATGAAGTTGCCCTGAACGGATGTGTTGTCATCTGAAACTCCTGCGGCTCTTCGTCTAAACCACAATTTTTCCACCACAGAAATCGTAATGCTCCTCGATCGTCCACTGGCTTCTTCACTTGCATAAACATATCAGCTATGTCCACGGCTACAGCAACAGGCTTCTCTCGAAAGCGCAACGGAACACCAACAAGCTCGGCAAGCGTATCAGGTACTTGATATAGCTTATCGTTCAAAGAATAACTTCTGAAGGTTGCGGCACAATCTAAAACTATTCTCAGTTTATCTGACTTTTTCGGATTCATAACGGAATGATGTGCAAGATATCACCTCGGGCGACAGTTGGCTGCTAGCTGCTCTGGGAGTACCGGAAGGGCATAACCATTTTTTAACATCGAATTTATCCCATCCACATATCGTGCTCAAAGGTTCTTGTCACGCGATAACCTCCATTTCAGAATGAGTAACCGATTTATGGCGACTACATAATTATTACCCGTTACCTTTACTAGATCTTTTCATGGCAAGGGAATGATGTAATGCCCCTTTTCTAAAACGGTGCTTTGAGTAACCAACTCGATCGCTTTACGATCTTCGATAGAAAATGAGCATTCGTTTTCTTCAGTATCTCGAAACTCAGCTTCATATAGTCTTCTGATCTCGTCTCTGATTCTCTCTTCGCTGATTCGAGCGTAGTTGACAGTGCCCCTTTTCGTATTTCCATGAAGTGGCCTTCTCTTATCCTCGACCTGGCATAGGAAAAAACGGTCCAAAGTATTCTACTTAAACGAACTTTTTGCACTCTCGTCATCGGTAGAAGAATCATGAACTGGTCAGTACTTAACGCTTTGACGGAAAAGACCGTACTGAACTGGTCAGTACTGACCGTTCATCCAGAAGAAACTGTGATGAAATGGCAGTACGCAGGGTTGTTGTAAAAACAATGCAAATCAGACCAGGGAAGTGAGTTTCGGAGCAGCAGTCGGAGAGTCGGCAAGACCTCAATTGTATAAATGATCATGCTGATAATCTTTCGTGCCCTGACTCTCATGTCAGTTGTTCGAAATCATCATTATCGCTAGTAACTAGTGTTAAGTTGTCACTACTAAGGGCAAAGCTAAATGAGGAACAGCTTCGACAGGAGTTAGAGTTAGAGAAAAAGTCGCTAAAGGATACACATGATGTAGAAATGGCCGAGCTGCATGTGATGTTAGCCGTGGACGACGAACAGAACATTGAGGAATATGAAAGAGGCAGTGTCATTGATAACCGGGAGCAGCTAGAACGATATGTGGAAGATTGTGCCCCATTGGTCGGCGGAGGCGCTCATGTTACGATCGTGAAGAGCGCGGTTGTAGAGTAACTTGACATGCCTAAGGTCGAAATGTCCTTTATTCGTGGCAACTATACTGACTACTTGAGATTTGCCAAGGAATTCGAATATTATGTCTAGAATAGATTAAAGGACCCTGGTCAAAGAATGTCATATCTGTCGCATTATTGTTAGGGTAGAGCTAGAGCAGCCATACATGAATGTGTGATCTTGCGTCCTGAGAATGCGAATGAGCGAGCTTAGAATATCCTACAGGATCTGTTTGTAGAGATCCACGTCGTCGCACGAGACAGTATTGAAGGCATGATTAGAAGCCTACGACCTATGGCAGAAGATGGGGATGCTCTATCCCGTGTATCATTACAGCTTCAGAATTGCGTGATTGCCCTTACTGAAATGACCTATTTTTAAGACTTTAATTCCGTGACAACTCTCGAGAGAATAGTGCACATACTGCCGATAGCAGTTCTAACGAATTAGGCCAGACTAGCAGCCGCAAGGAATCAAGAAGGGCAAGAGCCATATTTCCAGGATCTTCGCCAGTTTGTTTCTACAAAGGCAAGAGTGGCACGGAGACAATACGGACACCTCATTTTAGAGGGCTTTAACTGCCTGAACGCCCAAGTTCCGCTAAATAGACAGGATAGTCATGAGGGCACATCATTCGAAATACAGGGAGAAAGGACCCCTGCACCCAAGCGACTGTGTATCCTGTGTAGGTCTGACAATGCTACTGCTTCATGTCAGAAGTTCGTTGGATTAGATGTGTGAGACAGATGGCAATGAGTTCACCACCATAGAGCATGTTTTGTGCTCAGAGGTCGGACACCGTATCAGTCATTGCGTATTGGGTATAAAGTGTTCCAAAGCCCACTGCAGTGGTAAACATCACCCACTGTTACATGTTGAACCGATCGTAAATCAATTGGCAGAATGGGCGACATCTGCTGCTACTATGTATTATGGAACGGCAGTTATGCTAGTTGTGATCCCCGTCAAGGTGTGGGTCCACAGTAAGGAAATAGATGCGTATGCGTTTCTGTATAACGGCTCCGACGTTACTTTAGTTACGAAGGATATATTAAGCAGCTTAGACCTAGAGAGCACACCATTGTCTATGACCTTGACAACAATTAATGGTGCGAGTCAGGTTCAGACCAACATGTGCAAACTGGAAGTCGCATCAATGGATGAAAACGAAATGATATTACTTGACAGAGTGTTCGTGTTCCAATCCCTTCCCGTCAATGCACCCTCACTATCGATATCACAAAAGGTCGGTCGCTGGCCACATCTCCAGAAATTCACATTCCGCGAACTTGCTGATAAAAGGCTCACAATGCTTATAGGCTGCGATGTTCCCGAGGCGCATTGTTTCCTCAATCAGCGTTCGGGTAGTCGCAGAAAATCTTACGCAATCAAGACATTGCTTCGGTTAGGTGTCACTAAGGCCACTTCATGGAAATACGAAAAGGGGCACTGTCAACTACGCTCGAATCAGCGAAGAGAGAATCAGAGACGAGATCAGAAGACTATATGAAGCTGAGTTTCGAGATACTGAAGAAAACGAATGCTCATTTTCTATCGAAGATCGTAAAGCGATCGAGTTGGTTACTCAAAGCACCGTTTTAGAAAAGGGGCATTACATCATTCCCTTGCCATGAAAAGATCTAGTAAAGGTAACGGGTAATAATTATGTAGTCGCCATAAATCGGTTACTCATTCTGAAATGGAGGTTATCGCGTGACAAGAACCTTTGAGCACGATATGTGGATGGGATAAATTCGATGTTAAAAAATGGTTATGCCCTTCCGGTACTCCCAGAGCAGCTAGCAGCCAACTGTCGCCCGAGGTGATATCTTGCACATCATTCCGTTATGAATCCGAAAAAGTCAGATAAACTGAGAATAGTTTTAGATTGTGCCGCAACCTTCAGAAGTTATTCTTTGAACGATAAGCTATATCAAGTACCTGATACGCTTGCCGAGCTTGTTGGTGTTCCGTTGCGCTTTCGAGAGAAGCCTGTTGCTGTAGCCGTGGACATAGCTGATATGTTTATGCAAGTGAAGAAGCCAGTGGACGATCGAGGAGCATTACGATTTCTGTGGTGGAAAAATTGTGGTTTAGACGAAGAGCCGCAGGAGTTTCAGATGACAACACATCCGTTCAGGGCAACTTCATCACACTTCTGTGCGAACTTCGCGTCGAGAAAGGCAGGAGAGGACTTCGGAAACAGGAAGAGATATAGTACGGCACAACTTTTATGTCGACGACTGCTTGGCATGCTTTGAGGGTGTTGATTCCGCCAGTAGGTTTGTCACTGACGTAAGTGAGCGCCAGAATCTTCGATTAGAGACCGTTGGCCGCTGGGAGTTATTGCGGGATCCGCGGACGGACTTGTCAGAACCGTTACAATAAAAACGAGAAACAACGAGGTGAAGTGCGATATACGTAAGTTGTGCCTACTAGAGGGAAGTTATTTGTAAGAGAGCCGGGAACGAAGGTTGTTCTGGGTAACATGATTCATAAAATCCTAGTCGGATTTTGGGGCCGGCGTACGATCCATTGAATTCCTATCCTTGAATCAAGTCAACCTGTCCCAGATCAGCTTAGCTTTGTTGCAACGCAATTAACCATGCCTAACGTGTCTATCTCTCCTGTTCAATGAACTGTGTGTAATTTTCCTCGATCCATTTAGTCAGACTGTTGATCTCATGACCCAATCAGAGTATTTTGTGAACTGTTATTTTTGCTGACCCATGTCTTACTTTGTACTATTCTGTTGAGCTTTTCTTACTTATTGATCTCCATCTGTATCAGCCCACCTGGATAAGTAGCCAATTATATTATATCTTTGTGATTATGCTCTGTATATCTCTTAACCCCTCTCTGTTCTATGCCCTGCCTTACTTGGGTTCATTCTTCTACTGACTGCTTACCTGAACGGTCGTGTCTGATTCCGGCTAGTTCGCGATTTCGGCTTTGGCGTTATTCCGCTCTGATAGTGGTGCCTTGCTTTCTGTTAAGCGTTGTGCCTTGTACCCTTGAAATATTTAAGGTTTGTTGTATATATAATTATTGATTTGTTTATTAATATTACCGTAGAAACAGTGACCGGCTTCTTGTTTGTTCTGGACCGGGATAGCCTTTATCTACGCGTGACTTAATTTCAAGCGATATTGCGCTTACAATGAGTAGTTGCCGTTTGCCCTACATTACTATCTTAAGATGACATTTCAAGCTCAATCGATTGCTCATAATCATGTCACACAGGGTACTCAATGACTTCCTTTGTATATCTCCAGTATTCCCCTCTCACTGTTCGACTTCAATCCTAGGAATAATTAGCAGATCTACAACATCAATGACAAATCATTCGAACCACATTTGTTCAGTTGTACGAGGAGAGTTTCAGTGAACCGACTCCGTCTCTCACACCATATCTTGCTCGCTCTCCATCTATTCACACCAATATTGAGGAGTATAACTCCGTCACACACCACCATGTGATTGTTTATTATTGCAAACGGTACTATTGATCGGTTCTTTCTGAAATTACTCATTCATAATTTTTGTCACAAGGATTCCAACACATTCAACAAATCATATTACCCTGTTGAATTGTGGTTGCAGAATGGTTCAAAAAACAGAGCTTGTCCCTCCCTGAAATAAGCTGGATGGAGGTCACCCTAAATACAAATATAACTGCTTCCATATTGGGGATGCTATGTGTGATATGATTAGTGTACTCAACAATACATGTATCTGTGTCTTGCACAAATGTATGTGACATTTCATTCTCAGTCACTGCGTCGATTCCAAATATCTCGCCAATTCCACACAAGTGTATACATGAAAGACAAATATGTGTGAGTGACTTGATATGAATATGAGCAGCAATTTGTGCTCAAAACGCAATCAGTTAATATTACTGTGTAAAGTTTAGTGAATAATCAAAATAAAATCTTATCTATAATGGCGTTGACTCCAATATTCGCTGTGTGTGAGTGTGGGTGTTCTGATTTCAAAGCACGTGAAAAAGAGTGAGAATAATAATTTGATGCGTGATGAAGTGGGTGGTTGAGTCTGAAAGGCTTCATTCATCAAATCATCCGTCACATTGCATGAAACATGCAACTCAAAAATCCGTGATTGACAAATTCACTCAATCCACGCTAGAGCATGTTGAATCACGCAGATGACCTGAATAATGCATCACTCGTGATTTTGTCTATTTTTATTGTCTTCTCTGGCTATATATAAGTACCTCCTGCTAACATTTCGTACTCAAATCACAACGAAGCCACCAACAAGCAGACAGACGAGATGATGCACTGTGTTCTGTCAGTTCTCCTTGCTGTATTGTATGCCATGTGCATGACGACGGGTAAGTCAATCAGTCAGCTGGTCTGTCAGTCGATCAAACATCATCTCATTCGAATTCCAATGCATCCATTGCATAATCATCAACAGAATATCGTCACCGTAATCGTCATTTCCGTAATCATCTACCATGGCCTCCCCCTCCTCCTCACCGTCACCATACCACTCGACCAACATTATCTGCATCTGCACCAGCGATGGTGCATTCTCAACGCCCATATGAATATCAGAATCGCAGGCACAATCAGTATCTGCATCAGATCATCAACGATCGCATTTCTGTAGCCATTACAGACGCAGATCCACACACCCACATCCACTGATATCTACAGATTCTCAACGACATCCAGTCATGCGCTCATTCATGCATTCATCCATCTATACATACATACACACACATACATAAACGAATGCAAACATGCAACTATCACGTAAATGATGCTCATTGACGTATTTCAATTCTAATTCCACTTGATTTCAGCCGAAGGTCAATCACCAACTTGTCGGAAACTGAATGAGGACTGTGATATAGATAATAGATGTTGCGGTGATCTACGGTGTGCGTGGAAACCAGTAGGACCGGGAACCTGTTTCAAATGTATGGAACTTGGACAAGAATGCACAAGAGACTACGAGTGCTGCGGTTATGCCTGCGATGGCAGGTGTACAGATCAACCAGGGAATCGATTCATACCTTTCATTCCACCTGTCCTCGTGAATACCACGGGTGTATGATTCGATGATGCACGCCCCAACATGTCACGGACAATCCAGTTTATTATTGACCTCCTGAAACCCCATGATTATTTGTTACTCCAACTCAGAAACTTTGAGCATGTAATCCTGCTTAGTTTCTGACAAGAGTATCATTTGAAATGAACTAATATACTTGTGATAAAAAATTTCATCAGTTCTCTGTTATTGCTTCACGTATGTGTACGTTCATTGGTGTATTAGTTATGTCGTTTTGTGTGTTTGTTGTTCAATTGAATTCCTCATGTTTTTCATCAGAAATTTGTTTGCATTTCGACTAACACTATTTCGTGAATTTGAATTATACTGCTGCACTTGTATCAGTGCCTGCATTCACAAACATTTAGGTGAAGCAGATTTCCTGAAGACTGTTTGAATTCCTGTAGTATTATGAGGCTATCATCGGGAGATCAACTGTGTCATGATGAAATTATGATCGCACAGGTGGTTTCAGTACTTCAACAAATGATTGCATTGTTAGCATGCATTACATCAAAACATGCACTACGCATTTCAAGAGGCAGAAATGAAACAACCAGATTCATTGACGCATGACAGTTAAGTGAGCTTCCTCAAACTGATGGTCTCTACCCACTGTTTCTCGGTTACGTTCTCCATGATATTCTCTTAGAGTGAGCCAGTCAGTGAATTTCGATTAGTTCAATGATTTTTGTTACTTGTATACGATGGCTTGTGGTTGGATTACTTAATAGTGGTCATATCAGTTCTAAACGACTGAAGCGATGAATATGAGTAATATAATAAATACTATTATAAGTATCGTACACAATATCATTTCCTGTTCTCCTGTCAGAACAAAGCGTCTGTTCAATAGAATATATTTGAATGACACAAAGTATATTCACTTTTTCGTCATACCAGTAATCGTTGTTCAGATTTTGCCTATATTATGGTGAATGTCACCAGTAGGAATAATCCATACTAGCTGACAATTAACTCGCGAAAACAAGGAATACAACAAATGATATTATGCAACTGCTTTCAATCTCATACCACTGAACACTTCAAAAACGGTGATATCATGGAACACAAAGTTCACGAATTTCCTGTTCACAGGATATAGGATTTTCGACAGCCCATCGGTCATCACATGATATTGTCGTTTGAAGGAAGTATGAAGCTTCAGAAAATGGTTAGACTGATATCGAATTATGTTAATTTAGACCCTCAATAATCTCGCTGTATATCTGTATCAAGTCCGGAACCATCTTTATTAAGAACAGTCAGGTGGGCGTTTCATTTGAATAAATCATGGGAATACTCTATTTTTCCGAATGCTAAAAGGGATCCTTATCTCAAAAATTCAGCAGCCTTCCTTTCATTGACATCACATCAATGGCAGTGTACGCACGGATTACTACGATTGCCTCAATTATTGCACCATGATAAATTTCATCCACATTGAATCAGTCTCATCTGACTTCTTGTCGCCTCCTTGAGATGATACATTTCACTTAATTCGTCACATCCCTTTTGTTAGCAAAGCATTTGATCTATAAGCAACGAAGGAACAAATCGGAAGATATATGCTTAGGTTTCATGAAAACTTCCTTGAATAAACAGATGAAATTTCAGTATTGAAGAGATGTTTGCGATGTGAATTCCATTTCTGACCATAGGAAATAGCGAGAAAAAAGATGTGGCGCAATACAGCTTGACGTCAACAGTTTATTTCCCCCTAGTAGAAACTGATACAGATATCAGGATATCATTTGACTGCTGAGAGAACGGTGACCGTTGGAACTTCAGAGAACATCGTTGAAAAAAAGCAAAAACGAGTGAAAAGGCATGTTCATGTTGAAGCAGAATACTCAAGATAGAGACGTCGATGAAAACAGTTGAAATGTTGCTGGCACTCGCACTGAGAGAAGAGTATTTCACTACAACAAGCAGTGCAAATCTACTCATGTGAAGTTCTTATTCGGTTGTATCTCAACTGATCTCTTAGTCAGCCATTATGAATATCCCTGGATTTACGGCAATTTCCATTACACTTGCATCACACAGTGATCGACAACAAATGCATTCACACAAGTGTCTGAAATACGACAGTATGATACAAATTGCCCACGATATTTACGCGAACTTAAGAAATAAACTTTTTTCAATTTGGTCCTTAAATTCATTGCGAATGCGAAGCATGGGAGTGGTAACTGAACACCTAACACTCAGAAACACACGTTTCGCTGTTCAATTGACTTACACACATTTGCTGCTCAAATGGTGACATCAAAACACTCATGAGAAATTTGAATACAAACTTGGAGCAGATAACATAGGAAGAGAACATACATTTGGTAAGAGGCTGTCGATCGCTGAAATGCATGAGAACGCAGAATATCCACAGAATCCTGCACTTTCAATGATTTGGTGATAAGAGTCAGTGTGTACAAGCACAATGATATACACCAAGCAACATCATCAGTTTCACCTGACTGACACACTAAGAAGCAGATTGACCTCTTCTGAACGCTCCTTAATGAAGTGAAGACGCTGCATGCCTGCTGGATGCAAAGTCGAGAGATGAAGCGGGTTCGACCTCAAACATTCAACTGGTTCAAAAAACCTTCAAGGTGAGCCTGAAATACTTCGCAACAACTAGAGACAGACAATAATCCAAGTTCGATATCCATCTATCAAAGCATTTTTTAAAGAAGATAAATGTGTTCCAACTTTCTCAATTCGTTTATACAATTCCATTATTTGCTATAGCTTGACTTGATTGGTAGAAGTATTCGCCATATTTTTGGTATGCCTGATGAATCATTCCTTTTGCACATGTTGACTTGATGAACAAGGATTCAGTAACTCTTCTCTCCCTCAACCTATTTATATTACTAACAACAGAAATACATATATCTCATTTAACTGTCTCCCTCTATATCACCTTTTCACACGCTTTTCCACAATGCGAGTGAAAATGCAAAATCCAATCTGTGAAGGTTTTTAGGCGTGCTGGTGTTGGTCCTTAAAATCTTCGACGGTATTGCGTCGAAGCGCACGCATCGTGGATTTTATGTCGCACTGTACATATTTCCATGTAATATTTATTTATTCGGTATCAACTTTCATCTATCACTTGGTTAATTTTATTTGTGTACGTACCTGTTTCCACGTGGATAGTCAACCTGAACTGTTGTAAATCCTACAGTTCTTCAAGGGAAGCTCGTCAAGGCAGAATGCATAACATTTGATGTATTGATTGTACATATATTGTGTCAAGCAATTCAGTGGGTTCCCGTTCATCTGATTGTTGGTTGATTTCACAGTTGTCGATTCATGTGAATCATCTTGTAATGTTATTGTCAGTATTTCTGAAGTCGTTTCTAGTCTTCTGAACATGTGAACGAATCGAGTAGTGTTAGAGTAATTGTTTGCGATTGTGTCAAAGTGACATGAAGCAACCAACACTCTGAAGAACAAAACAGTGGTGGTACTGTCAACAGAGTGAAGTAAGGTTCTGATCACTGATGAAGATCTCACATACCGAGAAGAGCATACTGGTGTGACGTGGAATGCTTGTTGTGTGTGTCGCTTTTCCATATTAGCCTAGTCCCTGTAAGCCTATGTCCACACGTTGGCAGTTCATTTAAAGTCTATCAGAGCGATGGAAATAAAAGGAAGACCCATTTTCGCCAAGGAGTATAAATGAACAAGAAGATTGAATGTTGGTTTATTGAAGCTGGTATCCACTGGTAGGCAACTCGAAGGCGAGAATGATGCAATCGTTTGCAATTTGGAAGAATACGAAAGAATATGAATACAATTACATTATATTCATTGTCAACATTTGTGTTTAGAATTTCTACTTATCCGGAATTTAATTGCTAATCAATACAACTTTCTTAAAGTACTGATGTTTTGGAGTTAATGTCCAGAAAGTCATAGTAATAATCGATTCGTAGCGTTTTCGCAAATTATAGGAACTCAGGGTTAAGTTCCTTGACATCATGTGATAAACTTTTCACAAAACATGAACACATCTCATATAAGGAAAGAAATACACCTTTATAAACAACTTTCCATCTTTTAGTTGGGTAGCAGAAACATTGATGCAGAATAACATGCACTCGACGCATTTTGTCGCATTAGCTTAGCTAGATACAACGTGAAACATTTAATAAAATATGCGATAATGTATTTGCAGCATATTCTGAGCTTTCAGCAGGAATCAGACCTACAATGTGACTGAAAAAGTTCTTTTTCGAAACAAAAGTTCATTTCCGTGCAGAAGTGAGTGGGTGTTGTGAATCAATGCTCATGAGACAAATGGGCGTGCAGTACTTTTCATTCTTTGAGCTTACGTCATTTCCGTCAATATTACTCGTGTCATTCTCTGGTGAGCTCTCTACTAGCCAATTTGGTAGACAGTAATTGACGTCAGTGTTTACGTTCCCAAGATTGGTCTTGAGAAAATATGAAAAAGACTGATTCATTAACCGACCACAGCAGACTTTGCGTAGTCGGATATAGCTAACATATAAATGATCTGACATTCAAGAAACAATCACAAAGAGAGGGAAGATAAACTTTGAGTGAGAAACAACCAAGACGGTGTTTGTTTGCTTAAATATCCATAGTAATGTACATGAAAATATGTAAATATGCTTTGATTTCCTTAATAAACGATCTGTTGCCTGGCCCTTGTCTTCTGTTGCTACAATGCCACTTAATCAGTCAACTCAAGCCAATACGAGCAATCAATTTGGCCATCTTATTGATGAACAATTCTCATGTTAATTCTCATCATATAATATTTGCTAATTGACAACACTAATATTGTTTCACAACGGACTCTATCTTTCGTAGTAGAGTGACTATCCACAGTTACGGAATATAATTCCTACCATAATTAGAGTAATTGCATATCATATCTGTTGAATATACGTATGTATATCAATATATGCATACATTTGTATTTTATTTTGATTCCGTAAGGCTGCATGACACAGTGAATTCAAATCTCGCTTCAGTAACGAACATTGCATATTAGCCACAAATTTTATGCACATAGCATCCTACCATGCATAATGTCTCCCATTGCCCTTCAAATGCTCAGCCTCTAAACAAAGCAATAGGTACACTCACCAGTGTTCCGTTTGTTGAAAAACTAACAAATTAAAAAATATATAAATATGAGCGGATTGTAGGAGTCAGAATAAACATTTTTTGCCTTTGAGAATTCGAAAGAGTCATTGCTACAATTCACAGCAAATTTTCACTCCAAGTTCTACCTGAAAATTGATACAGAGATGAATCAAACAACAGTGATCACATCACCGTGGCTCTTATTCTGTTTCATTTCACAATGGATATGCTGACAAATACTACGCCGTTGTTCAAATATACAAATCATAAATTTGTGCACCTAAGGTCTGAAATTGTGATCACAGTTTTCGTGAATTTTTGTTCGTTATGATTTCCAAGACTGTTCATTGCCAGTAAAATCAGTGTCAGTGAAATCTCCCTACCCCGAAAAATTCGAAAATTATCATGAAAACACATTCCTTTATATACCGAAAATCAAAAACGATTTCTGTTTGAAGGCATGAGGAATCCAACTAAACAGCAAACACACGAAATGATCATGTCAAGCAAACCAATGAACGTACACACACGTGAAGAGATAACAGAGAACTGATAAAAATTTTCATCACAAATGTATAAAATTAGAGTTTACTGGATTGAAATGATACAAATCCCAGACACTGGGGAGGAGTGCAAGGTAAAATTTCAGAATCGAAGTTGGAAATATCAATTTCGTTTCAGGCGTGCACCCTTGCTTCTTAACCTCGTAGTATTCAATTAGAAAAGTGAAATTTCTGGTGATAATGGCTGGTCCAGTACATCAGTACACTTGTTATGTACAGGATGACAGAAATAATGTATACAACAGTCTCTGTCGGCTCTGCAATCTTCTCCTAGTCTATTACATCTGAAGCAGGTCCCTGTTCCCAACGGTTTCCACGAACACATCAGGGGAGAGCAACACGGATAGTCTCTGTCACAAGTCTCATTGAGATTGCGACAAATTGTAGATTGACTGTCAGCTGAAAGGAAGAGAAAGTGGAAGTGAAACAATATAAAGTCAACCAGAATCATTCGCGAGATGGATGTTTATATGTAAGAATGGACGGATAGATGAATGTATGATTGCATAACTGCATGTCGGTGAGAATATGTCGATATGAGAGAATGTTTGTGTGTTTGTGCGTGTGGATCTGCGTCTGTAATGGCTACAGCAATGCGATCGTTGACGACCTGATGCAGATACTGATTGTGCTTGTGATGCTAATAGTTATATGAGCTACAAGAATTCGCCATGGCTGCTGCGGAATCCGATAATGTTGATCGAGTGGTATGCTGACAGTGATGAGGATGATAGTGTTGATGATGATAGATATGACAACTTCGGTGGTGACATTTTGGTGATCATGTTGGTAGATGCATTCGGATTCGAATAATTGACTTACCCGTCGTCACGCACACTGCAATCATTACAGCAAGGAGAATTTCAGAAACACACTGCATTATCACGTCTGTCTGACTGTTGATGTTTTCGATTTGATTTGATTAAGAATTGTAAAGGGGACGAGTTTATATATAGCTGGAGAAGATGATGAAAATGAAGAAGATCACGAGTGATGTACTGGTCAGGTCATCTGCGTGATACAGCATGGTCTAGCGTGGATTGAGTGAATTGGTGTATCTTGGATTAACGAGTTGAATGTTTCGTGCAATATGATCGAAAATATAATTGAACTAATCTTTTGAGACAAAACCACCCACTCGAGCACACATCAAATTATTATTCTCACTCACTGTTATATGCTTTGCAATCAGAACACACACTCACACATACTGACTCTGGGAAGTGACGCAGTGATTGAGAATGAAATGTCGCATACATTTGTGTAAGACAGATATACCTATTGTTGAGCGCACTTGTCTTATCAAACGTAGAATTTTCTTATATGCAAGCAGTTATTTCGCTATTGAGGATGATTTTCAGTATTCGTTTTTCAGAGAGCGTAGTTTAAACCAGCCCATGGTCTGAATTCGATGAAGTGATTTGATTTGTGGATTGCGTTGAAATTCTTGTGGTTTCAGTCTGATCGGCGGGGATATTGAGTCAGTGGTAGCCAGAACATATATGAGATGAGAAAGTGTCGAAAATTGTGAATTGGTAATTTCAGAAAGAATTGATCAATTGTACTACATGCACTATCAAGCAAACACACAGTGATGTGAGAAGGGGATTATACATCATAATTTTGTTGTAAAAATGGAGAGGATCGAGATGTGTGATGAGAGACGCAGTGGGATCACTGAGACTTTCTCCGTTCCATCGAATATATACCCGATACGAATGACTGTTCGGTAATGTAGAGAGATACAAATACTGAAGAAATATAAAGGAAATCAGTGAGTAGCCTGTGTGATCATCATGACGTGATTATGAGCAATCGATTGAGCTTTAATCGCCATCACTATATAATAATGTACGACACTGTGAGCCATCATCAAATGGAAATTACCTATATCGCCTTTCCCTTTTACCATCTTTCGCAATTTTGACACGTGAAGATACGAAATGATACGTACTCTGTGGTTAAGCAGCAACTCAATCTGCCTAAACTCTAGATATTACATAATCCTCCAAGTGTCCTGGACATCTTTCTTAAGATATTCCTACACCTGTGTTCATCGTTCTGATAACAGTAAGCAAATAATGAACTATCCTTCACTCTAACATTCAATCACATATCATTGTTAAACACGTATATATTGTCCAGAGTTTTTCTTAAGTGTTGCATGTTCGACATGAACAGAGACAACACGGCTTGACAACATTGCACTTATTCAAATACTTTGAATATTAACACTTCACGCTTCATCAAAATTCATATGAGATTATGTATTGCGAGCGAGACGAAGAACGTGGATGAAGAAGCCAATGTGGTCTGCCTGTTGTGTGGTCAATGCGTGTAGGCGGACAAAGTATGCGTGACAAGGTATATGATGACGACGACTGTTGCGTTGACAGCTATTTATGTCATGAGATGAATTAATGTCTCTGGGAGCGAAATTATTTGTGACGAATCACTAACCATTTTGCTAGTGTATCACCTGATCCCAATTCTAATCGCACTCTTTGGCTTCGAAGGAATTGGGAAATCACGCTTGTTAAAGTGTAAATGAACATAGATTAGCGGAAGATTCTCTGCTCAAATTTCACTAAATTACCTGAGTTAAATTTATTTACAACAAAATGTTGCGGTATTCATTCACTGCTGGTTGACGTCTCGATCAGAACATACTTCCGAATATCATGTCGGTGGACAACTTTGATAATGATGTCAGAATGTTCACTCTTGCAAATAGTGAGTCAAGATTGTCTAGTTGAAATTATTTGAGTACATCACTTGTACACAGATGTACTCTGAAATTGAATCATCTTACGATGTCTGTTTCGTTGTGATCTAGGTTGGTGGTAATACCAGGTTATCAGTAAACGTCCTCGTCCTTCTGTCATCTTCAGTTCTCTATGTCGATTTGTGATAGTCTACCAGAGGAGGATATTCGCTCAGATGCACATGCCTCGTGAATTGCGAAGCTATACAACTTCATACAGAATTTCTCCATTCACAAATGTCAAGCTGCAAACATCGGTGCAGTATAACATGCATTCATTACGTTTCGTCACTTCCCATCACCTATACACAACCCTGGACGATTCAATAAAACGACTCACACTGTTATTTTATTATACTGTGATTCATCAGCACGAAGGAGTCCACTGACTTCACTGGGATCCCTTTCCGAGCCGACGTCCTATGTATTCATGATGGGACAGAATATTATGAATTATGCATTATTCACAGAATTAATTCTACTTCGATGGGAATCGTCATCAGAATACTCTTGATAAATATTCATAAGCTTAACTTATTCATATATGCACATATGGACAATTTTTTTTACTGAACTTGATAGAAATAACAAGATGGATACTCGAGGACACTCAGATATTGAAGTCGACATAAATGTATTCCAAGTTATTGAATAAATGCCATGTGGACACCATTTTATCATTGATGGCCTGAAAATTATCCGATGAAAGAATTGAATGTCAAATATCACAGATGAGCTCCGAATATTTGGTATGCATTAGATTGAATTCATTCAACTGCGTAGGAAATGCAAACTTCCAACAGTTCTTATCTTTCCCTCTGCAATCGGTTTTTTCTCCGAATCAGTGAATCTAGACACTTCATCTGACTCAGTGACACTTCGAACACAAATGCCTAGTGTTTGATGACAGAATGCTGTATGAGGCTTGCAGTACAATGAATCCTACGGTACATCCACTTCAAGAGTATATGGCACAGAAACAGTTCACTGTTTCCCGTAGTAGTAGGTACTTTACGGTTGATATCTACTGGAGTGATGACTGTCGCTTCACTCCTACATATCACAAGTCTTTGTAATGAGCAGACGTCAGATTTTCCGATCAGCACACTTAAATCAACATTACCCTTGTGATGATTATCTATCAGATGCGATTGTTGATCATCATGAATTCTTGACAATAATGTGGTGTGGAACTATTGAGGATGTGTTTGGGTTTTGTGTATTTCACTAAATTCGCTCACTGAAAGCTGCAACTGACATAGATGAACTGCAACTTTGCCTCCTTTTGTTGCGTAGCCACGTAAGTGATTATGTTGGTGTAGTAGTATTCCGGTCGATTGAGGGGATGCCTACCGAGGATGGTAGACTGTTTAGTGAGAGTGGGGGATAGGGCATATTATTTTGTAGGCTACAATATATACATAAATGCGTATATGTATATTAGTTAATGACTTTTCGAGCAGAGTATGTTGTATATGTGCCATATCACTGGGCGAATTTCCTATCCAAATGAGAATGTGATTTCTTGTGAATAGTGAGTTGAACATGTCTAATATAGACTTCAGCAATAAATATTACGTGTGTACATTATCAGAAAGATAATTCATGTACAACTGACGATTTCCCCATTGACCAGATTCATAATCATCAGTATTTTAGCGAAATTCGACAAGCATTTTCAGTCATCTTCAATGCTGCATATCAATTTACATATAGCTACCAATGCAGCATATTAGCCATGTTTAAATGAACGCGAGCATTAAACGTTCTTTCATTGCAATGTCTAATTTTTAAGGTTGAAAATGGCAAAGCAGAAGCGGTCGTGTTTAGCTGCTTAAAGGTGAGATGCACAAATTTGAACTGTAGGGTGAAGAAGGTAGCAGTTCAACAGATCTGCACCCACTCATTAGGGTAGCAAACGAACCGACGAATTCGGTTAATCGTAACAGTACCTGTAGACCTCATGACAGCCTACGAGTTTATTAAAGGGAATAACCAGTTCAAGTGACAGGACCGAAATCTTCGTTGAATACTTATGCACTGTTAGATAACGGATCTGACGTCGCAATGTCGGATGCTCAGCTAGCCAACCAATCAGGTATGAAGATTGTTAAAGAACCCTCATCAATGAATACCTTCAATTCATCGGACAGGTTAACGCGCGAAAGAGTCTTCTTTTGTTCGACTGCATGATAATTGGGGCAAACATTAAGTTTGCAACTACGTATATGACATCCAGCCTGAAACTTGGTGAAGCCGAAGTCCCCACTGGTGAAGTACTTCTTAGTAAACGACATCTATCCAGATTAGTGTTCCCTGTTTTGCAAGACAACTAAGTGAAATTACTTATTGGATGCAAATTCAGTGTGTGTGAGTGTATGTGTTCTGATTGCGAAGAAAGTGAAAGTGAGTGAGAATAATAATTTGATGTGTGCTTGAGTGGGTGGCTTTTTCCTAAACGATTAGTTCAATTATATCTTCGATAATATTGCACGAAACATTTAAGTCGTTAATCCGTGATTCACAAATTCACTCAATCCACGCAAAGCATGTTGAATCACGTAGATGACCTGACCAACGCATCACTCGTGATCTTCTCAATTTTCATCATCTTCTCCGTCTCTATATAAGCACCTACTTCTAACATATCTAAAGCAATCCACATCGAAACCGTCAACAGGCACGCAAACGTGATGATTCACTGTGGTCCTGAAATTCTCTTTGCTGTGGTTGTTGCATTGTGCATGATGATGGGTGAGTCAATCAGTGAGTTGGTCCGTGAGTCAATCACACATCATCTCATTCGAATTCCAATACATCCATTTGCATAATCACCAAAATACCATCAACGAAATTGTCATATCCATCATCATCTACACAATCATACTCATCACCGTCACCTTTATTACTCGACCAACATTATTGGATTCCACAGCAGCCATGGTGAGTTCTCAACGCTCAGATAACTATCATCATCGAAAGCACAATAAGTATCTGCATCAGACCATCAACGATCGCATTTCTGTAGTAATTACACACGCAGATTCACTCATATTGACAGATTCTCACCGACATGCAGTCATGCACTCATTCATTGAACTATGCATCCATTCATGCTTCGAAATATACATACATACATTTCTCTCCATTTCAGCTGACAGTCAGTTGTCTATTTGTCGGAAGGTGAATGAGACTTGTTCGAGAGACTAGCCATGTTGCTCTCCCCTGGTGTGTTCGTGGAAACCACTGGGAACAGGCACCTGTTTCAAATGTATGAACAAGGGAGAAGATTGCACAGCCGACAGAGACTGTTGTACACATTATTTCTGTCATCCTGGATATAAGAAGTGTACGGATCTACTGCCCTCTGAAACTGCACGTTCCATTCCAAATGTCTTACTGAATACTACAGGAGTATGATTCAACGGTGCACGCCTGGAATGAAATTGGTATTTCCAAATCCAACTCAGAAATTCAAGCTTTTATTCCCCCTCTTCCTCCCAGTTTCTGACATTTGTATAATTTGAATCCGAAAACTCTTTAATTATATTTGTGACAAAAATTTTCTTCAGTTCTCTGTTATCGCTTCACGTATGTGTGCGATCAATGATTTGATTGACATGGCGATTTCGCGTGTTTGCTGTTCAGTTGGATTCCTCATGCTTTTCATCAGAAATCGTGTTTGCTGTTTGGTAAACATTAGTACCATAACTGAGTTAGAATCGATACGAAAGAATGTTTACTTTCCTGAACCCGTCTCGCAGCGTGCGTACATTGTCACTGTGGTGAAGAAGGCGTATTGGAGACTGATGGAAACTCTGTGGTATTCAGAATCTCTGACTGTGAGATCGACTGTTGCATGGCGAAATTATAATCCCACAGGCGGTTTCAGTATTTCAATGAATGAGTGCGTTGTTAGCATGCATTACATTGAAAAGCGTACTACTCAGTGTAGGTTTTAGAAACGAAATCATCACATTGATCGACTCCTATCGCGAGGATATTCCCGAAACTACTCCGTAAAACTGACTGTCATTGAATTATGATAAGTCTGATGATTCTTTGTTTTAGGCTATAGTTTCCTGATGAGTTAACCAATTGTTCATGAAATGTTGGATAAATATATTTGATCCTGGTTACTCCATTTCTATTCGTTGATCTTGAGTAAATTATCCCAATCCAGTGAGAATTACTGGCATCTCTTGTGAACGTGAACATATCGACTGCCCGATAGAAACACTTGTCACATTCAACCGTTTGCCTCTATATCACCCTCCTCACGCTTTTCAACAATGCGAGTGAAAATGCGAAATCCAACCTGTGAATGATTTCGGCGTGCTTGTGTGAGTCGTATAATTTTTCGAGTGTAGTGCATCGAAGCGTATCCATCGTGGATTTTATGTCGCACTGTACATATTTCCATGTAGTATTTATTTATTCGGTATCAACTTTCATCTATCACTTGGTTAATTTTTTGTGTACGGACCTGTTTCCACTTGGATAGTCAACCTGGGAAAGGTTGTAGGCGTACTGTTGTAATTCCTACAGTTCTTCAAGGGTAGCTCGTCAAGGCAGAACGCACAACATTTGATATATTGATTTCACATATATTGTATCAAGTAATTCAGTGGGTTCCAGTTCATCTAATTGCTGGTTGATTTCATGGTTGTCGATTTGTGTGAATCATCTTGTAATGTTATTGTCGGTTTTTCTGAAGTCGCTTCTAGTCCTCTAAACATGTGAACGAATCGAGTAGTGTTAGAGTAATTGTTCGCGATTGTGCCAGAGTGACATGAAGCAACCAACACTCTGAAGAACAAAACAGTGGTGGTACTGTCAACAGAGTGAAGGAAGGTTCTGATCACTGATGAAGATCCCACACACCGAGAAGAGCATACTGGTGTGATGTGGGATGCTTGTTGTGTGTCTCGCTTTTCCATATTAGCCTAGTCCCTGTTAGCCTACGTTCCCACGTTGGCAGTTCATTTCAAGTTTATCGGAGCGATGGAAATAATGGGTATACCCATTTTTGCCGAGGAGTAAAAATGAACGCGAAGACTGAATGTTTGTTTATTGGAGCTGGTATCCACTGGCAGGCAACTCGAAGGCGAGAATGGTTCAATCCTTTGCAATTTGGAAGAATACGAAAGAATACGAATATAATTACATTATATTTAACGTCAACATTTGTGTTTAGAACTTGTATTCATCTGGAATTGAATTGCTCACTTATACAACTTTCTTAAAGTTTTGGAGTAAAAGTCGAGAAAGTCATAGTAATTATCGATTCGTAGCGTCTTCGCAAATGATAGGGACTCTGAGTTAAGTTCCTTGACATCATGTGATAAAATTTTCACAACACATGTTCACATCTCATATAAGGAATGAAATACACCTTTCTAAACAACTTTCCATCTATTAGTTAGGTAGCAGAAACATTGATGCAGAATAACATGCACTCGATGCATTTTGTCGCCTCACCTTAGCTAGATACAACGTGAAACATTTAATAAAATATGCGATCATGTAGTTGCAGCATATCCTGAACCCTCAGCAGGAATCAGGCCTACAATGTGACTGAAAAAGTTCCTTCTCGAAACAAAGTTCATTTCCGTGAAGAAGTGAGTAGGTGTTGTGAAACAATGCTCATGAGACAAATGGGCGTGCAGTCCTTTTCATTCCTTGAGCTTTCATCATTTCCGTCAATATTACTCGAGTCATGATACTGAATCAGTTCACTCAAGCCAATACGAACAATCAATTATCCCATTTTATTGACCAAAAATTCTCATATTTGTTTATTGACAACACCAATATTGTTTCCGAACGGACTCTATCTCCCGTAGTGATTTGAAATCCTGCTTCAGCAACGAACATTGCATATTAGCCAGACATTTTATGCAAATAACATCCTACTGATCATAATGTCTCCCATTGACCTCCAAGTGCTCAGCCTCTACACAAAGCAATAGGTGCACCCACCAGTATCCTATTTGTTGAAATAGTCAAGTATAAATATGAGCGAATTGTAGGAATGATAATAAACGTTCTTATTTTCCCAGGGAATTTGGAAGAGTCATTGCTACAGTTCACAATAAATTTTCACTCCAAGTTTTACATGGAGATTTGAAACCTGAAAATTGATACAGAGATGAATCAAATCACCAGTGATCACATCTCCGTGACTTTTATTTTGTTTCATTTCACAATGAATATGCTGAAATATACTATGCTGTTGTTCAGCCATACAAATTATAAATTTGTGCATCTATGTTGTCAATTCGTGATGACAGTTTTCTTGAAATTCATTCTAACTTCCAAGACTATTCACCTACAGAACAATCAGTGTCACTGAAATCACCTAACCCTAATCAAATCAATGGCAGGAAGTTGTACTTCTGACGAGGATTCGAAATCCCGCCTGGCATCAAACCTGAGTAAAGATGGAGAGCCGTTGGCGACGCTAATGACATTGTACATTATAAATAACAATTGAACTGCATTCATAATGAAAACTATAAACTTCTCTGAATTTTCGTTGCAGTCGTGTTGACTATGTGAGTCGAGTTGTAGAAAGTCTTCAGGAAGCCAGTCAGTCAGCAGATGTGTCTTGTTTCGATGGTAAAATCCTAAGAATGGAGACGCGAAACGCTCGTACAATGTGTGTAACTTGGAAGGCTATCTATGTAGCAGCAACGAAAAGAGGACACATCCAAGGAGTACAGGAAGTGGTTGCGAGCCTTCAAAATTTTCAACTGGGGAATCAGTAATATTCCTTCTGCTGCATAAGCGTTATCATATCGAGAGGAGATAAATGAAATCTGTGTTCAAAACGGCTATATTCAGCCTGTTCAACCACCATGTTCTTGGTACAATCTGTTATTGTTTCTGCTTTTTCTTTGTCTTAATAGGTATCATCATTATTGTTTCCTTTAGTTCCTAATGGAACATAGAGCCTCAGCCACATGTCTCTGTTGCGTTGGGTTCTCAGTCAACGTTTTCTTCATCTGTGTCCACGTCTGCCCAAATGCTTTCATCTCCTCTTCACATGACCTCCTCCAAGTCACCTTCGCAATGAAGACCGATTCGCCGCTTCTCGTTTGGGTTCCACTTGAGCAACTGTCTGTCTAGTGACATCAGTCACATGATGGTTTTCTCAGAGTATGGCCAATCCTGAATATTTGTTGAACGGCCGGTTTCTGCTTTGTTGGTCCACACCAAGAGATCCCTGTTGCTCATCTTTTCTGGCCGGCCATCTGATGTAGAGTAGTATTGAGCGAAGGCAGCTGTTGATGATGGTCTACAGTTTGCTTGAAATGCTCTTCATGACTCGTCAGGTCTCTGATCCATAAAGTAGAACTGACTGACTTCACATTGGAGTTGAAAATTCGGATCATATTTTTCATGCTGAGCGCTGTTGCCCTCCACACAGACTTGAGGGAAGTGAAAGCTTGTCTTGCTTTCTTGATCCCTGCTTCGATATCCCCTTCAGTTCCGCCTGTAGTTGTGACAGTGATTCCCATGTAGGTCGGTAGGTAAAAGATGTTTTTTCTTTCGTATTTCTCCTTTTTATGCTGATTGTTGTCTGTTGCTGTTGCTGTTGGTAAGGAATCTTCATCGCCTATCTTCACCTGTTTTTGTCATATTTTTCATGCTTCTTCCACTCTCAACATATTGCTCTTAGCTTGCATATCCTCCTATTTGCGAAAAATCATACACATACCATCGGCGAAGTTCAGATCCTCCAAGTGTTTTGTGTGAGTCTGTTTTATGCCTGTTTCCTCAGTGTCTGCTATCTGTCCCACTATACAGTATAGTGCAATCTTACTGTCGTCTTCACTTCGAAGGATTACATCAGTTTACCATTGTGGATTTCTTGCCACGCAGAATTATCGTACACCTGCTGGATGAGATGGATGATTGTTGGCGGCAACCCCATAGTAGCGAAGTAGTTGCACCTGATCTCTCAATCGACACTGTCTGCTGAAGGCCTTTCAAAGTTCATGAAGTTGAGATAGAGTGGTGACTGCTATTCCAAACTCTGTTCAAAGATGATCCGCATTGTTGCAATTGAATCGATTCCTGACTTGTTCCTTATGAATCCAGCCTGTTCCAATCGACGTTTTTCATGATATACATCATCGGAGAATACCAGATCCTCCAAGTTTTTTGTTTGAGTCCATTTTATGCCTGTTTCCTCATTGCCCACTCTCTGTCGCACTATCCAGTCTGCTGCAAGGTGGAGGCGTCGCCACCTTCATTCATTCTCAGTGGTCAACCTCAAATAATGTATGTTTTTGTTTCTCTAGTGACTTTATTGATTGTATTACGGTCAAATGTCGTCCAAAACACTTATCCAAGTTTGAATACGTCTACACCTCAAACATTTATGTTACTCCTGGCTGTTCCACCTCGGATCTATCTTATTTTGTCGATGAATTCACATTATTCGCGGTTACACATCTTGAAAACTCTTTATTAGTTGTCACTGGAGATTTCAATACCTGTGACTGTTCTTTTCTTGAATCATTAGGTCATGTCAATATTGTTAAATTTCCAACTCGACTTGATAAAACGCTGGATCTAGTATTTACTAATGATGCGGAAATATACGAAGCACGCAGACGTGCTCCTATAATGAACTCTGATCATTGTATTATTCGGATATTACCCAAGATATATAGCAGATATCACTCTAATATCCTCTCGAATCTCTCCAGGAAAACACAACAAAGATGTTACTCACAAGAATATGTGCTCAAACTAAGATATATGTTAAATGACACAAACTGGGAACTTTTCACTGAACACACTCTGGATGATACTATTTCCAATCTGACTGACTATCTTAAATTCTGCCTTGATGTATGCTGCCCAAAACAGATACTTTTCAAAAGAATAGACCGTCTCTCTTCTCCTCATCTCAAAACGCTTCGAAGAGAAAAAGAGAGACTGTACAAGGCTAAGGATAAAGCTGGTCTTAGGAGAATAAACATCCAAATTAAATCCGAAATCAAGATGTTAAACAATATTTATAATCAAAGAATTTTGTCATGTAAAACTCCTGGGAACATGTGGAAGCTTTTCAGAGAAATTACAGGTTGTGGTAAGCAAAGTTCTTGTGCTGCCTCTATTGATGTAAATACTCCTAATAGATCTTTTATCCGCCATCTCAATGTACCTTTTAGCTTCAATGTAACAAACAACATGACCAGTGACTTTCATAGTTTTATTACTTCTGATGTTCTTAAATGTTTAAAATCTCTTATACCTTTTCAGAATCTAGGTCCTGATGGTATACCTGCCATTTTCCTAAGGAAATGTGCTGATATTTTAAGCAACCCACTTACAAACATTTTTAATACTTCTTTTTCTAATAATGTTGTACCTTCTCTGTGGAAAAATAATAAAATCATCCCTGTACCCAAGTCAGGCTCTGGTAATAATGCTAAGTTCAGACCTATTGCTATTACCTCTCTTTTTTTGAAACTAATGGAGAAACTATTGTTACTTAAACTTGTTCCCACCCTAATTTTCTCAAACGATCCAAAGCAGTTTGCTTACAAACAGAGTAGAAGTTCTTTGGACGCTGCTGCTGTGTTTCATCACAAGATTGTATCCTCCTTAGACAAAGAAGCCAAGTTTGTACGTTGTACGTTCTTTGACTATACATCTGCTTTCAATTCTGTACCTAGAGGTCTATTGTTAAACAAGCTTAACCTTAAACAAACTGAGCCCTGGGCTATCAACTGGCTACACTCTTACTTCTCTAATAGGATGCAGTACACGGTATATAATGGTGTATCTTCTTCTCCTTTGCTTACTGAAGCTGGAGTTCCTCAGGGTGCTGTTCTTTCTCCGTTTCTCTTCTCCTTCTTCTTACATGATGTACCTCTCTCAGATGAAATCACCTTCGTCAAATATGCAGATGACTTGTCTGTATCGTTTCCCATTAAGTCTCAGTCAGACTGTCTCAAATTAAATAGCTTCCTGTCGGACATCAGTGAGTCGTCCAAACTAAATGGTCTCATGCTGAATCCCTCAAAATGCCAGACTATTGACATTTTCCTTAGGTATAAACGAGATCTACAAACACTAGTAAGTTCTCATGAAGCCTGTTGCATTGAAGGGACTAAAATTGAAACTAAGTCTAATGCTTAATACCTCGGTCTAGTTCTATCTTCTGACCTTACTTGGACATCTCATATCCTAACGACTTCTAAGAAAGTGTTCTGTATAATCTACCTAATTAAGAAACTTAGACAATCCGGAATCACCCAACCTCTACTTTCACAATTTGTCAACTCTTGTATCCTACCTATTCTACTTTACTGCTCCCCGTTAGTCTTTCCTGGTCTACCGAAAAAGGACTATGCCAACGTGAGAAGGATTTTGAAGGTAGTCAGTAGGACTGGTGGTGTAAAACTCAGTCAGCTCGTCACTACACTAGTTGATAGGCATCTGAATACATGCGAAAAATGGTCAAAAACCATACTCTACGACCCCCAACAACCCCTCTATTCCCAATTCTCTCCTTGTATCTCATCAAGTAAAACCAGAAATCCTTATAAAATAATCTATGCTCGTACAACTAAGTACAGGAACTCAACGATACCATACTTGGCCCATGTTCTAAGCGACAGAGACAATATTAAGAGTGAAACTTATGACTTGCTCTGTTATTAACGACATAATTTAAGGCTCTTTTATTTCTCTCTTATTGTGTATTCCTTAGTGAACTCCTTCAAACATACTTAGCTACCTAAAATATTAACATTCGCTTCCTTTTTTGTACTTCAATATATTCCTTCTATTGTGTATCCACTGGTTCCGACTCTATTAGCACTATGAGTATTACAAAATTGTCCTGTCATTAACCATCATGTAATTATTAGTTTTGTGGTTGTTTTTTCTTATTTTTTATACTTTTCGGCAATATTAAACTGACAATCATTCGTTGTGAACGCCATTGTCACCACCTTACAAAATTTTGTATTATGCAGGATTACTCACACTACCACTACAAACACTGCATTAGACTTTAGTATACTTTTGTACTTTTTCGCATTTATAATTATTTTGTGTTTATCCTGTTTTTTTGCTATTGGTGTCTTCAGATTTATTCTTTTGTTCGTTTAATACTTATTTTTAATGTCTGTAAAATTAGATGCAAATATTGTAGATATGTGCTGAAAATTCCACACTGTACCACTAGTACTGTTTCTGGAATAAAGCAAATTATTATTATTAAAAATCAATGGCGGTTGTAGGCAGCCTTGTCTTGCTCCTGTCATCACTTAGAAGGGTTCCGTAAGTTTCCCGTTGTGGATTACTTGGCATGCAGCATTGTCGTACAGATGTTGGATGAGATGTATAATTGTCGGTGGCACCCCGTAGTAGCGAAGTAGTTGCCGAATCACCTATCGATCGACGCTGTAAAAGGCCTTTTCAATCAAAATATATTGAAATTCATCATACTTCTAATTATTTTATAATTCTGACTAACTGTTCATTTCTAACTGCTTATCATTTAATCAATCTTGACACTCAATTGTCTCTTAATTACTTGCTAGTATTCCAAAATTATGCAGTATGTATACCACTTGTTTAAGATTAACAAATATCTCTACAGTTCAACTTTCTTAGCAGATTTCATGGTTGATTATCTATCTCTCCTTATCGACACTTTAATGTTAACTAGTCATCATTGTTAGCATTTGTCATTGTCAGAACCAGACTGGTGAATTTCTGCATTGTGATTAGGTAGACATGATGAACAAAGATGTCTGTCTGTCTGTTTTCGACATATGTGCGGCAGTTAAAGTTGCCACACTCCATGTAGCACAAAAAGCAAGAGAAGAAAGTAGGAGAAATGCATAATATAGACAGTAAACAGCGGTGTGAGACAAAGGTATAGTAATAACAAAGATCAAAACAGTCTAACTGGAAATCATAATTCACAAGGAGTGGATGCATCTGCGGTAGACATTGAGAACGATTTTGAGCCATGTCACCAATTGTTTCCAACCATTGGTTTTTACCATCCCGAGGACCCCAACCAGTCAGGAAGTCTACACCTTCCTAGGTGGCTTAGACTAACTGTTGTAGATTTCATTGACTGGTGCCATGTTCTCGTTTGACCGCCGCTAGCTCTTTTCCAGCCTGACCCCATATCAGCTAACATTGCCCGTCGGTCGAGGAAGGCGATGACTAGGCATACGTGACACATGTCCTAACCATCTCAGTCGATGTAATTTCACAGTCTCGTCGACTGATTTCTCCTTTTTACCTAGCACTCGACGCCTAACCTCAATATTGCTCACCTTATTATATCACTCAATTGTCTCTTAATTACTTGCTAGTATTCCAAAATTATGCAGTATGTATACCACTTGTTTAAGATTAACAAATATCTCTACAGTTCAACTTTCTTAGCAGATTTCATGGTTGATTATCTATCTCTCCTTATCGACACTTTAATGTTGACTAGTCATCATTGTTAGCATTTGTCATTGTCACAACCGGACTGGTGCATGAGTAATAATTGTGTTTGAAACACTAAGTATACTCCCTCGTAATCAAGATGGTTGACAGGCAATTATTCGAGTGATAAATAATCGTTTGGAAATAGTTGATAAGCGACAGGAGAAGAAGAGATTGAAACTGAGTTTGAGAAACATGAATAGGACTGCATCGAGCTTATTAAACAAATACTCACGGAGAAAAGGAAGAAGTCGGAAGAAATAGTAGTTAGGGCATGGTAGTCGACGACGCTGGATAAATCCTTTGCGAATATAGATTTCGTGTATCTCCTTGCGCTTTGCTGAGACTTAGAGTTCCGGAAGAATAATACTGACTCTACAGTTGCTAATTTCGTTAGCACACATCCATTGCACATGCTTTCAAATATTCTCAGTACTCATAAGAAACATCTTGTCATTTCCTCGCTACCTGAGCAGCATTTCCAGCTTCGCACAGTATACCAACATTCCACGTCTCCATCCTGACTTCTACTTTCGTCGAAAGAAAACAAATCAGCTGCCTGCCTGGCTTCTTGATAGCTAACACCAGCCGGCGTCATTTCGTCCCCATGAATCCAGAGGAAAATATGTTTGGTTTCTATATTCCTAAAGTTCCCCTTGTGCACTGAAGCTCCCGTAGGATTTTGATTGATTTCATGGGGTAGGATCACTAGCCATACGTCCAAGTCTCCCTTCTTTTCCGTCCTCGGGGACGCCTAGAAATCTAGCAAGCTTGTAAGTTTTTGCACGGTTCCGAAAATCTTGTCTGAACTACTAATTCCTCTACATGGTAAATTGGTAGAACATAGTGTATAAGACCTTTCCTAATTTATTTAAGGGCTTTGAAATTCATTTACAATCCAGAATAATCTTTGAATGGATCATTTGCTCCTATGGTTCAAAGATAGAGTTTAGAACTAAGTGCATATGATTGCACTATTGAACACAGATTGGCTAAGGATATACGTCATACAGACTTCTTATCTCGTTATTCATTATTTGAAAGTTCTGCTAATGACACTGATCGTTTTTTAGTCCAGCCGTTACCAGTGGAAAGAGTTCGAATCATAAACGATACTGGGAAATATTACGGGTGCTTTATAAGTGCAACAAAGAGAGGTTGGAATATTCAGTGTAAGCGAAGAGATGAGATTTCAGTCCATTCTGAAGGATTTCTATGTCTGAATGACAGAATTATTATTCTTCCGACATTAAGACCTGCGATTTTGGACCATCTTCATTCTGCTCATGTGGGAAATGATAAGAAGAAATCATTAGGACACCTAACGTGCTGGTGCCCAGAAATTGATGCTGACATTAGCAAATGATCAAAGAGTTGTTCCAGTTGTTTGCATAAAATGTCCTATGAGAAGTCATCGTGGAAACCATGGCTTGAGTCTTGTGAGTTTTGGAAGCGTTTTCATACAGATTGCTGCGGTCCATTCTTAAATTCATACTATGCCTTAATTATTGTAGATTCTTATTCTGGACCTCCAGAAGTCATAATTACAGATAGTTCAAACGCAAAGTTCACTCACAGAGCTTTGAGGAAGATTTTTAGACGAGAAGAAATTCCAGATGTCTTAGTTACTGATAATGTTACCCATTTCACTGAGAACTTCAATGTGCGGTATGTGATCGCTTTCAAGGAATTCGAGCAAAGTCAGTGCTCATTCCGTTTCATTCGGCTTCCATATGAAATCTCTTTGCATGTCTTCTGTGTCAGACGCTAAATATACATATTTCTATCACGTTTGTCTCATTTCTACTTCCAAATATGACACAAAAATATAAAAAACACCTTATCGAAACTCTATCACGATTTACTATCCAATTCATGCTTTTATCATGATTGAACTGATAAGACTACCAGTTAGAATAATCCATGAAAAATATCATGAGTGAAGAGATGGTGATTCCATATTAGTTTGTTTATTAGATATTTACTTAATACCACAGTGCCCAAGTTTTACACATATAGAAGAGATGGTGATTTTGGTGGTCTAAGGATATTTGATATTTTCATTTTCTCTCGCAGAGTGGAAATGCGTGAGAAAGGTGGTGTGAAGGAAGGCAGTTGAATGGGACATATGTGTCTCTATTGAGCAGACGGTATGTTCACGTTCACAAGACACTATGGTAATTCTAAATGAATATGGATTACTTAGTCAACATCGGCGAATAAAGATCGAGTAACCAGCATCTGGATTTTCAACTCCAATGTGAAGTCAGTGCTAATATACTGATCAGAGACTTGGCGCGTCATAAAGAGCATCTCAAGCAAACTACATACCTTCATTTACAGTTGTCTTTGCTCAATACTCAAGGTCAGATAGCCAGAAAAGATCAGCAATAGAGATCTCTGGGAGCGAACCAACCCAACAGGAACCGATTGTGAAACAAATAGGCAGGAAGAAATGCAGATGGATTGGCCATACTCTGAGAAAACCATCATGTGACATCACTAGACAAGCCCTTGAGTGGAAACCGAAAGGGAAGCGGCGAGTTGGTCGTCTTAGGGTGAATTGGAGGAGGCAATGTGAAGAGGAGATGAAAGCATGTGGGCAGACTTGGAGCCAGGTGAAGACTCTAGCAGGGAATCGAACTCAATATAAAGGCACGGCTGAAGCCATATGTTCCTCTAGGAAGTAAAGGAAAACAATAATAACACTAATAAACCAGAACCAAATAATCATCAAACATTTAATGAATAAAGAATTCACCCATCAGGAAACGTTGCGAATATCACAGAATCATCAAACTTATCAGAATTCAATGACAGTCAGCTTTTCCGAAGTATTTTGGAGCATATCACCGAGAACAAGTGAATGGGAAAATTCAGGCTCAGTTGAAATACTCCAGCGATGGAAATCGATGAATGTGGGGGGGTTTTCTTTCTGCCTCTTGTACGGAATAGAACGTGTTTCAATGTAATGCCTGCTAACAATGCACCCATTCGCTGAAATACTGAAACCGCTTGTGGGATCATAATTTAGACATGCAACACTTGATCTCACAGTCAGAGTTTCTGAATACCACAGGAATTTCATCAGTCTCCAACACGCCTTCTTCACCTCAATGACAACGTACGCACGCCTCGAAACGAATGCTGTAGTACGATACAATCCAAGGAGATATACACCCCATCGTATTCTTTCTAACTCACTTCTCGTACTAATGTTTACCAAACAGCAGACACGATTTCGGATGACAAACATGAGGAATCCAACTCAACAGGAAACACGCGAAATCATCATGTCAAACAAAGCAATGAACGTACACATACGTGAAGCGATAAAAGAGAACTGATGAAAGATTTTATCATAAATATATTAATAGAGTTTATTGGATTCAAATGATAAAAATGTTACAAACTGAGGAGGACTACAAGCTAAAATGTCTGAGGCGGAGTTTGAAATATGAATTTTGTTTCAGCAGGTCAATGAGAGATTACACTCTTTCTGACCCGTTGGTGCGTGCACCGTCGAATCCCACTCCCGTAGTATTCACTAAGATATTTGGAGTGAAAGGTACAATTCGATTGACCGGTTGATCCGTACACTTCTTATATCCAGGATGGCAGTAATAATAACGACAACAATCGTTGTCGCCTCTGCAATCTCCTCCCTTGTTCATACATTTGAAACAGGTGCCTGTTCCCAAGGGTTTCCACGAACACACCAGGGTAGGGCAACATGGGTAGTCCCTCTCACAAGTCTGATTCACATTCCGACAAACTGACGGTTGACCGTCAGCTGAAATGAAGTGGAAGTGAAAGTGAAACGGTATGAAGACAATGAGCATCATTCACGAGATGGATGTATGTATGCATATATGTATGCATGTATGGATGGATGGATGAATGAGTCCATGACTGCATGTTGTTGAGAATCTGTCGATATGAGAGAATGTGTGTTGGTGTGTGTGTGTGAATCTGCGTCTGTAATGACTACAGAAATACGATCGTTGATGATCTGATGCAGATACTGATTGTGCTTGCGATGCTGATAGTTATGTGGGCGTTAGGAATTCACCATGGCTGCTGTGGAAGTCGATAATGTTGTTGGAGTATTATGGTGACTGTGATGAGGATGATGGTGAAGATGATGATGAATATGACGATTCCCTTGATGGTTTTTTGATGATTATGCAAATGGATGCATTGAAATTCGAATGAGATGATGTGTGATTGACTCACAGATCAACCCACTGATTGACTCACCCGTCGTCATGCACAATGCAAATATTACAGCAAGGAGAATTTTAGGAACACAGTGCATCATCTCGTCTGTCTACCTGTTGATGGTTTCGATGTGATTTGATTAAGAAATGTAAAGGGGACGAGCTTATATATAGCTGGAGAAGATGATGAAAATGGAGAAGATCACGAGTGATGTATTATTCAGATCGTCTACGTGATTCAACATGCTTTTCGTGGGTTGAGTGAATTTGTGAATCACGGATTATCGAGTTGAATGTTTCGTGCAATATGATCGAAAATATAATTGAACTAATCCTTTGAGACAAAACCTCCCACTCGAGCACGCATCAAATTATTATTCTCACTCACTTTCACATACTTTGCAATCAGAACACATGCACTCACACATACTGGATCTGGGAATCGACGCAGTGATTGAGAATGAAATGTCGCATACATTTGTGCAAGACACAGATATTCGTATTGTTGAGAGCACTTGTCATATCAGACGTAATATTCGTTATCTGGAATTAAATATTCCGGTATTGAGGATAGTCTTCACTCTGCTTTTTTCAGAGAGTGACCTAGTGTGTAGTTTGAACCACCCTACGGTCTCAATTCGACGAGGTGATATGATTAGTGCAGTGGGTTGAAATTCCTGTGATTTCAGTCTGATAGGCGGGACTAGTGAATCAGTTGTATTCAGAACATATGTGAGAAGTTGATAAAGTGGCGAAACTTGTAAATGAGTAATTTCAGAAAGAACTGATCAGTTGTACTGCATGCATTACCAGACAACCACACGATGGTGTGTAACGGAGTTATTCTCCTCAATATTGGTGTGAAAAAATTAGGAGCAAGTTGGATGTGGTGTGAGAGATGGAGTTGGATCACTGAAATTTTCTTCGTACAACCGAACATATTCGATACGAATGATTCATCGGTGATGTTAGAGATCTGCCAATTATTACTACGATTGAATTTGAGTGGTGTGAGAGAAATACTGGAGAAATATAAAGGAAGTCAGGGAGTAGCCTGTGTGATCACCATAACATGATTATGAGCAATTGATTGAGCTTAAAACGCCATAAATAAATAGACACACTGTGTTTGTGCAGCAACTCAGTCCACCTAAACTGTTAATATTACATAACCGTGCAAATGTCCTAACTCATAGTGGGAAAGTGAGGTTGCCTGTTGAATGTATCCACTGTCTGCATCCTTACTGATTGAACCACGTTCACAGCCTACTCTGAAAGTTGCTTCTCTCAGAGATTCGCTTATTGGCTGACACCCTAGCCTTGATGTTGAAATTGACATTTGATTTTTCTGTTGAATTATGCCATTAGAACAATGGAGATTTCGACCTGAATGGATTTGTCGTCTCGGTGAATTTTGAATGTGTGCATATATGTCAGTTGATAGAGAAATGCAGGTAAGTGGCTACAATGCTTTTATTCCTAGCGGTTATAGAGTAATCTTGATATGCAAAACTTGTTGAAGAAGAGATGTCTAGATTCACTGATTCGGAGAAAATATCAATTTTAGAAAGGAAGATAGGAACTGTTGGAAGTTTGCATTTTATTTTATTTTTTATTTTTTTATTTTGATTTACAGCTTGATTCCACACCGCATTTTCAGTACAAGTGTGGAATTTTCAGCATGGATATCGGTAGCCAAACTTATGCAGGCCGACCATAGATATCGGGTGTGCACCGGCAGGGGATCGAACCCCGGACCATGTGCATGGTCGGCGAGAGTCCTAACCACTGTACCACCGACCTGCGAAGCTCAATAAATTTAACTTAGTGCATGCCGATTATTCTCATTAAATATTGTACACAGATGTTTACAGGTTTCGGTGCTCATCTGTCATATTTGACATTCAGTTCTTCAATGGGATAACTTTCAGGCAATCAATGAGAAAATGGTATTCAGATGAGATTCCCTCACCAACTTGAATCACATGTTGACTTCAACGGGATTTATTTTTCTACCCGTTATTTCAGAGTCTGAATTTTCTTCAAAATGCAACTGAGTAAATATACATACATCAGGGTGACTATTCTTCATTTATCAATATACACTGTGAGAATATGTGCATAAGTTGACCTTGAATATTTGAGGACAGAATCACAGTTTCCGTGAGAATTCTGATGACGATTCCTATCGTAGTGGAATTAATTCTAGGCATACTCCATTTTCATACTATTCTCTTACGGCATGATATAAAAGGGCTTTCTTTCAAATATGCATCTTAATCACATCGTTGATTACCTTCACGTTGATGATTCGGAGATAAAACAATTATACTGTCTGTTGTTTCATTGAATCGTTCAAAGTTGTGCATAGGTGAAGGGAATTGATGAAACGCAATATGATCTGATCAAGACGTCATCCACTCGTAAATGAATACTGTATCACTTTGTTGCAAACAAAATTAACTTAGGCAATTTAGTGAAATGTAGTGGATGACGTCTTGATGATATCAAATCGCGTTTCATCAATTTCCTTCACTCAATCACAATTCTTTCCACTTTCTCAACTTCTCATATATGTTCTGACTACCACTGATTAACTAGTCCCGCGTATCAGACTGAAATCACAGGAATTTCAACGCACTTCACTAATCATATCACCTCGTCGAGTTGAGACCTAGGGTCATCCTAAATACCCAAATATCTGCGTGCATATAAAAAATTCTACGTATGACATGACAAGTGCTCTCAACAATACGAATATCTGTGTCTTGCACAAATGTATGCGACATTTCATTCTAAATCACTGCGTCGATTCCAAAATTCAAAGTGTGTTCTGATTGCAAAGCATGTGACAGTGAGTGAGAATAATAAAATTTGATGCGTGCTCGAGTGGGTGGTTTTGTCTCAAAGGATTAGTTCAATTATATTTTCGATCATATTGCACGAAACATTCAACTCGTTAATCCGAGATTCACCAATTCACTCAATCCACGCTAAACCATGCTGAATCACGTAGATGACCTGACTAATACATCACTCGTGATCTTCTCCATTTTCATCATCTTCTCCAGCTATATATAAGCTCGTCCCCTTTACATTTCTTAATCAAATCAAATCGAAAACATCAACAGTCAGACAGACGTGATAATGCAGTGTGTTTCTGAAATTCTGCTTGCTGTAATGATTGCAGTGTGCATGACGACGGGTAAGTCAATTATTCGAATCCGAATGCATCTACCAACATGATCACCAAAATGTCACCACCGAAATTGTCATATCTATCATCATCTACACTATCATCCTCATCACTGTCACCATACCACTTGACCAACATCATTGACTTCCTCAGAATCCATGGCGAATTCTCAACGCTCACATAACTATTAGCATCACAAGCACAATCAGTATCTGCATCAGGTCGTCAACGATCGCATTGCTGTACCCATTACAGACGCAGATCCACACGCACAAACACACACACATTCTCTCATATCGACATATTCTCACCGACATGCAGTTATGCAATCATACATTCATCTATCCGTCCATTCTTACATATAAACACCCATCTCGCGAATGATGCTGGTTGACTTCATATTGTTTCACTTCCACTTTCTCTTCCTTTCAGCTGACAGTCAATCTACAATTTGTCGGAATCTCAACGAGACTTGTGACAGAGACTATCCGTGTTGCTCTCCCCTGATGTGTTCGTGGAAACCATTGGGAACAGGAACCTGTTTCAAATGTAATAAACTAGGAGAAGATTGCAGAGCCGACAGAGACTGTTGTATACATTATTTCTGCCATCCTGTACATAACAAGTGTACGGATGTACTGGACCAGCCATTATCACCAGAAATTCCACTTTTCTAATTGAATACTACGAGGGTAAGAAGCAACGGTGCATGCCTGAAACGAAATTGATATTTCCAACTTCGATTCTGAAATTTTAGCTTGTACCTTCACCCCAGTTTGTGAAATTTGTATCAGTTCAATCCAATATACTCTATTAATATATTTGCGATGAAAGTGTTTATCAGTTCTCTGTTATCTCTTCACGTGTGTGTACGTTCATTGGTTTGTTTGACATGATGATTTCGTGTGTTTGCTGTTCAGTTGGATTCCTCATGCTTTCAATCAGAAATCGTGTTTGCTTTTCGATAAATTGGAAGAATGTGGTATCATGATAATTTTCGAATTTGATTGTGGTTAGGAGATTTCACTGACACTGATTTTTCTGGCGATGAATAGTCTTGGAAATCATAACGAACACTGTGATCACAATTTGACATCATAGTTGTACAAAATTATAATTTGTATGGTTAAACAACGGCATAGTATTTGTCAGCATATTCATTGTGAAATGAAACAAAATAAAAGCGACGGTGATGTGATCACTGTTGATTTGATTCATCTCTGTATCAATTTTCAGGTTTCAAAGCTCCATGTAGAACTTGAAGTGAAAATTTATTGTGAATTTTAGCGATGACTCTTCCGAATTCTCAAGGGCAAAAAGAATATTTATTATGACTCCTACAATTCGCTCATATTTATATATTTTTTAATTTTTGAGTGTTTCAACAATCGGAACACTGGTGAGTGCACCTATTGCTTTGTGGAAAGGCTGATCAGTTGTAGTTCAATGGGAGACATTATGCTTGGTAGGATGCTATTTGCATAAAATTTGTGGCTAATATGCAATGTTAGTTACTGAAGCGAGATTTGAAATCACTATGTCATGCAGCCTAACGGAATAAAAATAACATACAAATATATGCATACATATATATATAAATATATATATACGTATATTCCACAGATATGATATGCAATTACTCTAATTACGGTAGGAATTAAATTCCGTAACTGTTGATAGTCACTCTACTACGAAAGATAGAGTCCGTTGGGAAACAATATTAGCGTTGTCAATAAACAAATATAATATGATGAGAAATAAGATGAGTTTTGTTAGTCAATAATATGACCAAATTGATTGATCGTATTGGCTTGATTGAAATAATTCAGTATCATGACTCGAGTAATATTGACGTCAATGACGTAATCTCAGAGAATGAAAAAGACTGCATGCTGATATATCTCATGAGCATTTTTCCACAACACCTACTCACTTCTTCACGGAAATGAACTATCTTTTAGAAAGGAATTTTTCCAGTCACATTGTAGGTCTGATTCCCGCTGAGGGTTCGGAATATGCTGCAACTACATTATCGCATATTTTATTTAATGTTTCAGGTTGTATATAGCTTAAGTGAGGTGACTAAATGCATCGAGTGCGTGTTATTCTGCATCCAACTAATAGATGGAAAGTTGTTTAGAAAGGTGTCTTCGTATGCTTTCGTCTTCTTCCAAATTGTAAACGACTGGACCATCCGCGGCTTCTAGTTGCCTGCCAATGGCTACCAGTTCCAATAAACAAACGTTCAATGTTCGCGATCATTTACGCTCCCCGGCAGAAATCCGCCAATCTTATTTTCCATCACGCCGATAAACTTGAACTGAACTGCCAACGCGAAGACCTGAGCCAACCGGGACCAGGCCTTAATTGAAAAGCAAGACAGAAAATCCAAACACACAAAAAGTATCCCACATCACACCAGCACGCTCTCCTCGGTTATCGAGATCTTACTCATTGATCAGAGCCTTCTTTCGCGATGTCGACAGTTCCACTAGTGATCTGATATTCGTGATGTCGCTTGCTTCATATATTTGGCGCAATCCCTCTCCTCAGCGTATCAAATCGAGAACAATTACTGTAACACTACTCGATTCGTTCACATGTTTAGAAAACCAGAAACGACTTCAGAAATACTTACAATAACATTACAAGATGATTTACACAATGTGATAACTATGAAATTAACCAATGATTAGATGAACTGGTACCCACTCAATTACTTGACACAATATATGTACAATCAATACACCAAACTTTGTGGATTCTGACTTGACGAGCTTCCCTTGAAGAACTGTAGGACTTGCAACAGTACGTCTACATTCCCTCTCAGGTTGATGATCCAAATGTAAATATGTCCGTACCCAAATATAATTAACCAACAGATAGATGAGATTTGACAACAAATCAATAGATTGAAAATTCCCATTGAGTCATATGAAAAAGAGAAGACATTCAGCGAGGAGACTCTTTTCGGCGAATTCATTCACATAGCTGTACAATCGCATTTATAAATAAATATTTGTGTGTGTGTGTGTACATGAGGTTTGTCAAGTTTAGATAATTGATTAGTTAATATAAGAATGATTTAGTATAGAGACAAAGTTAATCAGACAGCAACTAAAGTAGTAGTAGTAGTAATCTATCTTATTAGCCAACATGTAAATTCTACCTAATCTTTTCTTCTGTCTCTTCATTAGCATTATTTTGTCTTCTCCATTGTAACATTTTACATTTTCAACTTTCTTGTTCTCTACCCCCACCCGATTCAATATCTACACCCCACTACCACTGTTACTGACTTGAACAACCCTCAGTTTCTAGTCATTCATGTTACGTCATCCAACTTATTCACTCAATTTCATTTCTACTTAATCTCTACCTGTAATTACCTCTGTTGCTATCCTGACCTAAGTTGTTACATTTTAGCCAATTATATTACGTCATGTAGCTTTTTAACTCAATCTTACTTTAGTTGCTGTCTGATTAACTTTGTATCTATACTAAATCATTCTTATATTAACTAATCAATTATCTAAACTTGACAAACCTCATGTACACACACACACAAATATTTATTTATAAATGCGATTGTACAGCTATGTGAATGAATTCGCCGAAAAGAGTCTCTTCGCTGAACGTCTTCTCTTTTTCATAAAACAAATCAATAGATACAACATGAACATATGTACAAAATAACACACCAAGTAAGATGGACTGCGCTTCGATGTACTACCCTTGAAGAATTGTAGGACATACAGCAGTACGCCTACAATCTTTCTCAGGTTTACTCCCTCAGTTAGAAAATCGTCGGATCGTAGAATCTCTAATCTTCAAGCAAGCATAATCTTTGAATATCGCGCGTCAGCGTGCAATATTTTGTGCTCGTTTCCACTGTCCTCACCAAACCCATCATTATTGCATACTATTCTTTATATTACTCCCGGAGGCCATTTACCTGTAGAAGTCCCATCCGCAACTAAGACTACATCATCAACTTACAAGTTTCGACATGTCTTACTCCTTTTATCCCTTCATTGCAGTGTCAGTATATACTCTTTAAGCCATCTCTTCCAAAACATATCTTTCAGATGTTTGGTTTGTCTCCATCTTCTGATCATGGGTCTCGGCTCTGTGCACCCTTCTCCTAAACCGGGAGTACTTCGCAATAATAGTAGTTTATTCGGAGATAACACGTTGAAATCCTTTACATCATCTCTCACCGGCGGAAGCGGTCGGTCGTTCGGAATTCTCTCAGCTTCACATGAAAATGCCTCTGGGTTTCGTCAGTCAAGCATTGGCTTTCAACGATAGAACTTGAAACACGCTTAACAATTCCTACAAGCCTCTCCTGAAAGCACCCCTCTGTGACTGGCTTGTGGTGAAGTAAAGTGCCACTCTATGCTCCTTTTCAATAGCTCTTCATGAGCTCTCGTACGCGGATCGCAAGTATGCCCTATAAGCTCTGTGTGACATCCGATGGAGTTAGTTCCTCTTTCACTGAACATCATCTTTGATGTACCTCGATGGCTTATGAACCTTAGCAGCGCCGGAATAAACGAATCAGTAGTTAGTGAATGGACCATTTCAATGTGCACAGCACTCATTTTCAAGCATTTAAACAAGCAGCGATACCTCTTGCACACATTTCTACCTCTCCTATTCATGAAAGGTTCATCCGTACATACTCGAATGGACAATCAACCTCAGACACCTTACACGTTGCCATCATCTGCTGGGCAATACTAGCGTTCCCACGTTTACAGACAACACAATTATTAATTCCCTTCCGCACTGCCACACCTACTTTTATTATCCAATACTTTCGTTGGATGCTTGACAATACTTGAGATGTGCCTTTTAATTACCTTTAGATCAGCAGCCCCTCTTGAAAATGAATCAGCAGGATTTCCTCTAGATGGCAAATACCTCCACTGCTCTTCGCTTGTAGCTTCACGAGTTTGAGAGACTCGATTAGCCACAAAACGAGCATATCTAGCTGAATAGTTGCGTATGTAATATGTAACCTTCAAGGAGTCTCTCCAAAACGTCACTTGACTATCTTAAATGTCACTCACTATCTTAAAAAGTTGAACTGCTAACAAAGCTGCCGTTAGCTTCAACCTCGGGATTGAAAAAATCTTTATGGGTGCAACTCTGGAGTTCCTGATAAAAAGAACATCTTTATTATCTCTAAAGGCAGCTCCGTAACCAATTTCAGAGGCATCAGAGAACACGTGAAAGTCAATAATCTTGTAATCAGAGTACGTGCAACGGGATACTGTCTTAATGATCGTAGATTGGTGACCCACTTCTCCAATTTTCAGCAATTCATTCACTCAACGGATCACCTCACTGCAACTCCCCTTTACATGTCTCCTGAAATAGTTTCCTTGCAGGAAGCAAATAAGGTGCTACTAGACTAAGTGGGTTGAAAATAAGGGACAATACGGATAATATACCTCTTCTGCTGACCGGCTTATCAATATTTCCCACGCTAAAACTAAAAGGTATCCGAGTTGATATCCCATTGCAAACCTAAAGTGCGCTCAATAGGTGGAGTATCAACGGACTGATCTCTCACCGCGGGTTCTCTATCTTCAGGAATTAAAATGCTTCAAGACTTCCTAGCTATTTGAGACCCACTTTGTCAAACGAAACTCAGTCTTGGCTACTACATTGCTAAGGGTCTCTGCGAAGCTGATCGCAGATACAGTATCGTCAAAGGATGCTAAGTAGTCGTCTATATAGAAACAACGGTCAACGACATCTAGTGATTCGGGGGGACCGAACATGGACACTGCTTTACGCAGAGCGAAGTCAGCACAAAACAGAGATGATGTAGCACCAAACGGGTGAACAGTCATCCTATATTCGGATACTCTGCTGTGAGGGTCACCGTCGAACAACAAGAACCTCAAATGGTCTTTTTCACGCTCTCGCACCTTTATTTGTAAAAAATTTAACATACTTGCAAATTTTACATTTTGTCAGTTAGTAGAAGGTGTCACAGTTAGTGAAAAGTGCACAGAAAATTCCGCTTATATAGTTTTTACACAGGCGATTCAAGTCAAAATGAATGTATGCATGCAATGGTAAATGAGTTCCGTAATGAACATGAGAGGTGAGTAAGATGATCAGCAACTAATAAATTAGGTAACGATGTACTGAGTTCAACGCACATCACAGAAACAAGAGACAAGCAAAATTACAGATTATAAAAAAGGAGGGTTGAGGTTAAAGACAAAGATTACGTAGTCAGAGTGGACAATAAAGACATTCAGTTACCAGGGCAAGGAAAGACTGATAACTGCTTCTTTCCAAACACATAAATCTGGTTTAAAGCGTTTGATAGAAATTGCTACTGCAAACGTGAAGAGAATGGAGCTCCTTTGTCTATTGATAATTTAGAAGGATTTATCGATTTCCACCTCATGATCCGTGTCGAGAAGATGTCTGGTGATGGCATTGTTTAAAGCATTTGTTCCTTTTAGACGTTAGCTTTTTGGTACATGTTCAGAAAATCTTAGATATGCCCTTCTCTCTGTCCTTCCAAAATAACTGCTCCCGCAGATACTCGTAAATATGTGTATACAGTTGGAGTTAACGTGAGAACAATAATAATAATCTTTCTCACTAACGCACGCCTCGGATGACTCACTGGGATTAAATGGTGTCTTTGACCTACGAAATGACACACAGCATGACATATTGGTCCAGATTAATTTGAGCACTTGTGAAAATACACACATCAAACATCTGTCTATCCCACTGCTATTTGTCATTTTTCATTACTTCTTTTGTGTTGCAGTGCATTCCTTTAAAAAGCAGCATGATGTGAAATTGGCTAATTTTTTTCCATCATTTTTTCGTCATTGTAAAATAAACTCAATTAATATTATTCCACTCTGTTCGATATTAAGTAACCATTTTCTCCTGGTTAACAATTATCTGCTGTCTATGCTTCATGCCCATACCCTTCTATGCTGAAAAAAGTTTATTCCCATTGACTTAAACTTTGTCTGGAATTCGTCAGGATTTCGATCTGACTGCGTCTCACCATTAGCACTACAGCGCTGATACTTCAAAGTGAGAATATTTACAGTGTATTCAGCAGCATTCAGTCACAGTTGCCTGACAATTTCCGGTCCATATTTTGCATTTCACTATTCCATATGGACTACAATCCCCCAGATTCCATGAATTCTGCCATGTAGCATTTAGACTAAGAATTTCCCGCTCACCAACAGAAATGAGAATCTTACAGTTTGAATGTTTATATATATATATTTTCCAGAAGGCCACACATTTCCCTGTGTGGATAAAAGGCGTAAAATTCACTAACCACTATCCAGTCGGATGCCACAAATAGTGATGATGTGCAGTCACTGTGACACAAGAAACTGGATGACGGTCATCGGTGCAGGTTACGTATTCAGTGTGCAGTCTGTATGTATGTTGACAGCCTGAATAATGTAGGCATATTTACAAGAGTGAATTGTCGCTTCAATCCTACATATCGTTATTCGCTGATATGTGGAGACATCCACTTCAAACGTGGTTACCTTTGCACTGATTATAACAAAGACGTGAAAATGCATCACAGAACATGGTAGAAAATAACGTCCGATGGGAGTAGTGAGGATGTGTCTGTATGTATGCTACTAATGCAGTCTCTGACGCTTTCAACTAACACCCTAGAATTTCATCGTCGCATCCTGATTTTGTATCTGGATTCATGAGGTGTCGGGTATTCATGTATGCTGATGTTGAGAGATTTCTATTCTTCATGATGCTTGACAGAGAGAGTGGATTTTATATTGAGAGTGAGAGAGAATGGTTACGTGTTAACAAAGACCACTCCATCCCGAATATTCTTCAGTATGTTTGCATCAACCCACTTTAAATTCTACTGAGATCTAGTAAATCTAAATTTCGAGGAGGAATTAAGCCTAATGTCACACAATCTCGAAGACTTGCAGGTGAAAGCCGACAAACTGACAGAAAAGGCTAGAATTGGATAGAAAACTTCTGCTGAAAACTGAGAAGACTATGGGGAAAACATCATCAACTTATCAGCAGCAACAACAGCCAGCATTAATAACTATCAACCAGATAAACTTGAAAGAGGTCAGTCCCTTCACTTATCTGGCGAGTATTGTTTCACGTACAGCCACACTTAACAGAAGAACCTATCAAAGTTTGAATGATAATGGAAAGATATTTTCTACCGTTACCAGCCAACTCTCAACGAATGAAGAGATGATTACACATGTCAGAAACTAGCACTGTTCATAACAAAAGCATTTCAAACAGGCCACTGCAGACCATGATCAACAGCTGCCTTCGCTGACTAGTTTTTGAATGTCAAATGGCCAGAGAGAATCAACAACGAAAAACCTTATCAACAAACTAGCCAAAAAAAATATTACACAACAAATATGAAGGAGAAAATGGAGGTGGATAGAGAACATACTAAGGAGACAGTCGAATAACATCGCGCTCAATATAGACAATCGTTTGAGTGGAAAGTGAATGAGAAACAACAAGTTGGTCGTCAGGGCTATGTGAAGATCAGGGTGATAGTCTGAAGATGAGGTGATGACAGATTACGGACAATGATAGTATCAGCTGGAGAGGGCAGCAGAAAGTAGAACGAAGTGTAGATGAATTGTCTTAGACCTATATTCCACTTGGAACCCAGGTGAACAGTAATAATAATGCATTCAAATGGAATACCCTTATTCAGGAAGTAATATAGATTTAATTCTATTGTTGCTATGCTCTACCTGCCAACTCTCAACGAATGAAGCGGTGATTATTAGCAACACAATAAATATTATTGTTGTACAGAAGATCATGGCTTGCATTCATGTCCATAACAGTGGACTAGTCGACTTGCCTAAATCCCTGGTCTATTTGAATTTCCATCCAAGACAGTGAATGTTATATTTTATTAAATTCTTCTTGTTATAATCGTTCAATTATGCGGATGGGTTGCCGAATGTACTCACACATATTTTGAAATTGATTGCAGCCCACTTTCGTTTGTATCTGGGTGAGCAGAGAAAAATACCCATTTGCGTATTTCATTCTTCAGATCGAGCAGTATTGCGGTACCTGGCGTACTGCAGATGTCTGTTTTACGTGGATGTCGAAGATGGATGTAGAGGAAATATTTTACAATAAAATATGCTGAAATTTCTGCAGTTTGTATAAATTTATTGTATAGAATCAATCTGTTATTATGTTCATCATTTATACTACTGTCAAACGTCACTCCACTCGTCTAAGTTTAGTCTATTGGAATCATATAAGCCGTAATTTCAAGTTCACGCTCCTATTAATTGCTGTTCAGACCATTTTATATGATGGCGAGTGTCACCAGTGGGAGCAATCATCACTAGCAGAGAGGTACTTCACAGAAAGGGAGAATGAACATTTGAAAGGTGCAAACATGTACAAGAACTCTCTTGTCTATGCATGGGTGACACATTTCTCACCATGGAATATGACGATGAAGCAGAGTTCATAATCGTTTGTTTATCAGATATATCACACAGTGAAAGAGTAGCATTTGCTGGATGACGTTTCGAACAAAATTTATTGCTCATAACCATTTCTATATATTATAATAAAAAGACTTCAAAACATGATTTGCATAGTTTTCTTTGTCCTGTCCTTTTTGTCATAGGGGTAGAAGGGTATTCCAGATATCTTGGATAGTTGTTTCTTCATTCCTATTACATGTATTTTCAGTTGATTAGATAAACAAAGATTCTGTAACCAATCTCTCCTTCCACTCTGAAACATTATAAATTCAAAATTTCATCAGAACCAATCCTATTGTATGGTAGTGTGTAACTGCATGTAGTGTAACAGCTTAAGTTTCCTCTAGATTTCTTGTCTTGTTTGGGTCAATCAATCTAGATTTTGCAAGGTTTTTATGTTCGGCTAGCCTGACTGCATTTGTTTTACCTCTTTGATCCATGTATTCGACCTATCAGAAATTGAATGGAATTAAAATGAAATAAATTGTTCTGTTTAATCGAGTTCACAGGAAACTGAAAACCGGACAAACTTGTTTCCAACTGAGTTTGTGGGTTTGAATGCCATTCAGTTATTACCACCTGTATTGTTTAGAATTCTGCGTAAGGTTTACAAGGTTCCATCCTTGTATATAACTACTACTGATGTTTTAGATTACTTATCGTTGGTATTGTCCTCCGCATATTTGACGTGCATGTCGTCATTATTATCAATACCACTGCTGTTGTTATTTGTTTTATTTTCACATTTCCCTACATTCTTGGTGACTAAATATTCAGGGTAGTTTTTCTTTCATATGCCTCACTTCCTCACTTAATTTTTCCTTGGCCCTCCCTAGAAATTGTGCCTTATCATTTCAACATTTAAACAATCCTATTTTTACTGACATAGAATAGGATGATCGGAAGTTCAAATATCTGTTTGATTTTCTGGCTTTCCTGTTAAAGCACTGGTGTATTTAACTTCCCAACTTCCTTCCTCTCTACGCTACAATCTAACATAAGCAGTTCCCTTCCTAACTTTACAATTCATAAGTCAGTTGAATTGCTTCCACCTTTCAATTAGTGTCTTCGAAAAATCCATCTATATACTGTTATCTGAGTACAGTGAATGTGACATCCACATACCACCATCGTAATTCTGAGTTGGGGTTGAACGTTTCAGTCGCTAAGTTTTCTCACCTATTCCTGAATGTGTCTGCAGCACCCGGAGATATTGATGATCACATAGCAACTCCCTTAGTTTGTTTGTTTATTTTGCACTGGAATTAAATCATATTGGAAGTAAGGCACAGCGGCACTCCCAGAATTATGATCTCAAGTGATATTTTCCTCCTCAGTTCGAATTTTCGGTCAGAAATGAGTTCGTTTCTGACTGCCTATATAGCCATGCTTGTATGTATAGGTGTATATAACCATTGCTTCTTCATTATCTAATTTTAAATAACCTCATATATGTTTTAGTTCATAAGAATTTGTTAGTTCTCATTTCAAATGGCCTAAAGGAGATTTAATACCATGGCTAAATAATCAGATATCAGACAACCAACTGACTGATCCGAGTTCACGAATACCTCTGAGAAAGCGAGGATGAGTGAGTCTTTAGACGTCAATGAGTAGAGTTGTATTGTCATTGATACTTGCAATACTGAGTGAAGCGTATTCAACTATGACAAACAGTGGAAATCTTCCTAAATATTTCCACGTGTATTCCTCACATAGTACATTGGTCCAGGAAGAAATACACACTTAAGTTTTTTGCTCAACAGAATTCATTGAAATACTGAAGCCGTCTGTGAGATTATAATTTCGGAATGCAACACTTGATCTCACAGTCAGCGTTTCTGAATGTCACAGGAATTTCATTCTAACATTTTTTAATACAACTACTTAACTTCAATGACAGTGTGCGCACGCATCGATACGAGTGCAGCAGTATGATACAATCCAGGAAGCGAAATAGTCAATCGCTTCATGTCCAACTCAGTGCTGATACTAATAGTTACCGAAAAGCAAACACGATTTCTGTGATTTGAAAAGCAGGAGGAATACAACTGAGCATCAAACATGCGAAAATGCCATGTCAAACGCACCAATGAACGTACACACACGTGAAGCGATAACAGAGAATTGACGAAATGTTTTATCAAAAATATATTGATAGATTGTAAATGATACATATGTCAGAAACTGAAAAAGACTACAAATTAAAATACACAAATATCATTTCTGTTTCGGGCGGCTAATTAGAGATTACACTATTTGTCACCCGTTGGGATGTTTACCGTCAATTCTTTCCCATTTGGTATCGAAGAGGGGAAGTGTCTTGACATGTGCGAGACGAGTGACCGGTTGGTTCGTACACTTCTGTAATACAGCTGAGCAGTAATATTCAAGACAACAGTCGTTGTCGTCTCTGCAATGTTGTAATATGCTGTGGCATTTGACACAAGTTCCTGTTCCCAATGGTTTTTTCGAACACAGAAAAGGAGGGCAACATTCATTTTCCGTCTCACAGGTCTCGTTGAGTCTACGACACATTGACGATTGACCGTCGGCTGAAATAAAGTGGAATTAGAAGTGAAATCAGTCAGTGAGCATCATTCACGAGATGGGTGTATGTATGTGTGGATGAATGTCAGGCTGGATGAATGAGTGCGTGAGTGGATCTCAGCGAGAATCTGTTGATATGCGTGGATGAGTATGTGTGCATCTGCGTCTGTAATGGCTACAGAAATGAGATCGTTGACGATCTGATGCAGACACTGATTGTGCTTGCGATTCTGATAGTTATTTGGGCGTTGAATTTTCACCCTCGTTGCTGTGCATGCAGATAATGTTGTTCGAGTGGTATGGTTACAGTGATGAGATGGACGGTGTAAAAGAAGATAGACACGAAGATTTCGGTGATTAAAATTTGTGTGATTATGCAAATGGATGCATCGGAATTCGAATGAGATGACGTGTGAGTGACTGATAGATGAACTCACTGATTGACTTACCCGTCGTCATGCACACAGCATACAATACAGCAAGGAGAATTGACAGATTACCGTGCATCATTACGCTGTCTGCTTGTTGTTGGCTTCGATGTGATTTGATTAGGATCTGTTAGGATGAGGTGCTTATATATAGCCAGAGAAGACGATAAAAAAATGCAAAATCATGAGTGATGCATTAGTCGGGTCATCTGCGTGATTCAACATGCTTTAGCTTGGGTTGAGTGAATTTGTGAATCACGCATTTGTGGGTTGCATTTTTCATGCAATATGACAGATGATTTGATGAATAAAGCCTTTCAGGCTCTACCACCCACTCAAGCACACATCAAGTTGTGATTCTCATTCACTTTCACATGCTTCACAATCAGAACAGACACACACTCGCACGTAGCAAATTCTGCAACCGACGCAGTGATTGAGAATGAAATGTCGCATACATTTGTGCAAGACGCAGATGCAATTATTGTTGATAACACTCGCATATCATACATAGGATTCCTTATATGGAAGCAGTTATATTGGTATCGGGGATGACCTCCACAGGCGCATTTCAGGGAGGGACAAGACCACCTCACGGTCTCCATTTGACGAGGTGATATGATTTGTGTAATGCATTGGAATGCCTGTGATTTCAATCTGATAGGCAGGACTGATGAATCAGTGGTAGCCGGAACATATGTCAGAAGATGAGGAAGTGGCGAAAATTGTGAATGAGTAAATTCAGAATGAACCGATCAATTGTACTGCATGCATAACAAAACAATCACACGGTGGTGTGTGACGGATTTATAATACTTAATGATGGTGTGAATAGATGGACAGTGAGCAAGATGTGGTAAGAGAGATGGAGTTGATTCACTGAAACTTTCTTCGTACAACTGAACGTATGCTATTCGGATGATTCATCAGTGATGTCGGAGTTTCGAGAAGTATTACTACGATTGAGGTCGAGTGGTGAGAGAGTAGTACTGTAGATATACAAAGGAAGTCAGAGAGTATCCTTTGTGATCACCTTGACATGATTATGAGCAATCGATTGAGCTTGGAACGTCATCACTAGATAGTAATGTAGGATACAGTGAGCCCATATCAAATGGAAATTCCCCATGGGTCTTTTCCGAAATTATCATGTTTGCAATGATGACACGTGAAGAAGCGAACTACTAGGTACTGTGTAGTTATGCAGCTCCTCAGTCTGTCTGAACTACTGCTATTAACTTTTCATACAAATGTCTTAGGCATCTGTCTAAGGATATTCCTACACTTGTGATCATCGTTTTGTTGACAAAATCCAAATAATGAGAAGGGAGAAATAAATCCTGATGTAGTCAACACGTGGGTGTTATTCTAGTTGTTGAGGAAATCTCATCTGGATACCATTTATTTATTGATGGTCGAAACATTATTTGATGGAAAAAATTGAATGTCAAATATGACAGAACTCTAATCCATTATGTAAAATCTTGTATGAGACTAGTCGGCTCGCAATGGAATGAATTAATTGAGCTACGTAGGAAATGCCGATTTACAAAATTTCCTGTCCCCATCTCTCTCTCTCTTTAATCTATATTTTCAGGTGAGCGAGTGAATCTTCATCACGTTTTGCATCTGAAGATTTCTACGTCAATTCTGGGAATGATAACATTGCAGGCAGAATCCTGCATTTCTGTATCAACTGACATGTAAGCACACATTCAGAATATACCTAGAGTACAAGTCCATTCACTTCGAAGTCGCAATCGATCTAATGATATAATTCAACAACAAAATGAATTGTTATTCTCAATATCAAGGCGATGGTGTCCGTCGATAAACCAATCTCTGAGAGAAGCAACTTTGAGAGTAAGCGATGAATGTGGTGTAATCTGCAAGAATGCAGACGGTGGACATATTCAACAGGCGATATCAATTTTCTATTATGAGTTTGAAACCTCAAAGTTGTTTTGAATAATTGAACTCATTCTATCTCAGTTGGACTGAACAGCTGATCCAAATGGGAACACCATTATTAACGAAAGTTTGTGAACTGTACAGACATATGAAGACAAGTTGATGGACTGCTAACAAATCAATATCACATTGAATAAGTGCACTGTCGTTTAGAAGTGAATGTCAGGTCAAGTGACTGTTATCCATTTCATTTTTTTGTAGAATAATGACTTCAGAAGGTGTTTAGAGACGCGAATGCCACTGTGTTTGATATGATTCTAAAATCCCTCGAAATGAATGTGACATCGAATGCAAAGGTGAGAGTCGTACATCAGTGGTGTATGGAACATGTGTTAGAACGTAGGAAATGTGTGACAATGGAGAATGAGTAATTGCAAAATGAAGTGGACGATTGTACTGCATGCATCTCAGTAAGATGGCTGGATTGCATCACAATAATGATGGAAAGTATATGACAATTTCAGTGTCAGGTATTCAAATGAATCGTCCAAGGTTGTGCATAGGTGAAAAGAAGTATTATATTATTATTATTTCCTTTAGTTCCTAGAGGAACATAGGGCTTCAGCCATGCGTCTCCATTGCGTTCGGTTCTCTGCTAGAGTTTTCACCTGGCTCCAAGTCTGCCCATACGCTTTCAATTCTTCTTCACATGATCTCCTCCAGGTCACCCTTGGACGACCAACTCGTCGCTTCCCTTTCGGGTTCCACTCTAGCAATGGCTTGTCTAGTGATGTCACTTGCTGGTTTCCTCAGAGTGTGGCCAATCCATCTCCATTTCTTCCTGCCTATTTGTTTCACAATCAGTTCCTGGTTGGTTCGCTCCCAGAGATCTTTGTTGCTGATCCTTTCCGGCCATCTGATCTTGAGTATTGAGCGAAGACATCTGTTAATGAAGGTCTGTAGCTTGTTTGAGGTGCTCTTTGTGACACGCCAAGTCTCTGATCCGTATAGTAGTACTGACTTCACATTGGAGTTGAAAATCCGGATCTTATTTTTGACGCTGAGAGTGCTGTTGACCTCCACACAGGCTTGAGAGTAATGAAAGCTTGCCTTGCTTTCCCGATCCTTGCTTTGATATCCTCGTCAGTTCCGCCTGTAGTTGAAACAATGCTTCCCAAGTAGGTAAAGGAGGTAGTTTCTTTCAGGTTCCTTCCATTTATGCTGATTTCTGTCTGTTGTTGTTGCTGTGGCTGTTGGTGTTGGCCAGGAATCTTCATCACCTCCGTTTTCTCTATGTTCACCTGAAGTCCTATCTTTGATGCTTCTTCTGCCAACTTGTTACTTTTCACTTGCATATCTTCCAGTTTGTGGGAAATCAGACATATATCATCGGCGAAGTCCAGATCCTCCAAGTTCTTTGTGTGAGTCCATTTTATGCCTGTTTCCTCATTGCCTGCTGTCTGTCTGTGGGCTAGTGCCCTTAGGGACTATGCTGCCTAAATTTTCTTAGGGAGGCTAGGACTTAGGGAAGCTATATATCAATGGATAGCTCTCGACGAGATCTACCCAAATTTGTCAAACCTCACAACCTACTGATACATTGACGATGGTATCAGTGGGGGCTGGACTTAGTCGTCATCAATCCAACCCCATGAACCAAACGAATTCAAAAAATATCATGCCGGATCGGCCGTGGCCCGGATTAACAACGAACGCGCTTTCTGCTGCCGTGTCACAGGGCAGGAGTGATAAGTATACTACTGAGACACACCAGGCCGCGTGTGACCGGCCTCAAGCAGATGTCCCCTGGGCTCTGCGGTCATGCAACACTAACCTTTTTTCTATTTCAGGTACCCGAAGACTAAACTCAGGCGTGAGGCCAGCAACCCCACCCTGTAAACAAAGATGCTACAGAAACTTCAGCGTGAACAATCTCCTTGCGTCAAAAGAAAAAGGGTGAAAAGAAGTAGCTAAACACAATGTGTTCTGATGAAGACGTCATCAAGGCCTGAATGAATAGTCAATCACTTTGTTGTAAATAATGTTAACTCAGGTAATTTGAAGACATTCGACCAATGAAACAAGCAAACTGGTCAGGGATTTATCAAAAACAATGTCAATGCTAGAAACCCTCTTTCATAGTGACATTTAAGTAGCTCTTGACACAAAAGTGCTCGTCGTCACATACCTTGTCACAGACACATACTTTGTCCGCTTACACGTACTGACAACACATCTGGCTGGTCATGTTCGCTTCTTCATTTATACTCTTCGTCTGGCTCACCACACACAATCTCAAATTAAGTAAAAGAAAGCATTGAGAGTAAATAATTGAGTCAATTGAATAAGTGCACTGATAGATTTTTGATGTCAAGCTAAGTTTTCTCTTCACTCTCGTGTACCAGGCAACGTCATTAATCACATCACGTCGAAGAAGGAATCTTGACAATAAATATGCGGATGACAATGATAGGTGATTGAATGTTTGAATAAGAACGATGATCACAAGTGTAGGAATATCCTTAGACAGATGCCTAAGACATTTGTATGAAAAGTTAATAGCAGTAGTTTAGGCAGACTGAGGAGCTGCATAACCACACAGTACCTAGTAGTTCGCTCCTTCACGTGTCATCATTGCAAACATGATAATTTCGGAAAAGACCCATGGGGAATTTCCATTTGATATGGGCTCACTGTATCCTACATTACTATCTAGTGATGACGTTCCAAGCTCAATCGATTGCTCATTATCATGTCAAGGTGATCACAAAGGGTACTCTCTGACTTCCTTTGTATATCTACAGTACTACTCTCTCACCACTCGACCTCAACCGTAGTAATACTTCTCGAAACTCCGACATCACTGATGAATCATCCGAATCGCATACGTTCAGTTGTACGAAGAAAGTTTCAGTGAATCAACTCCATCTCTCTTACCACATCTTGCTCACTGTCCATCTATTCACACCATCATTAAGTATTATAAATCCGTCACACACCACCGTGTGGTTGTTTTGTTATGCATGCAGTACAATTGATCGGTTCATTCTGAATTTACTCATTCACAATTTTCGCCACTTCCTCATCTTCTGACATATGTTCCGGCTACCACTGATTCATCAGTCCTGCCTATCAGACTGAAATCACAGGCATTCCAATGCATTCCACAAATCATATCACCTCGTCAAATGGAGACCGTGAGGTGGTCTTGTCCCTCCCTGAAATACGCCTGTGGAGGTCATCCCCGATACCAATATAACTGCTTCCATATAAGGAATCCTATGTATGATATGCGAGTGTTATCAACAATAATTGCATCTGCGTCTTGCACAAATGTATGCGACATTTCATTCTCAATAACTGCGTCGGTTGTAGAATTTGCTACGTGCGAGTGTGTGTCTGTTCTGATTGTGAAGCATGTGAAAGTGAATGAGAATCACAACTTGATGTGTGCTTGAGTGGGTGGTAGAGCCTGAAAGGCTTTATTCATCAAATCATCTGTCATATTGCATGAAAAATGCAACCCACAAATGCGTGATTCACAAATTCACTCAACCCAAGCTAAAGCATGTTGAATCACGCAGATGACCCGACTAATGCATCACTCATGATTTTGCATTTTTTTATCGTCTTCTCTGGCTATATATAAGCACCTCATCCTAACAGATCCTAATCAAATCACATCGAAGCCAACAACAAGCAGACAGCGTAATGATGCACTGTAATCTGTCAATTCTCCTTGCTGTATTGTATGCTGTGTGCATGACGACGGGTAAGTCAATCAGTGAGTTCATCTATCAGTCACTCACACGTCATCTCATTCGAATTCCGATGCATCCATTTGCATAATCACACAAATTTTAATCACCGAAATCTTCGTGTCTATCTTCTTTTACACCGTCCATCTCATCACTGTAACCATACCACTCGAACAACATTATCTGCATCCACAGCAACGAGGGTGAAAATTCAACGCCCAAATAACTATCAGAATCGCAAGCACAATCAGTGTCTGCATCAGATCGTCAACGATCTCATTTCTGTAGCCATTACAGACGCAGATGCACACATACTCATCCACGCATATCAACAGATTCTCGCTGAGATCCACTCACGCACTCATTCATCCAGCCTGACATTCATCCACACATACATACACCCATCTCGTGAATGATGCTCACTGACTGATTTCACTTCTAATTCCACTTTATTTCAGCCGACGGTCAATCGTCAATGTGTCGTAGACTCAACGAGACCTGTGAGACGGAAAATGAATGTTGCCCTCCTTATCTGTGTTCGAAAAAACCATTGGGAAAAGGAACTTGTGTCAAATGCCTCAACACATTACAATATTGCAAAGACGACAACGACTGTTGCCTTGAATATTACTGCTCAGCTGTATATCAGAAGTGTACTAATCAACCGGCCACTCGACTCGCATATGCCAAGACATTCTCCCTCTTCGATACCAAATGGGAAGGAATCGACGGTAAACATCCCAACGAGTGACAAACAGTGTAATCTGTCATTGGCTGCTCGAAACACAAATGATATTTGCAACTCTGCCTCTGAAAATTGTAAGTTGTATTCCTCCCCAGTTTCTGACATATATATCATTTAAACTCCATCAATATATTTGTAATAAAACATTTCATCAATTCTCTGTTATCGCTTCACGTGTGTGTACGTTCATTGGTGCGTTTGACATGGCGTTTTCGCATGTTTGATGTTCAGTTGTATTTCTGCTGCTTTTCAAATCACAGAAATCGTGTTTGCTTTTTGGTGACTGTTTGTATCAGCACTGAGTTGGACAGGAAGCGATTGAGTTTTTCCCTTCCTGGATTGTATCATACTGCTGCACTCGTATCGAGGCGTGCGTACACTGTCATTGAGGTTAAGTATTTGCAATACAGACTGATGTAATTCCTGTGGCATTCAGAAACTCTGACTGTGAGATCAAGTGTTGCATTCCGAAATCTCACAGGTGGCTTCTCTATTTCAATGAATTTTGTTGAGCAATAAACTTTAGCGTGTATTTCTTCCTGGACCAATGTACTACGTGAGGAATACACGTGGAAATATTTGGGAAGATTTTCACTGTTTGTCATACTTGAATACAGTTCACTCAGTATTACAATTGTCGATGAAAATACAACTGTACTCACTGACGTCTACAGACTGAGTTCACTTCATGAATGTAGACATTCTTACTCACTCATCATCGCTTTCTCAGAGGTACTCTTGAACTCGGATTATTCAGTTGATTGTCTGATATCTGATTATTTAGCCATGGTATTAAATCTCATTTGAGCCATTCGAAATGAGAACTAAGAAATTCTAATGAACTAAAACATATATGATGTTATTTAAAATTAGATAATGAAGAAGCAGTGGTTGTAAACACCTATACATACAAGCATGGCTATATAGGCAGTCAGAAACGAACTCATTTCTGACCAAAACTTCGAACTGAGGAGGAAGATGTCAGTTGAGATCATAATTCTGAGAGTGCAGCTATGCCTTACTTCCAATGTTATTCAATTTCAGTGCAAAATAAATAAACAAACTGAGGGAGTTTCTGTGGGATCATCAATATCTCCCGCTACTGCAGACATATTCATGAATATGTGAGAAAACTTAGCGACTGAAACGTTCAACCCTAACTCAGAAGTACGGTGGAGGTATGTGGATGTCACATTCACTGTACTTAGAACACAGGATAAAGATGGATTTTTCGAACACACTAACTGAAAGGTGGAGACAATTCAACTCACTTATGAATTGGAAATTTAGGAAAGGAACTGCTAATGTTAGATTGTAGCGTAAAGAGGAAAGAAGATGGGAAGTTAAATACACCAGTGCTTTTACAGGAAACCCACAAAATCAAACAGATATTTGAACTTCCGATCATCCTATTCTATGTCAGTAAAAATATGATTGGTGAAATGTTTAAGGGATAAGGCACAAATTCTAAGCATTTTAAAGGTAAATCTAAGTGAGGAAGTGAGGCAAATAAAAGAAAATCTACCCTGAATATTTAGTCAGGAAGAATGTAGGGAAATGTAAAAATAAAACAAATAACAACAGCAGTGGTAGTGATAATAATAATGACGACATGCATGTCAAATATGCGGAGGACAATACCAACAATAAGGAATCTAAATCATCAGTAGTAGTTATATACAAGGAAGGAACCTTGGAAACCTTACTCCGAATTCTAAACAATACAGGCAGGAATAAATGTGAATGGCATTCAAACCCACAAACTCAATTAGAAACAAGCTTTTCCAGTCAAAGTATCCTGTGAAGCTTTTAAATAGAACAATTTAGTTCATTTAATTCTCTGCAATTATTGATTCGTCATATTCATAGATGAGAGGGATAAAACAGGTGCAGTCAGGCTAGCCGAATATAAAAACCTATCGAAATCTAGATTGGTTGACCCAAATAAGATAAGAAATCTAGAGAAATGTTCAGCTACAGCAATACATGCAGTATGAAATTTTGGTATGAAAGTTTTGAAGTATAATGTTACAGGGTGGATAGAGAGATTGGTAACAGAAGCTTTGTTTATTGAAACATTGAAAAATTCATGTTATACGAATTATTGAACATCTATCCAAGATATCTGGAATACCCTACTACCCCTACGACAATTAGGACAGGACAAAGAAAACTATGAAACTCATGTTTTGAAGTCATTTGATTATAATATGTAGAAATGGTTATGAGCAATAAACTTTGTTCGAAACGTCATCCAGTAAATGCTACTGTTTCACTTTGTGATATATCTGATAAACAAACGATTATGAACTTTGCTTCATCGTCATATTCCATGATGCGAAATGTGTCACCCATGCATTGACAAGAGAATTCTAGTACACGTTTAAACCTCTCAAATGTTCATTCTCCCTTTCTGTGATGTAACTGTCTGCTAGTGATGATTGCTTCCACTGGTGACACTCGCCGTCACATAAAATGGTCAGAACAGCAATTAACAGGAGCGTGAACTTGAAATTTCGGCTTATATGATTCCAATAGACTAAACTTAGACGAGTGGAGTGACGTTTGACAGTAGTATAAATGATGAACATATTAACAGATTGATTCTATACAATAAATTTTTAAAAACTGCAGAATCTAAGGCGTATTTTATTGGAAGGTATTTTCTCTACATCCATCTTCTATTTCCACGTAAAACAGCCTTCTACACTACACCATGTACCGCAGCACTTTTTGATATGAAGAATGAAATAAGCCATATGGTATTTTTATTTGGTCACCCAGATACAAACGAAAGTATGCTGCAATCAATTTCAAAATATGGTAAATTACATTCGGCAACCCATCCGCATAATTGAACGATTATAACAAGAAGAATTTAATAAAACATAACATTCACTGTCTTGTATGGAAATTCAAATAGACGAATGATTTAAGCAAGTCGACTAGTTCACTGTTATGCACATGAATGCAAGCCTTGATCTTCTGTACAACGATAAATTTATTGTGTTGCTAATAACCACCGCTTCATTCACTGAGGATTGTTAGTTAGAGCATAGCAACAATGGACTTAAATCTATATTACTTCCTGAATTCAGATATTCCATCTGAATGCATTATTTTTTCTGTTCATCTGGGTTCCAAATGGAATATAGGTCTAAGACTATTCATCTCCACTTTGTTATACTTTCTGCTGTCCTCTCCAGCTGATACTGTCATTGTCAATCATCTGTCATCACCTCATCTTCAGACTATCACCCTGATCTCCACATAGCACTAATGAGCACATTGTTGTTTCTCATTCACGTTTCACTCGGACGATTTTGTATATTGAGCGCGATGTTATTCGTCGGTCTCCTTAGTATGTTCTCTATCCATCTATATATTTTCCTTCATATTTTTGGTGTAATATTTTTCTGACTAGTTTGTTGATAAGGTTTTTCTTTGTTGATTCTCTCTGACCATTTGACATTCAAAAACTAGTCAGCGAAGTCAGCTGTTTATCGCGGTCTGAGGTGGCCTGTTGGAAATGCATTTGTGATGCACAGTGCTAGTTTCTGACCTGTGTAATCATCTCATCATTCGTTGAGAGTTGGCTGGTAACGGTAGAGATTATCTTGCTATCGTGATTCAACGTTTGATGGGTTCTTTTTTTAAGTGTGGCTATGCGTGAATCAATACTCGCCGGATAATTTAAGGGACTGACCTCCTTCAAGTTTATTCAGTTGATAGTTATTGATGTTGGTTGTTGTTGCTGTTGATTAGTAGGTGATGTCTTTTCAGTCGTCAACCGAAGTCCTTTCTCCTTTTCCACCATTTCTTGTCAATTTGTCGGTTTTCGGCTGCAAGTCTTCGAGATTGTGTGACATTAAGCATAATTCATCCTCGAAATCTAGAGATGCTAAAGCTTGGTAGCATTTGAAGTGGACTGATACAAATGTACTGAAGAATCTTCGGGATTGAGCGGTCTTTGTTTCCATGAAACCATCCCCTCTCACTCTCAATGTAAAATCCACTGTGTCTGCAAAACATCATGAAGAATAGAAATCTCTCTACATCAGCATACATGAAAATACGCGACACCTTATGAATCCAGATACAAAAACAGGATGCCACGATGAAATTCTAGGGTGAATGTTGGAAGCTTCAGAGACTGCATTTAGTAGCATACATACAAACTCATCCTCACTACTACCATCACACGTTATTTTCTACCATGTTCTGTGATGCATTTTCATGTCTTTCGTATAATCAGTTCAAAGATAACCACGTTTGAACTGGATGTCTGCACACATCAGCGAATTACGATATGTAGGATTAAAGCTATAATTCACTCTTGTAAATATGTCTGCATTATTCGGGCTGTCAACATAAATGCAGACTGCACGCTGAATGCGTAACCTGCACAGATGACCGTCATCCAGTTTCTTGTGTCACAGTGACTGCACATCATCACCATTTGTGGCATCCGACTGGATGGTGGTTGATGAATTTCACGCCTTTTATCCACACAGAGAAATGTGTGGCCATCTGGAATATATATATACATATATATATTTATATGTATAAATTGTAAGATTCTCTTTTCGGTTGGTGAGCGGGAAATTCTTAGTCTGAATGCTTCAGTGCAGAATTCATGGAATCTGGCTACCTGTTGTTCATATGGAATAGTGAAATACAAAATATGGACCTGAAATTGTCAGGCGACTGTGACTGAATGCTGCCGAATGCACTGTGAATATTCTCACTTTGAATTATCAGCGCAGTAGTGTTTTAATGGTGAGACGCAGTCAGTTCGAAATCCTAATGAATTCCAGGTAGAGATGAAGGCAATTGGAATAAACAGTTTTCAGCATAGAGGGTATGAGCATGAAGGATAGACAGCAGATAATAGTTAAGTAGGAGAGAATGGTTACTAAATATCGTACAGAGTGGAATAATATTGATTGAGTTTATTTTCAATGAAGGACAAATTGATGGAAATAGATTAGCAAATATCACATCATTCTTATTAGGATCAGATGTCTTGGAATGCACGATATCATATGATGTTCGATCGATTTTGCAAATTCGAAATTCCTCTGTATACTATATTGGTGATTCGTAGTGTTCATGAAATCTCCGATTCGTCGTTCATGAATGAATCTTTCAAAGGTGAATTCTTGCCTTTTGTATTCAAAATGCCAACAGGTAGGGATCCTTCTCACTGATGACATTCGCTGTCAAAGAAGTAGTATCTTAGTAGTAAATAATTGAAAGATTAAATGAAATTCATACCTCATGTGATCCGAATTTCATAGGTTGACTTGAGTGTAGTGAATTCGTGGTCGACGTGACGAAGAGATATTAGTTGATGCCTCACAATAATGAATATGAATTTTTATTACAATACATCATCATTGCCTCCAAAGCCTCAGGATGGTCGGGGGTGGGTGCCTTGCGCTGCGGGTTGGCCACCCCTCCGCACACCTCTTGAAATGCTCCCATATGACCGGGCGTCTTACATAGCCTCTCCTGAGGAAGTCCTACTCACTGCCTTCACGTGGCGGAGGTGTTTTTCACCAAAGTGAGAGGGCGAAAGCGGATGCCCGGCGCTCTTCACCGGGTTGACTGTCCATTGGATGACAGTCTAGGGGAGATGGCTAAACCCTGATTCCAAACCTCCAACGACTGGCGTATGAAGCTCACTGGAGCTCACCGGCAGACGTATGGACAAAGGGCTTGTTGGATGTCCTGGATGTCTGGCCCCATTCAAAAGGCGTATGAACCGAACTCCGGTCACCGGCTGCCAATGGATAGTGGACTCCTTACTCCACTCCTACTGCCTTGTAGGTCACACTTGGTTGTGTAAAGACTACAGCTGCACTATCAAACAAAAGGCCGAGTGGTTCTGGGGACATCACTCGTACCAAATTCCCATGAAACTTCGTAAACTCTCTTCAGATCGCTGCGCCTGGGTAGCGATGATTTGAGAAGTTCATGAAGCCGGCTCATCCTTCCTTAGGAGATAGCCGAAGCAAAGTAAAAGTAAAGTAAGCATCGGTGGCATTATGCTTAGGACGCTCGCGAACCATGCAAATGGTCCGGGTTTCGATCCTCGGCCGACGCACTCCTCTACCTCGCGTAGCCAGAAATAATGCTGGTGATGAGGGAAGGTTGGGCGTGAGACTAGGAACCCCATTCTGAAAAATAAACACTGCTTGAGAAACTTCAAGCCACAAGCTTGAAGGCCTATGTTCCACTGAAGAACGTGAAGGGAAAAAAATTATCATTGAGTTATTCTTTGAGATGAGATGGTTACATGGGAGACCCACTAGATGGTAGATTCTAGATCAGCTTGGATTATGGCATGTGATTTGAATTTAAGGAAGTGTATTATTCGAAATGCTACGATTCATTAATGTTTAAAAGACTATTCGGAATCTAGTAGTCTTTATTTCTAGCATCCTGTGAATTGTCCACTGTAATATGGTCAAATAACACTATCACTCACCAGAGAATCCTCAAAAATTGTGTGACCTACTGAAGCTAACACATGCACACTCTCTCGCTAAATATCAATCATCAGACTGCTTTTCACGTCGGACTTGTGCCTCAGGAGTTGAACGTTTATCTCCCCTAATGTGTTCCGGAATTTCATACGGTCAATAAACAAAAAATTTATCCAGTTGATATTCAGCGTATGGGTAAAATCACGTATACGTTGCTTTCTAAAGAATTGACTTCTATCTTCATTATCTGATCATGGCGATCATAATTGCTTCCACTACATCTACGAGAGTAACTCCTCTTCATTTGACAGAATGTACTTTGTCCATGCGTATATATGATCATATGTAGACCTTATAAACCTGAATAGAGAATCATCTTTGAAGATTATGAAGCTTAAGACGTCTATTACTGAAATACAATAAACTCGATGAATACTCCATTTTCTCAACACCCACTCAATTCTTCACGGAAATGGTTTTTGTATCAGAAAGTAATTTTGTCAGTCACATTGTAGGTCTGATTCCTGCTGAGATTTCAGAAAATGCTGCAACTACATTATCGCATATTTTATTATATGTTTCATGTTGTATCTAGCTAAAGTGAGGCGAAAAATGCATCGAGTGCGTGTTATTCTGCACCATTGTATCTGCTTTTCAACTAATAAATGGAAAGTTGTTTAGAAAGGTGTTTTCCTACCTTATATGCGATGTATTTATGTGTTGAGTAAACTTTATCACAAAACTTACATGCTGCATCGGTAGCTACACGTAAATTGAAATGCAGCATTGGAGATACCAAAAAGAAGCTCGTCAAATTTTGCGTAAATACTTGGTTTGTGGGGAAATTGTCAAGTTTACATGAATTATCTTTTCCTAAATCTACATGTGTAACATTTATTGCTGAAATCTGCATGAGGGATATTCGACTAACTTTTCACAAGAGATCACATTCTCATATGAGTATGAAAGCTGCCCACTGATATGGCACCTTTACAACAAACTCTGCTCGAAACGACATTAACACATAGACATATATATATGTATATTTATACATATATATATACATTGTATCCTACAAAAGAATATCCTCTCTCTCCGACTCCCACTTACTGGTCTACCATTCTCAGTTGACATCCCACTCAAACGATCGGAATCCAACCACACCAACATAATCACATACGTGGCTGTCGTTCAACAGCAATAAAGCAACAGGAGGCAAAGCTGCAGTTAAGTTATGTCACTTGCAGATTTCAGCGAGCGAATTCATTGAAATACACAAAGCCCAAACACATCCTCAGTAGTTCCACCCCACAATATTGACAAGAAGGCGTGATGATCCACAATCACATCTGATAGATAGTCGTTACAAGGGTAATCTTGATTTAAGTGTGATGATCAGAAAATCTGACGTCTGCCCATTACTGAGAACCACGATATGTAGGAGTGAAGCGACAGTCATCACTACAGTCAATATCCGTCTGAAGTGTCGACTACTATGGGAAACAGTGAACTGTTTCTGTGCACAATTGGCCAGCCAGATATTCTCGAAGTGAATGTGCCGTAGGATTCATTGTATTGGTGTGTAAATGAGTTTTACTCCTTAATGTTGTTGTGAATAGCAGAAGAGCGAGTGAGATATGGTGAGACTCAGAGTTGGATCACAGCAAACATCTTCGTACAATAATAATAATTATAATAATTTTTGCTTTATTCCAAAATCAGTATTAATGACACAGCAAGGAATTTTTAGCATTCAGTACAATATTGCATCTAATTTACTCAAGAACGACAACAACAAAAAATAAATAAACGAAATAATTATTACATAATAATGATAACAAAACGTTTTTATACCAGCTATGTAGCAATTACAGTATACGATGAGGAGAAAAATACGCATAAATTATAAAATTATAGTAATAATAGTAATAACAACTAAAATAAAAATAGCAAGGTTATAATTAAACGATAGAAAGGATGACACCATAGAATTACAGAAAGATGAACAATGAAAGGGTCGATTCACTTTGCTAAATACATACTAACTTATATGTTTCACGTCCAATAGAGTCTTCATCACATAAAATACGGGCTAAATACGGTATTGTAGAATTTTTGTACTTAGTGGTACGAGCATATAATTTCTTATATTGACTTCTCGTTCTACCTGATGAGATACAGGGGGATAGTTGTGAATAAAGAGGGTGCAGAGGGTCTGACAGTACGGCCTTTGCCCAATTTGTACAGGAATTTACTTGTCTCTCGACTACAGTTTTGGCGAGCTCACGCAGTGGCAAACCACAAGCCCTACTCACAGCATTTAATACCCTTCGTAGCATGACATAGTCTTTTTTAAGAAGCCCAGGAAAGATTAATGGAGAACAATAGAGTACAATAGGTAAAATACAGGAGTTTAAAAATTGCAGGACTAAAGGTTGGTTGATACCTGATTGTCTTAACTTTTTAATGTAGAATGTAAGACGAAACATTTTCTTAGAGATCAATAAAATGTGGGATGACCATGAAAGGTCAGAGGAAAGAACTAATCGAAGGTATTTAATACTTGAGTTGGTTTCAATTTCTGTGCCATCTATGCTACAGGCATCATGGGAACTTACTAGTTCATGTATGGCACGTCGATGCTTGAAGGTAAAGTTAACTGCCTGACATTTGAAAGGATTTAACATAAGACCATTTGACTGAGACCACTTGCTGATGTCCAACAGAAAGCTATTAAGTTTGAAGCAGTCAAACTCGGAAGTGATAGGGAGTGATACAGTCAGATCATCAGCATATTTGACAAAATTAGTTTCGTTTAAATGTGGCAGGTCATGTAGGAAGAAAGAAAAAAGAAAGGGAGAGAGGACGGCACCTTGAGGAACACCGGCTTTTGTAAGCAAAGCAGAAGAAGATTTGCCATAATATGCAGTATACTGCATTCTATCAGAAAAATAAGAATGCAACCAACTCTTAGCCCGGGATGCTGTGTGCGTCAAGGAGAGCTTATTTAATAAAAGACCCCTAGGTACAGAGTCAAACGCAGATGTGTAGTCTAGGAAAGCACCATGAACATATTTGGCACCTTTGTCTAAACAAGAAACAACATTATGATATAAGACAACCGCAGCATCCAAGGTTATTCTACCATGTTTATATGCAAATTGCTTAGGATCATTAAAAGCTTTCAATAAAGGTTCAAGACGAATTAAAAGTAGTTTTTCCATCAATTTTAAAAAAGGAGAAGTAATTGCAATAGGCCTAAATTTAATATCGGTACCAGAAGATTGTTTTGGTATAGGGACAATTTTAATGTTTTCCATGCAGAAGGTAGAACATTACTGGAAAAGGAAGCCTTTAAAATATTAGTAAGAGGGTAACACAAAATATCAGCACAGTTCCTGAGGACAATGGCAGGTACGCCATCAGGACCAAGGCTTTGGGAAGGCTTAAGAGAACGGAGACATTTAAGCACATCAAGGGTATTAAAACCACTAAAATTATTGTCTATGTGATTTGCATCATTAGGAAGGATATCGACAGAGGAGCGTATAAAAGACTTATTAAGATTATCAACATTAAGAGATTGGACAGAAGTACACCGCTTACCGCTAGTTATTTCTTTAAAAAGTTTCCATAAACTAGAAGGGGTTTTACATGACAAGAATCTTTGGTTGTATAAAACATTTAGTCTTTGCATTTCGAGTTTTATCAGAGTATTTAGCTTTTTTACACCTGACTTATCATTTGTTTTGAACAACAGTTCTTTATCTCTACGGAGCTTTTTGAGATATGGAGAAGAGAAACGATCAAATCGAGTGAATAATGTTCCTTTCGGACAACATATGTGCAAACAGAATTTAAGATAATCTGTAGTGTTTGTGATTGTGTCATTTAATGTCTGTTCTGTAAATAGGTCCCAGTTATTGTCTTTCAACATGCATCTGAGCTTGCTTAGGTTGTCTTGTGAGTAGCATCTCCGTTGAAATTTACTGTAGAGGTGAGAGAAGACACGTTTGTGTGATTTGGAATATATTTTAGGCAGTACACGTATGATGCAGTGGTCAGAGTTCAGTACAGGAGCACGTTTGCGAGCTTCATTTTTACCAACATCATTGATGAATACTAGATCTAGTGTTTTTTTCGAGACGGGTAGCAAAGTTAACAATATTGTCATGGCCAAGTAATATAAGGAAGGAGTGATCACATGAGTTGAAATCGCCAGTCACTATTGATAAAGAGTTCTCGAAGCAAGCTGCAGCAAAAGCGGTGAATTCATCTGCGAACATAGATAAATCCGATATGATACAGCCAGGAGAGACATAAACATTAGAAATATAAATGAATTTGTATTTTGACAAGTGTCTCGGGCGACATCTGACAGTGATGCAATCAATGTAGTCATTCGAGAATTTGAAACAAACTTTGTTAGAAATAGACCATTTTGATTGAATAAATGTAGCTACCCCTCCGCCACATTTTTCCTTGGAACAAACACGGTCTTGTCGGAATACATTAAAATCATTTAAAGATACTATATTGTCATCATATGAGTCATGAAGCCAGGTTTCTTGTAGAGTGACAATAGCAGTATTGTGATAAATTTCGGAAAACAAGGGGGACTGAAAATCCAGAATTTTGTTAGGCAGTGACCGACAGTTGGTACTAACGATTACCGGAACAGTGGTTTGATGTATGGGTGTAGATTTTAAAGCACGTTGCCAACCACCATGGTGCTTTTTCTTGAGTTTATTGCAATTATGAAAGTTTTTAGGTTATAAGCATTTTATATAATCCCGAGAGTGAATGATACGATTAGAATGCATAATTTTAAATGTAAACACCAACAAAATATGAGTAAATAGATGCAAAATGTACATGGAATATGGTAGCCCAAAATGTTCAAACAGGCCGCCAAGGTCATATGCGATACGAATGATTCATCGTTGATGTTGGAGATATGCCAAATATTACTAAGATTGAAGTCGAATGGTGACATTTAAATACTGTAGAAATATAAAGGAATTTAGTGAGTACCCTGTGTGATCACCGTGACATGATTATGAGCAATCGATTCAGCTTAAAACGCCATCTTTAATACTAATGCAGAACACTGTGAGTCCCTATCAAATGAAATTACCCATAACGCGTTTCTCTTGTTATCATGTTTTTGCAATGATGAAAACTGAAGGAGCCAACTAATAGGCACTCTGTGGTTATGCCTCAACTCAGTCTGCTTGAACTATTCATAATGCTTAAACGTGCAAATGTCCTATGGATCTGCCTAGCGAAACATTCCTACACTTGTGTTCATCGTCCTGACAACTGTTACCAAATAATGAACTATTTTTTTACTCTAACATTCAGTCACATATCATTGTTGGCCGCATATGTATTGTCCAGAGTCTTTCTTTGGTGTTGCCTATCCGGCGTGGGTGGAGACAACACTTGGCTTGACAACAATAATCTGACAGTGCACTTAATCAAATATATCGAATATTAACACTTCACGCTTTCTTCCACTTTATATGAAATTGTGTGTTGTGAGTGGGACGAAGAATGTTGATAAGAAGCGAACGTGGCTAGGCTGTTGTGTGGTCAATGAGCGCAGGCGTACAGAGTATGTGTGTGTGACAAGGTATGTGATGACGAGGACTGTTGTGTTGACAGCTACCTCTGTCTCGAGATGAAATAATGTCTCTTTGAGCGAAATTATCTGTGACAAATCACCTAATCCGAATCGAATCTCACACTTTGGCTTCAATATAATAAGGAAATTACGCTTGTTGATCTCTGAGTGACATATACTAGCTGAAGAAATTCTGGTCAAATTTCACTAAATTACCGGGGCTTATTTTACTTACAATAAACTGAATCAGCATTTCATCCACGACTGGATGACGTCTCGATCAGTAAACATTGCGTTTATATATGATAGAGAAGATTTGTAGCCCAGGTGGATGATTTTGATATGGTTGTATTCTCTGAGCTGGATAGTTAATTTGCGAAGCTATCGTCGCCCCACTAAATGACATTTTCAGCGCATACTTCAATTTGAAGTGACCTTTTAGATTCCTCCACGAGTTAATTAATCATCTCTACTGGCCACCTTGGACGTGATTGGTTGTATTTGTGTGTTTTCATACCTTCTAGGTTACTTGTATGGTCACTCATTGTTTCTCTGTCTTAAACTTTGACCCTCTGTGTGTGAGGTTTCTTTCTTATCGATTGATAAATTTTGTCTTTCTCGATGTGTCTATTGCTTGATGATTCACTGGAATGCCAAGCTTCTAAAAATTCTCTAGCATTCTTGGTGTTTCCTCTGTCTAATATTTGAACGTTGTCCCAGTCGAATTGATGTCCGTGGTTGTCTATATGTAGTGATATGAGGGATTGGATGTCTTTTGGTTGACATAGAATTGAGTGAAGTGACTTTGTTGGTTTGTGTACGATGTCAATTCCTAAAGGTTTGAAGAGTCTTGTAGTGATTTCTGAGATATCCTTTATATATGGTAAGGCGATTTTCTTTGTCCTTTCCTTGAGGGCTTTTGGTTTGATAGGTTGGCTTGGGGGTATATGTCTTTTGATGAAATTCCGTGGATGCCCATTCTTTTGGAAGACGTCCAAGAGATATATTTCTTCAATTTTTCTTAACGTGAGAGTGCTGCAATGAGTCCTGGCCCTCTTGAATAGTGTTTGTATGCAATTCCGCTTGTGTGCTATTGGATTGTTGTTGTTGTAATTCCAGATTTGGTCTACGTCAGTTGATTTTCTATAGACTTGAGTTTCTAATTCTCCTGTGGTTGTTCGCTTGACTACGACGTTCTGATTCCTCTTCACTTGTGAATTTGACGTCGCTGAAGACGTTGTTTATCAGGTTGTGAGCTCTCTCATGTTTCTTTTGATAATTAAAAGTGTGTCGTCTACGTAACGTATCCAAATCTTGGGTTTGATCTTCAGTAGAATTATGTTCTCGAGCCTTTCCATCACTGTTTCTGCAATCAAACCTGACATTGGCGATCCCATAGGTGTTCATTTCATTTCATTCTAAATCACTGCGTCGATTCCTGAATTCAGTGTGTGTGTTCTGATTGCAAAGCATTTGGCAGTGAGTGAGAATAATATTTTGATGTGTGCATGAATGGATGGTTTTGACTTAAACGATTAGTTCATTCAAATCTCTTATAATATAGCATGCAATATCAATATATAGATACTCCAGAGATATGATAAGCAATTGCACTATCTACGATACAAATTATACTGATACGTAGATAGTCTTCGCTCATTGTAAGATCATTTCGCGTCTATCGAAACAAGACACGTCGGCTGACTGACTAGCTTCCTGAAGACTTTCTACAACCGGAATTACATCGTCTAAACGACTGCAAAAGAAATTCAGTGAAGGTTATAGTTTTCATTATGAATGCAGTTCAATTGTTATTTATAAAGTACAATGTCACTAGCGTCACCAACGGCTCTTCATCTTTACTCAGGTTTGAGGGCACCTGGAATATTTCCCAGCTGTTTAATACAGATGGGATTTCAAATCCTTGTCAGAAGTACAACTTCCTGCCATTGATAGTTGGAAGAATGCAGTATCATAATAATTTTTGAATTTTTTTTTTTTTTTTTTGATTTACAGCTTGATTCCACACCATATTTTTAGTACAAGTATGGAATTTTCAGCATGGATATCGGTAGCCCAAATTCAGGCCGACCATAGATATCGGGTGTGCGCCGGCAGGGGATCGAACCCCGGACCATGTGCATGGTCGGCGAGAGTCCTAACCACTGTGCCACCGACGCACATTAGGGTTAGGTGATTTCAGTGACACTGATTGTTCTGGCGGTGAATAATCTCGGAAGTTGGAATGAACAAAATTGTATGAACACTGTCATCACGATTTGATCCCACAGATGCAGAAATTTTTAATTTGTATGGCTGGACAATGCCATAGTATTTGTCAGCATATCCATTGTGAAATGAAACAAAATAAAAGCGACAATGGTGTGATCACTGTTTACTTGATTCATCTCTGTATCAATTTTCAGGTTTCAAAGCTCCATGTAGAACTTGGAGTGAAAATAATTGTGAATTGTAGTAATAATTCTTCCAATTTCTCAGGGGTAATAAAAACGTTTATTGTAATTCCTACGATTCGCTCATATTTATACTTGACTGTTTTTGACGAATAGGATACTGGTGAGTGCACCTATTACTTAGCACTTGAAGGTCAATGGGAGACAGTATGCTTAATGGGATGTTATTTACATAAAATTTGTGGCTGATATGCAATGTTCGTTACTGAAGCGGGATTTCAAATCACTATGGGAGATTGAGTCCGTTCGGAAACAATATTAATGTTGTCAATAAGCAAATATAATATGATGAGAAATAAGATGAGTATTGTTAGTCAATAAAATGACAAAAGTGATTGTTCGTATTGGCTTGAGTGAACTGATTCAGTAGCATGACTTGAGTAATATTGACGGAAATGACGTAAGCTCTAAGAATGAAAAGGACTGCATGCTCATGTCTCATGAGCATTGTTTCACAACACCTACTCACTACTTTACGATAATGAACTTTGTTTCGGAAAGTAATTTTCTAAGTCATATTGTAGGTCTGATACTCGCTGAGGGTTCAGAATATGCTGCATCTATATTATCGCATATTTGATTAAATGTTTCAGGTTGAGGTGACAAAATGCATCGAGTGTATGTTATTCTGTATCAATGTTTCTGCTACCAAAATAATAGATGCAAAGTTGTTTAGAAAGGTGTATTTCTTTCCTTATATGTGATGTGAACATGTTTTGCGCAAAAATTATCAGATGATGTCAAGGAACTTAATTCTGAGTTCCTATTATTTGCGAAGACGCTACGAATCGATAATAACTATGACTTTCTTGACTTTAACTCCAAAACACCAGTACTTTAAGAGAGTTGCATTGGTTAGCCATTAAATTCCAGATAAGTAGAAGTTCTAAACACAAATGTTGACAATAAATATAATGTAATTATATTCGTATTCTTTCGTATTCTTCCAAATTGCAACCGATTGAACCATTCTCGCCTTCGAGTTGCCTGCCAGTGGGTACCAGCTTCAATAAACAAACATTCAGTCTTCGCGTTCATTTATACTCGCTGGCAAAAATGGGTATACCATTTATTTCAATCGCTCCGATAAACTTGAAATGAACAGCCAACGTGTGGACATAGGCCAACAGGGACTAGGCTAATATGGAAAAGCGACACACACAACAACCATCCCACGTCACACCAGCATGCACTTCCCAGCGTGTGGGATCTTCATCAGTGATCAGAACCTTCCTTCACTCTGTTGACAGTACCACTAGTGATTTGATCTTCGAAGTTTTGTGTTCTTCGTGTTGCAAACAATCAATCTAACATTACTCGATTCGTTCACATGTTTAGAAGACTAGAAGCGACTCCAGAAGTACTTACAATAACATTACAAGATGATTCACACAAATCGACAACTTTGAAATCAACGAGCAATCAGATGAACTGGAGTCCACTGAATTACTTGACACAATATATGTACAATCAATATATCAAATGTTGTGCATTCTGCCTTGACGACCTACTCTTGAAGAACTGCAGGACTTACAACAGTACGACTACATTCATTTACAGGTTGACTATCAAAATGGAAACAGGTCCGTAAACAAATAAAATAACAAAGTGGTAGATGAACGGTGATACCGAATAAATAAGTATTACATGGAAATACGTACAGTGCGAAATACCATCCAAGATGCCTCCGGTTCGATGCACTACACTCGAAGAATTTTTGGACTCACACCAGCACGCCGAAAATCATTCCCACATTGGATTTTGCATTTTCAATTGCATTGTGGAAAAGCGTGAAAAAGGTGATATAGAGGGAGATAGTTAAATGAGATAACTGTGTTTCTATTGGGCAGTCGATATGTTCATATTCACAAGAGACTCTATTAATTCTCAGTGAATGTTGATGATTTACTCAAGATCGGCGAAGAGATAGAGTGTGGTGATTGACCATTTCTATCTTTGTATTGTTTAAATACTTACTGTTGTTTGTTAATATATTTACTATTTTGATTTGAAATATAATTCCGCCAAATACAAATTCCTAAATTCATCCCTCTCAGTGTTTTGGTTGAGTTCCTGTAATTCGGTCATTGCGAAATACAAATACTACTATCACAAATAATAATCACATTTTGGCGTCGCAATGGAATTAAATAATCTTGGAAAGTTTCCTATAAATGGTTGACCGCGGGAAATCTCCGATTATCTTGAATGTTTCGAAGCATGGTGCATGTCGAAGAATGTTCGCGATGACAAAATTCCAGCTCATTTTATTACTGCTATTGGGCTAGATGCGTACAGCCTACTGAAAACTCTGTCATTTCCAGATAAACCAATTTCTCTGTCTTATGATAACCTCCGTGAACTTTTAACAAATCACTTCCACATAACAACTTTCGAAACACGAGAGAGGGCTCAGTTCAACAAACTTGTTCGTGCTCTCAACCAGAAGATTACAGACTTTATTCTTCAACTTCAGATACAAGCTTCAAAATGCAACTTTGGAGATCAGCTCCATACTCAACTACGTGATCGTCTAATTGCTGGAATCAATATTCCTAAGTTAGAGAAAGAGTTGGTTCAGATACCTTCCTGCACTTTTCAAACTGCCAAGGATTTATGTATTACGTATGAAGATGTCAACAGTGACTACCCAGCTGCCACTACGTCAGAGTCTGATGTCATGATGTCCAAAGTTGATAATAAAAGTGTTCATAGAAAGAAATCCAAACTGCCGTCCACATGTAATAGAATGCAGACAGAAAGCAAGAACATCAAACCGTGTTTTTCATGTGGAAAGCTTCATCTACGAAACACTTGTCGTTTTCTGAGTGCTAAGTGCCATAAATGTGGTAAAATTGGGCACATCAAGTCTGTTTGCAGAAGTTCAAATACTTACGCTACTCATGATTCTCCCAAACTGTCTGATAAAATGAAGTCAATGTCTCTTTCAACTTTTCACAATACTCAATCTCATCTAGTGAGAAACTTCACTACAAGTTCAGGCCATTCTCACTGTTTTATAATTGATACTGGGAGTACTGAATCTATAATTTTTAAGAAAGATTTACTATCGATTTGTAAGCATGCTCAGGTAGACCCTACTACTATTTCAATTACAGGCATAACTGGTCATAAACTACCTCTCATTGGTGCAACTAACATTTGTTTGAAGCCAGACAGTGGTAATTGTGTGAATATCCCCTCTCTTGTTAGTGAATATGGTCCATCTTTATTGGGATTGAAAGCCCTTAGACTGTTAAATGTTGAAATCTCACTTTGCACTGAGTTGTTTGATGAACATTTGTTCAGAGAATTAGTTCTCCAATGTTCAAAGAGTGTAGGTGGCATGTAGATTCAGCCCATCCATCTTGAAATAGAGGATGATCCTATCTTCCTAAAGCGCCGATTAATTCCATATGGTTTGCGAGATTTAGTTAAGAAAGAGTTGGACAAGTTGGTTGAGCAGGGCATACTTATGCCAGTTGAATCTTCGAATTGGCCTAATCCCATTGTCACACCACTAAAGGCTGACGGAAAAACACCGAGAATTTGTGGTGACTATCGTCTTACACTCAATAGTCGTCTTCTACAGCAAAGTTGCACTACGCTAGAAAGCGAAGATATTCTCTACAAGCTACATGGCTCAAAATACTTTTCCAAAATAGATCTCAAAGATGCTTATTTGCAAATTCCTCTTGACGAAGCTTCTAGTGCATTAACAACCATTAATACTCAATTTGGATTGTTCAAGTATAAGTTCTTGCCTTTTGGATTAAAGGTTTCTCCTGCAATATTTCAAAAAGAAATAAATCAGATGATAGATGGATTAGACGGTGTTGAGTCTTACCAAGACGACATTATAGTTCATGGTCCGAACATCGAATTGCATAATGAACGTCTTTTAAAACTGTTCAGGCGTTTCTGTGAGAAAAATGTTCTTGTTAATCCATCTAAATGTCATTTTACTTTGTCGTCTGTATCATGCTTGGGATACACAGTAGACTCTGAGGGTTTCAGACCTGATGCTAGTCGTTTGGCACCTCTAATTCAAGCACCGTCACCTAATAATATGACGTCGTTGAGATCATGGATTGGCACTCTTCAATTTTACTCCAGATTCATTCCCAATTTCACTCAGCTGTTATCTCCACTTTTTAATATTGTCTCCAATAAACAATTTAAGTGGGAACAACAACATGAAGATATCTTGCGAGAAACTTTGCAGTTTCTTAATAAACAAGCTTTCTTAAGACCTTTTTCATCGAAAGATAAGTCCGTTCTCACTACAGATGCTTCTCCTACGGGTATAGCTGCAGTACTTGAGCAAAATGGACAACCTGTTATTTGTATTTCAAGACGTCTAAGTAAGAGTGAACAAGGGTACTCACAAACCCAGAAAGAGGCTCTAGCAGTTGTATTGGCAATAAGACGCTTGCACAAGTATCTCTTTGGTACTAAGTTTCACATAGTTACTGATCATCAGGCTTCGAAATTCATTTACAACCCAGAAAAATCTTTGAATAGATCATCTGCTGCTATGGTTCAAAGATGGAGTTTAGAACTAAGTGCATATGATTACACTATTGAACACAGATCGGCTAAGGATATACCTCATGCAGACTTCTTATCTCGTTATTCATTATTTGAAAGTTCTGCTAATGACACTGATTGTTTGTTAGTCCAGCCGTTACCTGTGGAAAGAGTTCGACTTATAAACGATACTCGGAAATATTACGGGTGCATTATAAATGCAACAAAAAGAGGTTGGAATATTCAGTGTAAGCGAAGATTTCCGGACTTTTATAAGCGAAGAGATGAGATTTCAGTCCATTCTGAAGGATTTCTATGTCTGAATGACAGAATTATTATTCCTCCGACATTAAGATCTGCGATTTTGGATGATCTTCATTCTGCGCATCTGGGAGCTGATAAGATGAAATCATTAGCACGTCTAACATGTTGGTGGCCGGAAATTGATGCTGACATTAACAAAAGATCGAAGAGCTGTTCCAGCTGTTTGCATAAAATGTCCTATGGGAAGTCGTCGTGGAAACCGTGGCCTACGTCTTGTGAGGTTTGGCAGCGTATTCATGCAGATTACTGTGGTCCATTCTTAAATTCATACTATGCTTTAATTATTGTGGATTCTTATTCTAGATGGCCAGAAGTTATAATTACAGATAGTCCTAATGCAAAATTCACTCACAGAGCTTTGAGGAAGATTTTTAGTCGAGAAGGAATTCCAGATGTCTTAGTTACTGATAATGGTACTCATTTCACTGAGAAGAATTTCAATGATTGGCTTAAACATATAGGTTGTCGTCATCTGTACACAGCACCACGTCATCCTCAGTCTAACGGGTTGGCAGAAAATTTTGTACGAACATTAAAGAGTGCCATAGCATCAATGAGTCCTAAGAATTTTGATGAGCTAGAGAGATGTGTAGATAACTCCCTACTTCAATATCGCAATGCGGAGCATACAAGTACCCATGAAAGTCCTGCTAAACTGTTAAAATCTCGAATTCTCAGAAAGCACCTAATGTCTACGACTTCTGATGTACATTATTACAGAGGGAATGACTATAGACCTTCTGTTGGAATCATACTACAAAAAATGGGAAATCGAATGGTGGAAATATTAGACATCGAAGATCATTCAATTCATAACAGACACCTGGATCAAGTGAGAATAAACGAAGTAGGTCGTTCCGATTATAATTTTAATGATTCCGCTACTAATCCTGATATTGTAGATAATTCAGAAATAAGTCCAGATAATACTGATGAAAATAATATCACAGAATCAGTTAGAAGATCCCAGAGACTTTCAAGCAAACCGAGACCTCATTATAAATACGCAAGGAGACATTCGACATGTGGTGGATGTGGTGATTGACAATTTCTATCTTTGTATTGTTTAAATACTTACTGTTGTTTGTTAATATATTTATTATTTTGATTTGAAATATAATTCCGCCAAATACAAATTCCTAAATTCATCCCTCTCTGTGTTTTGGTTGAGTTCCTGTAATTCGGTCATTGCGAAATACAAATACTACTATTACAAATAGTAATCACATAGAGTAACCAGGATCAAATATTATTCCAACATTTCATGAACAATTGGTTGACTCATCAGGAAACTATTGCCTAAAACAAAGAATCATCAGACTTATCAGAATTCAATGACAGTCAGTTTTACGGAGAATTTCAGGTAATATCACCGAAAACCAGTGAACAGGAACGTTCAGGTTGAGGTGGCCTGCTCACGCGATAGGAGTCGATGAACGTAATGGTTTCGTTTCTGACACCTACACTGAGAAGTACGCTTTTCAATGTAATACATGCTAACAATGCACTCATTCATTGAAATACTGAAACCGCCTGTGGGATTATAATTTCGCCATGCAACAGTTGATCTCATAGACAGAAATACTGAATACCACAGAATTTCCATCAGTCTCCAATACGCCTTCTTCACCTCAATGACAATGTACGCACGCTGCGAGACGGGTGCAGGAAAGTAAACATTCTGTCGTATCCTTTCTAACTCAGTTCTCGTACTGACGTTTAACAAACAGCAAACACGATTTCTAATGAAAAGCATGAGGAATCCAACTGAACAGCAAACACGCGAAATCGCCATGTCAAACAAACCAATGATCGCACACATACCTGAAGCGATAACAGAGAACTGAAGAAAATTTTTGTCACAAATATAATTAAAGAGTTTTCGGATTCAAATTATACAAATGTCAGAAACTGAGAGGAAGAGGGGGAATAAAAGCTTGAATTTCTGAGTTGGATTTGGAAATACCAATTTCATTCCAGGCGTGCACCGTTGAATCATGCTCCTGTAGTATTCACTAAGACATTTGGAATGAAACGTGCGAATTGAGAGGGCAGTACATCCGTACACTTCTTATATCCAGGATGGCAGTAATGATGTACACAACATTCTCTTTCGGCTGTGCAATCTTCTCCCTTGTTCTTACATTTGAAACAGGTGCCTGATCCCAATGGTTTCCACGAACACACCAGGGGAGAGCAACATGGGTAGTCTCTCGAACAAGTCTCATTCACATTTTGACAAATTGAAGATTGACTGTCAGCTGAAATGAAAAGAAATGTATGTATGTATATTTCGAAGCATGAATGGATGCATAGTTCAATGAATGAGTGCATGACTGCATTTCGGTGAGAATCTGTCGATATGAGTGAATGTGTGTGTATGAGAATCTGCGTCTGTAATGACTACAGAAATGCGATCGTTGATGATCTGATGCAGATACTGATTGTGCTTGTGATACTGATAGTTATGTGGGCGTTGAGAATTCACCATGGCTGCTGTGGAAGCCAATAATGTTGGTCGAGTATTAAAGGTGACGGTGATGAGTATGATTGTGTAGATGATGATGGATATGACGATTTCGTTGATGGTATTTTGGTGATTATGCAAATGGATGCATTGGGATTCGAATGAGATGATGTATGATTGACTCACGGACCAACTCACTGATTGACTCACCCGTCGTCATGCACAATGCAAACATTACAGCAAGGAGAATTTCAGGAACACAGTGCATCATCTCGTCTGTCTGCCTGTTGGTGGTTTCGATGTGATTTGATTAAGATCTGTTAGGAGTAGGTGCTTAAATATAGACAGAGAAGATGATGAAAATGGAGAAGATCACGAGGGATGCATTAGTCAGGTCATCTGCGTGATTCAACATGCTTTGCGTGGATTGAGTGAATCTGTGAATCACGGATTAACGAGTTGGATGTTTCGTGCAATAGGATCGAAGATTTAAACGAATTAATTCTTTGAGACAAAACCACCCACTCGAGCACACATCAAATTATTATTCTTACTCACTGTCACATGCTTTGCAATCAGAACAAATGCACTGACATATACTGAATTTAGGAATCGACGCAGTGTTTGTAGAATGAAATGTCGCATACATTTTTGCAAGACACAGATATACTTAGTGTTGAGCGCACTTGTCGTATCGTAAGTAGGATTTTCTTATATGTAAGCTGATATTTTGATACTGAGGATGACCTTCAATCTGCTTTATTCTGAGGGTGTATTTTGTACCAGCCCACGGTCTCAATTTGATGAAGTGATTTGATTTGTGGAGTGAGTTGAAATTTCTGTGATTTATGTCTGATAAGTGGGACTGGTGAATCAGTGGTAGTCAGAACATATGTGAGATGAGAAAGTGTCAAAAAACTGTGATTGAGTAATTTCAGAAAGAACCGATCAATTGTACTGCATGCATTACCAAGCCACTACACAGTGATGTGGGAAGGGATTATAGACTGTAGTTTTGGTGTAAAAAATGGAGAGGGATCAATATGTGTGGTGAGAAACGCAGTGGGATCACTGAGACTGTCTTCATACAGTCGACTATATATTTGATAAGAATGATTCATCGGTGATGTTGGAGAGAGATAAATACTAAAGAAATATAAAGGAAATCAGTGAGTACCCTGTGTAATCACCATGACATGATTATGAGCAATCGATTGAGCTTGAATCGCCATCACTACATAATAATGTAGAACACTGTGAGCCATCACCAAATGGAACTTACCCATATCGCCTTTCCCTTTTACCATGTTCTGCGATGTTGACACGTGAAGATACTCAGTCATACGTACTCTCAAGGGTTAAGCAGCAACTCAATCTGCCTAAACTCTAGATATTACATAATCCTACAAGTGTCCTGGGCACCTGTGTTCAACGTTCTGATAACAGTAAGCAAATAATGAACTATGCTTTACTCTAACTATCAATCACGTATCATTGTTAACCACGTATATATTGTCCAGAGTTTTTCTTAAATGTTAACTGTTCGACATGAACGGAGAACACACTTGGCTTGACAACATCGCACTTATTCAAATATTCCGAATGTAAACGCTTCACGCTTTCTCCCACTTCATATGAGATTGTGTACTGTAAGCGAGACGAAGAACGTGGATGAAGAAGCGAACATGGCCTGCCTGTTGTGTGGTCAATGCGTGTAGGCGGAGGAAGTATGTGTGACAAGGTATGTGATGACGAGGACTGTTGCGTTGACAGCTAATTATGTCACGAGATGAATTAATGTCTCTCTGAGTGAAATTATTTGTAACGAATGACTGACTATTTTGCGAGTGTTTCCCCTGATCCCAATTCGAATCACACTCTTTGGCTTCGATGGGATTGGGAAATCACGCTTGTTGAAGTGTAAGTGAACATATATTAGCGGAAGATTCTCTGGTCAAATTTCACTAAATTACCTGAGTTAAATTTATTTACAACAAAATGTTGCGGTATTCATTCACTACTGGTTGACGTCTCGATCAGAACATACTTTCGAATATCATGTCGGTTGACAACTTTGATTATGATGTCAGAATGTTAACTCTTGCAAATGGTGAGTCGAGATTGTCTGGTTGAAATTATTTGAGTACATCACACGTACACAGGTGTACTCTGAAATTGAATCATCTTACGATGTCTGTTTCGTTGTGATCTAGGTTGGTGGTAATACCAGGTTATCAGTAAACGTCCTCGTCCTTCTGTCATCTCCAGTTCTCTATGTCGATTTGTGATAGTCTACCAGGGGAGGATATTCGCTCAGATGCACATGCCTCGTGTATTGCGAAGCTACACAACTTCATACAGAATTTCCCCATTCACAAATGTCAAGCTGCAAATATCGGTGCAGTATAACATGCATTCATTACGTTTCGTCACTTCCCTTGACCTGTACACAACCCTGGACGATTCAATAAAACGACTCACATTGTTATTTTATTATACTGTGATTCATCAACACGAAGTAGTCCACTGACTTCACTGGGATCCCTTTCCGAGACGACGCCCTTTATATTCATGAAGGGACAGAATATTATGAATTATGCATTATTCACAGAATTAATTCTACTTCGATGGGAATCGTCATCAGAATACTCTTGATAAATATTCATAAGCTTAACTTATTCACATATGCACTCGTGGACAATTTTTTTTACTAACCTTGATAGAAATAACAAGATGGATATTCAAGAACACTCAGATATTGAAGTCAACATAAATGTATTCCAAGTTATTGAATAAATGCCATGTGGACACCATTTGTTCATTGATTTCCTGAAAATTATCCGATGAAAGAATTGAATGTCAAATATCACAGATGAGCTCCGAATATTTGGTATGCATTAGATTGAATTCATTCAACTGCGTAGGAAATGCAAACTTCCAACAGTTCTTATCTTTCCCTCTGCAATCGGTTTTTTCTCCGAATCAGTGAATCTAGACACCTCATCTGACTCAGTGACACTTCGAACACAAATGCCTAGTGTTTGATGACAGAATGCTGAATGAGGCTTGCAGTACAATGAATCCTACGGTACATCCACTTCAAGAGTATATGGCACAGAAACAGTTCACTGTTTCCCGTAGTAGTAGGTACTTTACGGTTGATATCTACTGGAGTGATGACTGTCGCTTCACTCCTACATATCACAAGTCTTTGTAATGAGCAGACGTCAGATTTTCCGATCAGCATACTTAAATCAACATTACCCTCGTGACGATTATCTATCAGATGTGATAGTTGATAATCATGAATTCTTGACAATAATGTGGTGTGGAACTATTGAGGATGTGTTTGGGTTTTGTGTATTTCACTAAATCCGCTCAGTGAAAGCTACAACTGACATAGATGAACTGCAACTTTGCCTCCTTTTGTTGCGTAGCCACGTAAGTGATGATGTTTATGTAGTGGTATTTTCATCGATTGAGGTGTATATCTATCGAGGATGGTAGACTTGTTAGTGAGAGTAGGCGATAGGGCATATTCTTTTGTAGGCTACAATATATACATAAATGCGCATATGTATATTAGTTAATGACGTTTCGAGCAACGTATGTTGTATATGTGCCATATCACTGGGCAAATTTCCTATCCAAATGAGAATGTGATTTCTTGTGAATAGTGAGTCGAACATGTCTAATATAGACTTCAGCAATAAATATTACGTGTGTACATTATCAAAAAGATAATTCATGTACAATTGACGATTTCCCCATTGACCAGGTTCATCATCATCAGTATTTTAGCGAAATTCGACAAGCTTATTCAGTCATCTTCAATGCTGCATATCAATTTACATGTAGCTACCAATGCAGCATATTAGTCATGTTTAAATGAACGCGAGCATTGAACGTTTGTTCATTGGAACTGGTAGCCGTTGGCGGGCAACTCAAAGGCGCGAGTGGTTCAATCGTTTACAATTTGGAAGAAGACGAAAGAATACAAATAAAATACATTGTATTATTATTATTATATTATTGACACCTTGGAAGCAGACAGAAAAGAAAGTAATGATGAGTTGTCTGCTGTTTTTATTGATGTGTTTGATGCTCGGCATGATAAGATTGATGCTCATGCTTCGCCGTCTAGGGATGGTAGAGAGCTCAAGTTGCAGAGTTTGGCATAGTTTAATGGTGTATAGAAATACCCTAGTTTCTCTTGATTGTGTGGATGAATTGAATTCAAGTTCTGTGCTCGAGACTATTGCTAGGAGATTACCGGTTTGCTTACAAGGAAAATTCATGAAGGTCAGTTCCCGTCTTGAGGAGGATGGTTTGGAGCACGGGTTTGATGATATAGTGAGACTGGTAAAAGACAGCGTCAATCAAGCGACGAGCAATTCCGCCAGCATTTTGCATCAAAGAGTAGAACCTAAGAAATCAGTGAATAGAAAGGAGTCATTTGTATTGAAGGCACAAGGCACGTCGAGAAAGGACGAGTGTATCATTTGCCATAACACGCACGAACTGAGTGACTATAATCATTTGATTGCAATGTCTACTGTTAAAGGTTGAAAATGGCAAAGCAGAAGCGGTCGTGTTTAGCTGCTTAAAGGTGAGATGCACAAAGTTGAACTGAAGGTCGAAGGAGGTAGCGGTTCAACAGATCTGCATCCACTCTTGAGGGTAGCAAACGAACCGACGAATTCGGTTAATCGTAACAGTACCTGTAGACCTCATGACAGCCTACGAGTTTAATAAAGGGAATAACCAGTTCAAGTGACAGAATCAAAATCTTCGTTGGATACTTATGCACTGTTAGATAACGGATCAGACGTCACATTGTTGCATGCTAAGCTAGTCGATCAATTAGGTATGAAGAATGTTGAAGAACCCTCATCAATGAATACCTTCAATTCATCGGACAAATTATTTTGCTAAAGAGTCTTCTTTTGGTTAGACTCCATGGTTATAGGGGCATCCATTAGGTTGGCAACTGTGTATACTGCCTGAATCTTGGTGAAGCCGAAGTCCTCAATGGTGAAGTACTTCTCAGTAAACGACATCTTTCCAGATTAGTGTTCCCTGTTTTGCAAGACAACAAAGTGAAATTAATTATTGGATGCAAATTCAGTGCGTGCGAGTGTATGTGTTCTGATTGCGAAGAATGTGAAAGTGAGTGAGAATAATAATTTGATGTGTGCTCGAGTGGGTGGATTTGTGTCAAATGATTAGTTCGTTTAAATCTTCCATCGTATTGCACGAAACATCCAACTCGTCAATCCGTGATGCACAAATTCACTCAATCCACGCAAAGCATGTTGAATCACGTAGATGACCTGACCAACGCATCACTCGTGATCTTCTCCATTTTCATCATCTTCTCCGTCTCTATATAAGCACCTACTCCTAACATATCTAAATCAATCCACATCGAAACCGTCAACAGGCAGACAAACGTGATGATGCACTATGCTCCTGAAATTCTCCTTGCTGTAATGTTTGCATTGTGCATGACGACAGGTGAGTCAATCAGTGAGTTGGTCCGTGAGTCAATCATACATCATCTCATTCGAATCCCAAAACTATCAGCATCGCAAGCACAATCACTATCTGCATAAGATAATCAACCACCGCATTTCTGTAGTCATTACAGACGTAGATTCACACACACACACACTTACAAGTTCACTTATATCGACAGATTCTCACCGACATGCAGTCATGCACTCATTCATTGAACTATGCATCCATTCATGCTTCGAAATATACATACATACATTTCTTTTCATTTCAGCTGACAGTCAATCTTCAATTTGTCGAAATGTGAATGAGACTTGTTCGAGAGACTACCCATGTTGCTCTCCCCTGGTGTGTTCGTGGAAACCATTGGGATCAGGCACCTGTTTCAAATGTAAGAACAAGGGAGAAGATTGCACAGCCGAAAGACTGTTGTGTACATCATTACTGCCATCCTGGATATAAGAAGTGTACGGATGTACTGCCCTCTCAATTCGCACGTTTCATTCCAGATGTCTTGGTGAATACTACAGGAGCATGATTCAACGGTGCACGCCTGGAATGAAATTGGTATTTCCAAATCCAACTCAGAAATTCAAGCTTTTATTTTCCCCTCTTCCTCCCAGTTTCTGGCATTTGTATAATTTGAATCCGAAAACTCTTTAATTATATTTATGACAAAATTTTTTTTAGTTCTCTGTTATCGCTTCACGTATGTGTGCGATCATTGGTTTGTTTGACATGGCGATTTCGCGTTTTTGCTGTTGAGTTGGATTCGTCATGCTTTTCATCAGAAATCGTGTTTGCTGTTTGTTAAATGTCAGTACGAGAAATGAGTTAGAAAGGATACGACAGAATGTTTACTTTCCTGAACCCGTCTTGCTGCGTGCGTACATTGTCATTGAGGTGAAGAAGGCGTGTTGGAGACTGATGGAAATTTTGTGGTATTCAGAAACTCTGACTGTGAGATCAACTGTTGCATGGCGAAATTATAATTCCACAGGCGGTTTCAGTATTTCAATGAATGAGTGCATTGTTAGCATGCATTACATTGAAAAGCGTACTTCTCAGTGTAGGTGTCAGAAACGAAACCATCACATTGATCGACTCCTATCGCGTGAGCAGGCCACCTCAACCTGAACGTTCCTGTTCACTGTACATTCGGCAACCCATCCGCATAATTTAACGATTAAGACAAGAAGAATTTAATAAAATATATTATTCACAGTGTTGGATGGGAATTCAAGTAGACCAGGGATTTAGGCAATTTGACGAGTCCACTGTGATGGGCATGAATGCAAGCCATGATCTTCTTTACAATATTAATATTTATTGTGTTGCTTATAATCAGTGCTTCATTCGCTGTGGGTTGTCAGGTAGAGCATAGGAACAATAGAATTAAATATATATTACTTCCTGAATTCAGGTATTTCATCTGAATGCATTATTTTTTCTGTTCATCTGGGTTCCAAGTGGAATATAGGTCTAAGACTATTCATCTCCACTTTGTTCTACTTTCTGCTGCCTTTCCCTAGCTGATACTGTCATTGTCCATTATCTGTCATCACCTAATCTTCAGACTGTCACCCTGATCTTCATATAGCACTAATGATCAAATTGAAGTTTCTCATTCACTTTACACTCGAACGATTGTGTATATTGAGCGCGATGTTATTCGACGGTCGCCTAAGAATGTTCTCTATCCATCTCCATTTTCTCCTTCATATTTTTGAGTAATATTTTTTTAGCTTGTTTGTTGATAAGGTTTTTCGTTGTTGATTCTCTCTGGCCATTTGACATTCAAAAACTAGTCAGCGAAGGCAGCTGTTGATCACGGTCTGAAGTGGCCTGTTGGAAATGCATTTGTGATTCACAGTGCTAGTTTCTGACCTATGTAATCATCTCTTTATTCGTTGAGAGTTGACTGGTAGCGGTAGAAAATATCTTGCCGTTATGATTGAAGCTTTGATAGGTTCTTCTGTTAGGTGTGGCTGTGCGTGAAACTTTACTCGCCGGATAAGTGAAGGGACTGATTTCTTTCAAGTTTATCTCGTTGACAGTTATTGGTGCTGGTTGTTATTGCTGTTGATTAGGTTTTGATCTTCGCCACCGTCTTCTTAGTTTTCAACCGAAGCTCTCCTAAAATTCCAGTTTTTCTTGTCAGTTTGTTGGCTTTTGCCTGCAAGTCTTTGAGATTTTATGACATTGGGCATAAGTCATCCTCGAAAACTAGAGATGCTAGATCTCAACAGAATTTAAAGTGAGTTGATGCAAATGTACTGAAGAATCTTGGGGATTGAGTGGTCTTTGTTAACACGAAACCATCCTCTCTCACTGTCAGTATGAACTTCTGTCAAGCATCATGAAGAATAGAAATCGCTCTACATCAGCATACATGAATAGCCGACACCTAATGAATCCAGATACAAAAACAGGATTCTACGATGAAATTCTTGGGTGTTAGTTGAAAGCTTCATATGTACACGTTGTATTTTGAATAGCTTGTTTTTAAATTGGTTGGATAAAGTCTGTTCACTCAACCACAAATTTTGATTTTCTGTGTATCAGAATGTGAATTTTCCACGCATCAAAAATCTATCATTTCCTCTCCGATCTCTCTATACACATCGCTTCATTTATGCTCCAGTCGATTCTACTTTCCATTGGTAAGTAGTGTGTGATGATGTTGGTTGCATTATATCCATCAATTGGTTTGCTAATGAAACTGAACTCATTATCTCCTCTTCTCAGACTACTGATATTCACTAGTCGTCATTGTCAGCGAACTCGTCACAGCCAGACTGACGAACATCTGCATTGTTATTGGGAGGAGATGTTTGAGTAAGAAGATAGCTATTCTTAGATCCACCTCAATTCTCTACGGTTATTCATGCATTTTATCTTCTCAATGTAAATTGGCGAAGATGGTGATTGCTTATTTCCTGTTGAGAAGAAAGTGAATCCAAATGCATGAGCAATAAGTGTGTTTGAAAAACCAAGTATATTCCTACTTAATGAGATCTCGAAAAGAATAATGAGTTCCAGAAACAACTACAGGTAACAATGGACAATAATCCATTCGGTGACATTACGATAGTTATGGGAGACATGAATGCCATAACGAGACCAGACAACACAGGAAGAGAACTAATCATGGATAGAGAAGCTCTCGAAGAAGTGAATGAAATTGCATAATTCTTCACCTACTTCTGCATTTTCAATGAACTAGTGATTGGCGGTAGCCTATACAAACACAGGATATACACAAGGCTACATGTGTGTCACTAGTCAGCTGGACTAAAAACCAAATTGACTTCATCGCAATGTGACTCAAGGAAATGGAGACGCAGCTTACTGGAAACAAAAGTAAGCAGAAGAGGAGCAGACTTTGGCTCACGCTAATATCTATACTTCTGCAAACTGCCAAAGAAAGGAGACTGAAGTCAATGCAAGAACGGGTGTGGCATTAGGCTCCTGGCAATCACAAGCAAAATACAAAGCAGCATCATCCTGGAGAAAATCAAACACGTTCTGGATGAAAAATATCAACCATAACAGGCTGGATTCATAAGGAACCAGTCACGAATCGATCAAATTCAACAATGCGGATCATCATTGAACAGAGTTCGGAAGAGCAGTCACCAATCCACCTCAACTTCATGGACTTTGAAAGGCCTTCAGCAGACAGTGTCGATTGAGAGGTCAGCTGCAACTACTTCGCTAATATGGGGTATTGTCAACATTCATCCATCCCATCCAGCAGGTGTACGATAATTCTGCATGGCGAGAAATTCACAAAGGGATACTCGTGGAATCCTTCAAAGTGAAGACGACAGTAAGATTGAGCTATACTGTATGTTGCGGCAGACAGCAGACACTGAGAAAACAGGCATAAAACAGCCTCACACAAAACACTTTGAGGATCTGAACTTCGCCGATGATATATGTCTGATTTTACGCAAAAAGTAGGATATGCAAGCTAAGAGCAATAAGTTGACGGTGGAAGAAGCATGAAAGATATGACAAAAATGGGTGAATATAGAGAAAACAGAGGCGATGAAGATTCCTGACCAACAGCAACAGACAACAATCAGCATAAATGGGAGAAATCCGAAACAGACAACCTCCTTTATCCACCGACATACATGGGAAGCACTGTCACAACTACAGGCGGAATTGAAGAGGATATCGTAGTAGGGATCAAGAAAGCAAGAAAAGCTTTCATTTCTCTCAAGTCTGTGTGGAGGTCAACAGCGCTCGGCATGAAAAATAAGATCCGAATTTTCAACTCCAATGTGAAGTCACTGCTACTATAGGGATCAGAGACTTGGCCAGTGCGTCATAAAAAGCATCTGAAACAAACTACCGACCTTCATCAACAGTTGTCTTCACTCAATACTCAAGATCTGATGGCCAGAAAAGATGAGCAACAGGGATCTCTGGGAGAAAACCAACCAGGAACCGACTGTGAAACAAATAGGCAGGAAGAAGTGGAGATGGATTGGCCATACTCTTAGGAAACCATCAAGCCCTTGAGTGTAAACCGAAAGGGAAGCGGCGAGTTGGTCGTCCAAGGGTTACTTGGAGGAGGTCATGTGAAGAGGAGATGAAGGCGTGTGGGCAGACTTGGAGCCAGGTGAAGACTCTAGTAGAGAACAGAACGCAATGGAGACGCACGGCTGAAGCCCGATGTTCCTCTAGGAATTGAAGGAAACAATAATAATAATAAATTAATTAAGATGGTGATGGATGCTCACGGAATTGGTAAATCTTGAAATTCCTGTAACAATGGCAATTTTAAGGGAATCGGTGTGACGAATCTCTCCTCGTCAGTTCTACTTTATAGATCAGAGACTTTGCGAGTCATGAAGAGCATTTCAAGCAAACCGCAAACCGTCATCAACAGCTGCCCTCGCTCAGTACTACTCTACATCAGATGGCCGGCCAGAAAATATGAGCAACATGGATCTCTTGGTGTGGACCAACACAGCAGGAACCGGTCGTTCAACAAATATGCAGGGAGAAATGGAGGTGGATTGGCCATACTCTGAGAAAACCATGATGTGACTGACATCACTAGACAGGCCATAGCTCAAGTGGAAGCCAAACGAGAAGCGGCAAATCGATATTCATTGCGAAGGTGACTTGGAGGAGGTCATGTGAAAAGGAGATGAAATTCTAAGGTGTTATTTGAAAGCTTCAGAGACTGCATTTAGAAGCATACATACAAACACATCCTCACAACTACCATCACACGTTATTTTCAACGATGCTCTGTGATGCATTTTCACGTCTTTCGTATAATCAGTGGAAAGATATCCACGTTTGAAGTGGATATCTCCACATATCAGCGAATTACGATATGTAGGATTGAAGCGATAATTCACTCTTGTAAATATGCCTATATTATTCAGGCTTTCAACATACATGCAGACTGCCCATTCAATACATAAGCTGCACAGATGACCATCATACAGTTTCTTATGTCACAGTGACCGGACATCATCCCTATTTGTGGTATCCAACTGGATGGTGGTTAGTGAATTTCACGCCTTTTATCCTCACAGAGAAATGGGTGGCCATCTGGAATATATATATATATATATTTAAATTGTAAGATACTCATTTTTGTTGGTGAGTGAAAAATTCTTAGTCTAAATGCTACAGTGCAGAATTCATGGAATCTGGGCACCTGTAGTTCATATGGAATAGTGAAATACAAAATATGGACCTGAAATTGTCAGGCGACTGTGACTGAATGCTGTCGAATGCACTGTAAATAGTCCCACTTTGAATTATCAGCGCACTAGTGCTAATGGTGAGAAGCAGTGAGATCGAAATGCTAACGAATTCCAGACAAAGATTAAGCCGATTAGAATAAACATTTTTCAGAACAGAATGGTAATACGATGAAGCATATACAGGAGATAATGTCTAACTAGAAGAAAATGGTTACTGAATATCGAACAGAGTGGAATAATATTGATTAAGTTTATTTTCAATGACGAACAAATTGATGGAAAAAAAATTAGTAAATATCACATCATTCCTAGTAGTATCGGATGTCTTGAAATGCACGATATCATGTGGTTTTCGATGAATTGTGCAAATTCTAAATTCCTCTGCATAGTATACTGATGAATCGTAGTGTTCATGAAATCTCCGATTTCTCGTTCATGAATAAAACTTTCAAAAGTGAATTCTCGCTTTTTGTATTCGAAATGCCACCAGGAGGTGATCCTTCTCACTGATGACATTCGCTGTCAAAGAAGTAGTATCTGAGTAGTAGTTAATTGAAAGATGAAATGTAATTCATATCTCGTGTGATTCAAATTTCATTGGTTGATTTGAGTGGAGTGATTTCGTGGTCAACGTGAGGAAGAGATTTTAGATAATGGCTCACAATAATGAATATCAATTTTTATGACAACCAATTATCATTGAGTTATTCTTTGAAATGTGGTGGTTACACGGGAGTACCATTAGTCGCTAGATTGTAGATTATTTTGGATTATGGCATGTGATTTGAATTTAAGGAATCGTATCTTTCCAAATGGTACGATGCAGTAATGTTTCGAAGACTATTCGGAATCTAGTAGCCTTGATTACTAGCATCTTATGAACTGTCAACTATAATATGGTCGAAAAACATTATCAGTGGACAGGGAATCCTCAGAAATAGTGACCTACTGAAGCTAACGCTTGCACAATCTCTCCCGTAAGATATCAATCATCAGACTGCTATTCACGAAGCACTTTTGGGACATAAAGAGAACGTTTCTCTCTTCTAGTATGTTCCAGAATTTCAAACTGTCAATAGAGAAATGTTATCCAGATGAGATTTCGCGTATATGTAATATCGCATTTACGTTTAATTTTACAGAATTGGCTTCTTTCTTCATTATTTCATCATATAAATGGCGTACAAGAGTAACTCCTCTTCATTGGACAGAATGGACTTCGTCCATGTGTATATATGAGCATATGAAGACCATATGGACCTGAATAGAGAATCACCTTTGAAGATTATTAAGCTTAAGACGTCTATTACTGAAATACAATAAACTCGATGAATACTCCATTTTCTCAACACCCACTCATCTCCTCACGGAATTGGACTTTGTTTCGAAAGTGAATTTTCTCAGTCACATTGTAGGTCTGATTCCTGCTAAGGGTTCAGAAAATGCTGCAACTACTTTATCGCATATTTTATTCAATGTTTCATGTTGTATCTAGCATAAGGAAGGCGAAAAATGTGTCGAGTGCGTGTTATTATGCACCAATATATCTGCTTCGAACTAATAGATAGAAAGTTGTTTAGAAAAGAGTTTTTCCTACCTTATATAGGGTGCAGCAGGTCGGGCGTGAGGACAAATACTCGCCGAAGACATTGGACCATTGGATTGGGTCCCAGTGGCTTAATGGTATACGAGCTCGCCTTGTAACCAGAAGGTCCTGAGTTCGAATCCCGGTGGGTGCGTACTAATGAAGAGTCCCAAACTAGGACGAAACAGCAGTCCAGTACTCTCAGGTTTTCCAATGGTTCTCTAACTGATGTCAGCTCATGATGAAATCCTTTTATATGCGATGTGTTTATGTGTTGTGCAAATTTTATCACAAGACTAGCATGCTGCATCGGTAGGTGCACGCACATTATAATGCAGCATTTGAGATGATGAAAAGAAGCTTCCCAAGTTTCGTTACATTACTGATGAACTCAGTTAATAGGGAAGCTGTCAGGTTTACAACAAATACCTTTTCCTAAATCTACATGCGTAACATTTATGGCTGAAATCTGCATGAGTCACGTTTAACTCCACTGGTGTACTGCAGATGGCTGTTTTACGTGGAAAGCGAAGATGGATGTAGAGGAAATATTTTCCAATAAAAGACGCTGAAAATTCTGCAGTGTGTATACATTAATTGTATCGAATCAATCTGTTAATATATTCATCATTTTTACTATCATCAAACGTTATTACACTCGTCTACGTTTAGTCTATTGGAATCATATAAGCCGTTATTTCACGTTCACGCTCTTGTTAATTACTGCTCACACCATTTTATATGACGGCGAGTGTCACCAGTAGGAGCAATCATCACTAGCAGACAGTTACATCACAGAAACGGAGAATGAACATTTGAAAGGTGCAAACATGTACTAGAACTCTCTTGTCAATGCATGGGTGACACATTTCTCACCATGGAATATGACGATGAAGCAAAGTTCATAATCGTTTGTTTATCGGATATATCACACAGTGAAACAGTAGCATTTACTGGATGACGTTCCGAACAAAAATCATTGCTAATAACCATTTCTATATATTATAATCAAACGACTTCAAAACATGATTTTCATAGTTTTCTTTGTCCTGTCCTATTTGTCTTAGGGGTAGTAGGATATTCCAGATATCTTGGATAGTTGTTTCTTCATTCCTATTACATGTATTTTCCGGTGATTCGATAAACAAAGCTTCTGTTACCGAAATCTCTATCCACCCTGTGACATTATCATCGTAAAAATATCATCCTAAATCATCCTATTGTATGATTGTGTGTAACTGCATCGAGTGTTAAAGCTTTACTTTTCTCTAGATTTCTTATCTTGTTTGGGTCAATCAATCTAGATTTTGCTAGGTTTTTATGCTTGGCTAGTCTGACTGCACCTGTTCTACCTATTTGATCTATGTTTTTGAACTTTCAGTCATTGCACGTAACTGATGTTCGCTAAAATCGGCTTCACACGCTACATTAACTGGAAAAACTTGTTTCTAATTGAGTTTGTGGGTTTGAATGCCATTCAGTTTATATACCGCCTGTGTTGTTTAGAATTCTGCGTAAGGTTTCCAAGGTTCCTTCCTTGTATATAACTACTAATGATGATTTAGATTCCTTATTGTTGGTATTGTCCTGCGCATATTTGACATGCATCTCGTCATTATTATTATCCTTACCACTGCTGTTGTTATTTATTGTATTTTTACATTCCCCTACATTATCCCTGACTAAATATTCAGGGAAGATTTTCTTGTATAAACCTCAATTACTCACTTAGATTTTCCTTTGCTCTCCTTAGATTTTTTGCCTTATCACTTAAACATTTCACCAATCATATTTTTACTGACATGGAAAAGGATGATCGGAAATGCAAGTATATGAATGATTTTGTGGGTTTCCTGTAAAAGCACTGGTGTATTTAACTTCCCATCTTCTTTCCTCTTTACGCTACAATCTAACATTAGCAGCTCCCTTCCTAACTTTCCAATTCATAAGTCAGTTGAATTGTCTCCACCATTCACTTAATAGGTTCGAAAAAGCCATCTACATTATTTGTTCTAAGTACAGTGAATGTGTCATCCACATACCACCACCGTACTTCTGAGTTGGGGTTGAACGTTCCAGTCGCTAAGATCGCTCATCTATTCATGAGTATGTCTGCAGTAGCGAAAGATTTTGATGATTCCATAGCAACTACCTCAGTTTGTTACTTTATTTTGCACTGAAATCTAATCACTTTGGAAGAGAGGCATAGCTGCACTCCTAGAATTATGACCTCAAGTGACACTTTCCTCCTCAGTTCGAATATTCGGTCATAAATGAGTTCGTTTCTGACCGCCTATATAGCCATGCTTATATGTATAGGTGTATATAACCATTGCTTCTTCATTATCTGATTTTAAATAACCTCATATATCTTTTAGTTCATAAGAATTTGTTAGTCCTCATTTCGAATGGCTTTAAGGAGATTTAATACCATGGCTAAATAATCAGATATCAGACAATCAACTGACTAATCTGAGTTCAAGAATACCTCTGAGAAAGCGAGGATGAGTGAGTAAGAATGTCAACATTCATGAAGTAAACTCAGTCTGTAGACGTCAGTGAGTAGAGTTGTATTCTCATTGATACTTGCAACACTGAGTGAAGCGTATCTAACTATGATAAACGATGGAAATCTTCTTAATTATTTTGACGTGTATTCCCCACGTAGTACATTCATCCAGGAAGAAACACACGCTAAGGTTTATTGCACAACAGAATTCATTGAAATACCGAGGCCACCTGTGAGATTATTATTTCGGAATAGAACACTTGATCTCACAGTCAGAGTTTCTGAATACCACAGGAATTATATCAGACTTTATTACAACTACTTAACTTCAATGACAGTGTGCACACGCCTCGATACGAGTGCAGCAGTATGATACAATCCAGGAAGGGAAAAACTCAATCGCTTCCTGTCCAACTCAGTGCTGATACTAATAGGTACCAAAAAGCAAACACGATTTTTGTGATTTGAAAAGCAGCAGGAATACAACTGAACATCAAACATGCGAAAACGCCATGTCAAGCGCACCAATGAACGTACACACACGTGAAACGATAACAGAGAATTGATGAAATGTTTTATCACAAATATATTGATAGAGTGTAAATGATACATATGTCAGAAACTGAGGAGGACTACAACTTACAATTTTCAGAGGCGGATTAACAAATATCATTTGTGTTTCAGGCGGCCAACGACAGATTACACTGTTTGTCACTCGTTGGGATGTTTACCGTCGATTCTTCCTCGTTTGGTATCGAAGAGTGGACGTGTCTTGACATGTGCGAGTCGAGTGGCCGGTTGATTCGTACACTTCTGATATACAGCTGAGCAGTAATATTCAAGACAACATTCACTGATTGACTTAGCCATCGTCATGCACACAGCATACAATACAGCAAGGAGAATTGATAGAATACAGTGCATCATCACGTCTTGCTGCTTGTTGGTGGCTTCGATGTGATTTGATTAAGATCTGATAGGATGAGGTGCTTATATATAGCCAGAGAAGACGATTAAAAAACAAAAACAAAATCATGAGTGATGCATTAGTCGGGTCATCTGCGTGATTCAGCATGCTTCAGCTTGGGTTGAGTGAATTTGTCAATCACGCATTTGTGGGTTGCATATTTCATGCAATATGAGGGATGATTTGATGAATAAAGCCTTCCAGGCTCTACCACACACTCAAGCACACATCAAATTGTTATTCTCAATCGCTATCACATGCTTCACAATCAGAACACACACACACTCACACGCAGCAAATTCTGCAACCGACGCAGTGATTGAGAATGAAATGTCGCATACATTTGTGCAAGACACAGATACACTTATTGTTAATAACACTCGCATATCATACAAAGGATTCCTTATATGGAAGCAGTGTTGATGATGTTGATGTTGATGTGGCGTTGAAATGAATTTGCTGCTACTGTTTCTGTTGCCCATGCCTGTGAGTTTGAATTAAAATGGTGATGATGATCATAATGTATCCGATAATGGAAGTGGCGACTTTGGTGATGATGAAGTTTGACTTCAAGCTGCTTAATCGAAATTGTGAACGTTCATTATGAATCTCAAATGAAACTAGACATGCACGTTATATCAATTCGAACATGTCTTTTCATCTCTCAACTTCTTCAGCTGTAAAATAGCTTCCATACATCATCATACATGCTTGTTGACCATCGTTCAATGAATGGCGAACTGAAGTAATTCCATGATTATCTCTACAGGCGTCAATGAAGTGCTTTCGAATATTTTTATTTTCTGGATCATCATACATTTCTCTGTGTATTTTGAAGTGAGTGAATAACTGGAAACATCGTCTCTGTATGTCATCATCACGCTGAACGTCATCAAACACCGTTCTGTTCGATGATTGCAATGAATATTGATGATGTTTATTCAGTACGACACAAGTCATCGGATGACAATCATGTTTGCAGGTTGCATATTTAGTAAGCAGACTGCATTCAAGTTGATGGAGCAGATACTGTTTGCATATGAACAAGAGTAAATTTTTGCCTGACGTTTACATACTGTAATTCACTGATTTAAGGAGACTTCAGAAGTAGTAAACGGTCGACCTGAGCAATGACTATTCATCCTGGCACTCATAATCTAACAGATGTGAGAATGGACCATCAAAATCGGTGAAAATAATGTGTGATGTTGGGATTTGAGATTCACCTGAATTCCGTGTGTTTCACTAAACAATGAACTCACGCGTAGTTTCGACTGGCATAGCTGAACGATCCACTGAATTTCGCACCAACATATATTTGATGAGTGACAGCCACTCAATCACTTTGGTGTAAATAAAATTAACTCAGGTGATTTGGTGAAATTTGACCAGCTGTTCTTCCGCTAAAATATGTTCACTCACACTTCAACAAGCTTGATTTCCCAATTCCATCGAAGCCAATGAGTGTGATTCGAATGAAGTCAGGTGAAACAATCACAAAATGTTTGGTGATTTGTCACAGATAATGTCTCTCACAGAAGCATTATTTCATCTTGATACATGAGTACCTCTCAACACAACAGTCCCCTTCATCACACCTTGTCACACACACATACTCTGTCGACCTACACTCATTGACCACATCACAGGCTGGCCACGTTCGCCCCGTCATGCACACTCTTTGTCTCGCTCACAACACACAATCTCAGATGAAGCGGGAGAAAGCTTGGAGAGTGAATAATTGAGTCATTCGAGTAAGTGTACTGTGAGATTTATGTTGTCAAGCCAAGTGTTGTCTCCACTCACGTTGAACAGGCAACACCGAACATCAAATTATATCACAGGAAGACTCTTGACAATAAAAATGCGGCCAACATTGATATGTGATTGAATGTTGGAGTAAAGCATAGTTAATTATTTGGTTATTGTTATCAGATCGATGAACATAAGTTTAAGAATATCCTGAGACAGATATTTAGGAAAGCTGGACGACTGTACAATATATATATAAATATATAGGTTAAGTTGGTGCATAAACACATATTACCACGTGTCATCATTCCATTCGATAAAGGCTAAAGCTGTCCTACATTACTATCCAGTGATGGCGATTCAAGCTCAGTCGATTGCTCATATTCATGTCAAGGTGATCGCATAGGGTACTCACTGACTTTCTTTATATATCTCCAGTATTTCTCTTGACTTCAATCGTGGTAATATTTCGCATATCTCCAACATCACTGATGAATCAGTTGGATCGCATAGAATGCAGAACAGCATACAACATATTTTCTGACTAACACTATTGCATATTTCTCACCTATGCATTCGACGTCACAATCATTTCCAGCTATTTTGTGAATCATATTGTCTTTCTGACTTGAGTCCGTGGAGTGCTTCAAACTGCACAATTTGTCCTGTGTGATATTCAGCGAGTGTATATCCACTCTCATGTCAAATGTGACTCCTTTATTAGGAATCCAACGTATGCTATGACAAGAGCCCTCCATGTAAGGTGAATCTGCGTCTTGTAGAAATCCATGCGACATTTTATTCTTAATCACTGGTTAGATTGCAAAATTGTGTTGTGTATGTGTAAGCTATGAGGGCAAAGCATCGGAAAGTCAGCAAGAATGACAATGTGAATGAATGTATGTGTGCATGGATGTTTGAGCGTGAAGGCCATTTATTCATCAAATCATCGATCATATTGCATGAAGCGTCATTCTCATAAATGCGTGATTCACAAATTCACTTGATGCACCGAATCATAAATTGCATGACGCAGATAAACTGACCCCATAATAATAAAAAATTGAATGATGCAGATAAATATGATCAATATACCACTTAACTGGTTTTAGATGCACCATCATCAAATGCAAATCATTTCTCAATGTCTAGTGACAAAATACATGCTAGTCATAATTACTTCTCAACAATTTCATGTATATCTAATTCGCAGTGATTACAAACGGTGGATGTACTTTGAGTATCAATCATATGCATTCCAACCTATATGTCAAGAAAACTATAGACGTCAACCGACTTAAATGTGATTGATTATTAGTATGAACCCTTCGGTGGGTGGTGATCAGAAGTGGAATACACCAGGATGTGAATCTCGTGCTATTTGAGGCTTGTCAGTTGGATGTCCTATTATTTTTCAATAAGTGGTAGAGTTTCCCCTGAGGGTTGAACCTAGTGCAGATCGTTTCAAACCCATTAAGTCTTATCCTCTTGACTGCTTCAGCCATGAGAGCTATCTCTTGTGTGACAGGTATCAGCCTTTTTCAGCTCATTTAGAACTTTTCTCGTTCAGTGAGTGAACCGAATTGCTTGAGCTATATTGACATGTCCGCTTGTGAGAGTGCTACGTTGACGCCGAAGGATTTAACATGAAGTAATTTTGTGGGTGATAAGTAGCAGCGGAATTCACCAAATAAATATTGACACATCGTAGAAGCATCCCCACGAGGATGCGACGTATCAACAGAGGTTGAGCAAATTGGTCAAATTATATGATCAGGAAAGTTAAAATCGATAGAAGTAAATAATAATGAGTTAGTTAACTGAGGAACTGTTCACACATTCTGTTTCATTGTTTTGAACCATTGAAAGTTTAAAGCAATTGTAGGGAAAGCATGAAATGAAAAAGTCTAGCGGTGTTTGTCACTTAGATGCCCTATTTAAAACTTTTGCGTAATACAGAGAAAGTTACTGTACACGGTGATTAATGTCTTATCAATTTAAGTTACATGAAATGATGGAAAAAAAACTAAAACGTGTACATAGTAACAAAGTACACATAAAACAGGAGTTATTGTGGAAAAATGACGAAAGAGTTGCTTGGAGAAAAAACCGTCTATCATTTAGGTGGCCACAGTGACTGATAGTATTCGAAATTTCAAAATATACATCCATAACGTGGCATTGTAATTGCTCGACTAGTCAATAATGATTTGCCGTCATGTCTTGACTTGTCTGCATTCACATCGGACTCAATATTTTCAGCGAATTTGTCTGATGTAGTTTCCACATCCAAGGTTTTAATATAATCGATATAAAAAAGTAATTCAACTGGGATAAATAGAGGGAGAAATCGTAATTTCAACAGATACCTCTTCAGACTCTGCAACTGTAAAACAACTATTATTACTAAGCATACCATATAGCCACTTATGGTTAATTAATTTTATTTCAGAAAGTGTACTATAGAACATGTGCAAGACAAATTTTTGGTCTGTTACTATTGGTTATGGTCAATAAGATCATAAGATTAATAAGGGTTAGCCTAGTGACTGTCGTATGAGACGCAATGTGAATACCACCGTGAAATGAACCAAACTATGGGATAGGATAAACATAAGTACAAGGATGACAAACAACAAATAAAAATTATTATGAAGTCATAAGAAGTGGAAAATAGGTCTTCAACAACACATCTGCATTTCTGTAATTGACAGTGCTCTCTAAGCTGGTTGGTTTAGTTGTTGAGCTTTATTTGTCCTTCTAGACAACATCTTCATCCTGTGGTTGTGTGCTAACGCATGCAGTACAACTGTTCAGATCATTTCGAGATTTTTTAATCTGAATATCGACACATTCTCAGTGATTATATTGTATAAAACGTCGTGCTCCTAAATGCGTGATTCACAAATTCACTCGATGCACCAAATTATAAATTGCATGACGCAGATACACTGAGCCATTATTCGTGAATTTTTCTATGTACAGCTCTTTCTCCGATTATATGTTATCACGCTCTTCTCACTTGTTGACATCGATTCACATCGAAATCACTGATAAACGTCAGACAGAGGAGGTGATGCATCATAGCACGACCTTCCTCTTTGCAGTAATATGTGCAGTGTGCATGACGACAGGTAAGTCAATCAGTTATTCAGTATATCGGTCAATTACATATCATCTCATTCGAATTCCAATGCATTCATCCACATATTCTCCGGAATATCTTCACCGAAATAGTGCCACTCATCATGATATACTTACTCATTATACCACTTAACTGGTGTTAGCTGCAGCAGCACCAATGCAGAATTTTCAACGCCCACGTCACTATCAACATCATCACCAGAATCGGCACCACAAGAATGTCACCATCACTTGAATCAGCATAGGCTCCGTTTTACAAGCACACACGCGCGGACAAACTAAAATATAATGACCAACATTCTTTCATCCATCTCGTTAGCAATGGTGATTGTCTTGTTTCACTTCTACTTCATTGCAGGCGCTGATCAGTCGACAGTTTTGAATAAGTGGATTGGTCCCTGTGGATCATGGAAGCACTTCTCCCCACCTCTACTTTGTTTTGGACAACAGTGTACGGAAGAATCGAAAAAGCTGCTTGCATTAAACCTTGCCAGAACTGCGAAGCTTGATTCGAGGGTTAGAAAGATTAGATAGTGCTAGGTACTTTGGACTAGATAACATGTTTTGTATGTCTGTGCTGCATTAACACCATTTAAGATCATTACTGCCTTTCACAAAATTCAAGGCTTCTAGTGTGTAGCATCTCCTTCAAATTGATTCGATAAATACATAATGTGCACCAAATTTCATCTGTTCTCTGTTTTAATAATAATCATAATAATCTACTTTATTCCAAAAACAGTACTTATAATACAGAATGGAATTCTCAGTATTTGTCACAATATTGCATCTGATTTACTCAAAATTTATATAAAATTAAAAATGAAAACAAAATTAATCGAAGGAATTTGTCCGCATTTACGACATAATTATTAGATATAATAATAATAATAACAGTGAGTTTGTTTCAAATGGTATTGTCGATTAAGTTTGGAAACTTTAGCATGCTATAGATTATTGGGTCTAATGTTCTGTTGATATAGTATAGGGAGGGGAAATACAAAATTAACAGTCAAAATACAGGTTAAAATTATGACCACACTTATGAAAAGTAAATAAACAAAACGAAAAAATTGAGAGAATTATAATATAAGAAATACAATAACAATCAAGTATGATGATTCAAAAGTGAAGGAAATGGTTTATTTATTTATTTAGTGGTGCTAAGGTTATCGCTTCTGTTATCGCTTCACGTTTGTGCAGGTTCATTCACAAGTTCAAAACATCTTGTTATCGCGATTTGGATGTCCAACTGGCTTCCTCATTCTTTCCAGTAGTAAGAGCGTTTGCATTTTCGTAGGTGTTAGAATCTGCACTGAGTTAGAAAGGTTTGGCAGGTGTGTCTTCATTTCATAGAATAAAACATACAACGTATGTGAAATATATCATACTGCGGCATGTGAGGCACTCGCATCGATACTTGGGGACACTGTCATTATGGTGAATAAGATGCATTGACGAACGCTAGAATTTGTGTGATATTGGTGGACACTGACTGAGGAATGAACTTCAGCATGGCGAAATAATAATCTCAAAGGATGATAGAGTATGCGAGTGAGTGAGTGACTGCACTGTTAGCATGCATTATGTTGAAATGCACATCACTCAGTGCAACAACCACATTCATCGACGTCTATCGGCCGAGTATTCTACTTCAACTCGAACATTTCCATTTACTGATTCTCGGCGATACTGTTAGCAATATTCTTTGACAACACGAGCGTCTGTGAATCCTTATTATCAAAAGGATTGTCTGATATTTGGATTAATTTGTTCTTGAGTAGCTTACGTATTCGTGCAGTGATGAATTTATAGTCGATCTCTTGTACTACGCTGAGATTCACTGGTATTCAATAAATGATCCACATTTGACTGGAATTCGATTACTTTTCAATGTACACCATGATAATGACTGCTCAAAAGAAATGCATAGCCTACATCAAGCTGTCTCTCACCATATCATCTTTATCTTTCTTTGCGAATGTTCAGAAAGAAAATGCCGATATTAAAATCTCCCTGATCACTGGACTCACTATCTCTCTATTCAGATAATTTTCACAAAATGTTCGGACAGGTCGTCTCATAACTTCATTCAAGATAAACACATGAATTGTATGAAATATTCTGTGGTTCTCTAGAAGAATAACAAATTGGTGTTGTGAAGAAGAAAACACGACGAGAGACGTATCATAAGTATGTATTTTTTTCATATGACACAGAATAGAGTTTCGAATGGATGTTACCCAGAAGAAATAACGTCTTATGTCATTCTAATAGGCTTAACTGAGACGGGTGGATTGACGATTGACAGTATTATTAATGATGAACACAATTACAAGTTAATTATTCACAATAAATTTATAGAAACTGCACAGTTTTCAGGGTATTTTTTGCAAAATACGTTCTCTTTATCCAACTTCTGTTTTCACGTAAAACAGTACTGTTCAATCTGAATAATGAAATAAGCCCTATGCTTTTTTCCTTTGGTCTTTCAGAAACGAACAGATTTGTGTTGGAATCAAATTCGAAATATGTGGGCGTATATATTTGTTAAACCATTTGCATAATTGGATGGTTATAACTAGAAGAAATAAAAAAAACATATCATTCACTGTCTTGGATGGAAATTCATGTAGGCCAGGGATTAGGCAAGTCGACCTGTCTTCGGTTGTGCACATGAATACAAGCCATGATCTTTTGTATAATAATATTTATTTTGTTGCTAATAATCTTCACTTCATTCGTTGAGAGTTGTCAAGTAGAGCGTAGCAACAATAGACTTAGGCGTGAATTTCCTCCTGGATTAGGATATTCCATTTGAATGTATTATAATTATTGTTCGCCTGGATTCCAAGTGGAATATAGATCTTAGACAACTCGTCTTCACTTCGTTCCACTTTCTGCTGTCCTCCTCAGCTGATCCCACCATTGTCCGTAATCTGTCATCAACTCATCTTCAGACTATCACCCTGATGTCAACCTCGCACCGACGACCGACTTGTTGTTTCGTATTCACCTTCCAATCGAGCGATGGTCTAAATTTGGCGCGATGTCATTCAACGTTCTCCTCAGTATGATATCTATCCATTTCCATTTTCTCCTTCATATTTGTTGTGTGACAGTTTCTCGACTAGTTTGTTGCCAGAAATTTTCGGTACCGATTCATTCTGGCCATTTGGCATTAAATACAGAGTCAGCGAAAGTTGCTGTTGATCAAGGTTTGCCATGATCTGTTAGAAATGCTTTTCGTGATGCACAGTGCTAGTTTCTGAACTATGTAATCATCTCTTCATTCATTGAGCGTTGGCTGGTAACGGTCGAAAAGTTCTTGCCATTATAATTCCAGCTTTGACAGGTTCTTCTGTTCCTTGCGCCTGTGTGTGAAACAGTCTTTGCCAGATTGGTAAAGGGACTGACCTCTTTGAAGTTTATCCCGTCGATAGTTATTGGAGATAGTTGTTGTTGTTTATTGGTTAGTGATCTTCACTCAATGTTCAACCGAAGTCCTCTCTCCACTTCCAGCCTTTTCTATCAGTTTGTCGGCTTTCACAAGCAAGTATTTAAGGTTGTGTGACATTGAGCATAAGTAATCCGCAAAATCTAGAGATGCTAAGTCGTAATAGTATTTAGAATGAGTTGATGGAAATGTACCGAAGAATCTTCACGATTGAGTAGGCTTTGTTAACACAAAAAACCCTCTCTCACTCTCAGTAATCAATGAAATATCTATGTTAAACATCGTGTACAATAGAAATCTCTCTACATCAATAAAAGCGAAGACGAGTCTCCTATTCAATCGCGATACAAAAACAGGATGTCACGATGAAATTCTAGGGTGTTAGTTGAAAGCCTCAGAGACTGCATTTAGTAACATACATACGAACACATCTACACTACAACCATCCTACGTTTTTTTCAACCATGTTCTGTGATGCATTTTCAGGTCTTTCGTATAATCAGTGCAAAGATAACCACGTTTGAAGTGGGTGTCTCCACATATCAGCGAATTACGATATGTAGGATTGAAGCGATAATTCACTCTTGTAAATATGCCTACATAATTCAGGCTGTCAACCTAAATACAGACTGCACCTTGAATACGTAACGCGAACAGACGATCTTTAGGCAGTTGCTTGTGTCACAGTGAGTGTGCATCAACACCATTTGTGGTATCAACTGGATTGTGGTTATCACGATTTGACCGCATAGATTCACAAATGTAGAATTTGTATAGGTGAACAAATTCATAGTATTTTTCAGCATATTAATTGTGAAGTGAGACAAAATAAAAGCGATCGTGATGTGACTGTTGTTGATTTGATTTATAATTGTGTCAGTTTTGAGGTTTTGAAGCTTCATGTAAAATGTATTACGAATTATAGCAATTCTTCCAAATTTTCAGGTGGAATGAGCACTTTTATTAAAATTTAAACAAATTGCTCATATTTATACTTGACGTTTTCAACAAATTAGACACTGGTGAGTGCACGTTTTGCTTTGCCAATCATTTTGCCAGCAACAAGGTGATTCATAACTGTCACGCTTTAAATTGTTTGCATCTCATGGAACACAGGTTGACTTTGACATGGCTGATTGCCAATCCTTGTCAGTGCGAGTATAAAATAACCGAGATAAGTTAAAACTTTATAGCATAACTCAGTCAACCTCTTCTCGTGCAATGTACTTATTCATGTATTCCGTACACTCTTCTTTTTCATCTGTCGACACCTTTCGTCACTGAACGTCTCGATCAAATATGTCATTATATTCAATGGAAATCAACTCACTGATCAGCACATTATTTCTTACAAGTGGTTGGCTGAAGCTGTCTGTCTGACATCGAATATTGTCTGCATTCGAAACCCATTCAGCGAATCTCTTCGAGTGAAGTCAAAATATATTTCATGGGAACTTATGCTCAACAACATGTTCAAGAACATTTCAAAATTTTCTCTCACCATATTCAGGAGGGATTCTTTGTGAAGAGATAAATGTCAGCTTTTAACTCATAAACCTTTACAATCAGTAACTGGTCTGCAAAGTTTGAGCAGAGATTACCATTATATATATTACATATTATAATGTCTACTTGCAACTCACTGAGTTACAGTAACTTTCAGTTTGTGTGGTTTTATTACTTATTTTAAATATTATGTATTCATGTATATATATGTATTTAGATATTTATATTTTCTACTGATCAAACCACCATTCATGTAAATGCAGTTTACATACTTTTTTCACGAATCACTAAGTCAATGATTTTGGTTTACAATAATCTAAATGAAATATATTGTTCAAAACCTATTGAATTATTTCGCTAATGCAGTATTGAACTGCAGGAATATATGAAAAATAATTAGTGTAAGATCAGCATTTATGCTGTTAGACTGAATAACGTAGGCATATTTAGAAGAGTGAAATTTCGCTTCACTCCTACACATCGTAATTCCCCATTGAGTCTTATGAGCTGAACGTCTTCTCTTTTTCATATGACTCTGTAATTCGCTGATATTTATGGACATCAGAGTGAACAGTTGGTCCAGCTCAAACACGATTTTCATTGCATTGACTAACTGACAGACGTAAAAATGGATTATGGAATATCGCTGACAATACTGTGGGTATGTAGCAGTGATGATACGTAAGGATTAAATGTGTTTCTCTAGATGCACTCGCTGAAAGCGCCCCCAGTTGTTGCTTTGCTGTTGGATGACAACCACGCATAGGCTGATGTATAAGCAGTGGGACTGTACATGATGTCAGACGTAGAATTTGAATTTATTATTGAGGGAGACTATCTTATAAAGACTACGTCTTTAGACAATGCACCGTCGACTAAGGTTATATTTCTTTCAGTGTCATTCAAATTCAACATTCTGTGTTTGTATGGTCCATGTGTTGGTGAATAAATAATTGGGGAAGAATACATGGCAATATTTAAAAAATGGGCTGAGGTTCCTTTTGCAGAAGACAGTCACAGCTGTATCACGAAAGCATTATGTTTCGATGAGAATTCATGCCGACAGTCATATAAATGGGCGACTCCGACATTCATGCAAGAATGTCATCTCTTGTGAATAGTCGGTGGAATGTTCAGCAAGGAATAAATCTTATGCCTGCAGATGTAACAATTAATAAACCAGAGAGATATGATGGTTTCTCTGTTAACTAAATACATCTTTAAGTTAGCAAGTTTCGACAACATTCCTTCCGTCATCTCCAGTGCTCATATATTTTGCAACTATCTCGTCAAATCGTGATCACAGTTCACATGAATTACAAAATGAAACATCTAATAATATATACGAAAATGGAGTTGCAGCAAATTTTGAATCCTACAATAAGACTGAGAAAATTCCTTTCCAAAGAGAACTTCTTTTCCGTCGAAATGTGAGTGAGTGTTGTGGAAATGTGCTTTTCGTCGAATTCATTGAATAACCGTGTGAGTCATCACTGACTGAATCCTATTCACAGTTGATTCTTTATTCCGGTTCATAAGGTCAACATCTGCACATATATACACATGGACGAAGTATATTCAGACAAATGACGAGGAGTCACTATTTAAATGCAGTGAAAGCAATTATGAACAACATCCTGTAGACGACACTTTAGAGACATGAATCCATACTGTATTTGTGAATTTTCGGCAGACACTATAAAAAAGGAATCATGGAACTAGAAAGTCGTATTTGCTGCAAAAATTCAGAATTGAAAATCGATTCAATCTTCATCCTCATCACCATTTGTGTTAGCTTGCCAAGGAACGTACATATAGGTGAAGGGATAACAGAAAACTGATGAAATTTGTTATCACAAATATACTAATACAGTTCAAATGATACTCATGTCAGAAACTGAGGAGGACTACAAGCTCACATCTTCTGAGGTGGAGTTACAATTAATAATTGGGTTTCAGGAGGTCAATAATAGATTATAGTATTTGTGACATGTTGGGGAGTGCACTGTCGAATCACACACCCGTAGTATTCTTGTCGATATTTGGAATGAAAGGTACGATTCGATTGTCCGGTTGATCTGTACACCTGTGATACGTATCATGGCAGTTATAATAACCACCACACTCGTAGTCGTACCTACATTCTTGTCCCTAGTTCATACATTTGAAACAGGTTCCTGTTCCCAATGGTTTCCACGCACACCGTAGAGGGTGACAACATGGATAGTCTCTCTCACAAGTCTGATTCAGATTTCGACAAATTGACGATTGACTGTCAGCTGAAATGTATAATAATGCATCTTCGTATATTTGGATGGATGAAGGAATGGATAGAGGAATAAATGAATGAATGAGTGCATGACTGCGTGCCAGTGAGAATCCTTCGATATGAGTGAATACGTGTGTGTGTGTGTGTGTGTGGATCTGCGTCTGTAATGGTTAACTCAGTGCGTTGGTTATTGATCGGATGCAGATACTGATTGTGCTTGCGATACTATTAGTTTTGTGAGGGCTGAGAATTTAACACGGCTGCTACGGAAGCCGATAATGTTGGTTGAGTGATATGATGACGGTGATGAGGACGAGGGTGTAGATAATGATGGATATGACAATTTCAATGATGGTATCTTCGTGATTATGCAAATGGCAAAACTCACTGATTGACTTACCTATTGTCATGCACACAGCATATATTGCAGCAAGAAGAATTTCAGGAACACAGTGCATCCTTTTGTCATCACACCATGACATTATTAATCTCACTCAATTCCACAAGATTTTCAATCAGAACACACGCACTCACACAATGAATATGGGAATCGACGCAGTGATTGAGAATGAAATCTCACATACATTTGTGCTAAACACAAATCTACGTATTGTTGAGGAACTTGCTGTATGAGAGATAGGATTCGTTATATGGATACAGTTATTTCGGGATTGAGGATGACCTTCACTCTGTTTCTCTCAATGAAGGACAAGCTGTCTCGTTTCAACCACAAGGTGTCGATTCGGGAAGTTTTTGTAGAGTGCGTTGAAATTCACTGCGACACTAGTGAATCAATGGTAGTCAGGACATATGTGAGAAGAGGAGAAAGTGGCAAAAATTGTGAGAGAGAAAATTTCAGCAAGAACTGATCTGTTGTAGTGCATGCATATTCAAACAACCACACAGTGATGCGAAAGATAGTTATACACTCTAATATTGGTGTGAATAGATAGAGTGAGCGAGATGTGGAGTGAGAGATGGAGTTAGATCACTGAAACGTTTCGCGTACAACTGAAAATATGCAATCCAAATGATTCATCAGTAATATTCGAGAGAGAATTATAATGAAGGTCAATGACTGCCTTGTGTGATCACCACGACATAATCATGAACAATCGATTGAGCTTGAAACGTCATCACTAGATAGTGATGTAGCGCAATTAAAGCCCTTATCAGACAGAAAATACCCAATACGGCTTTGCTATGTGACCATGTTTCGAAATGATGACTCGTCAATAAGCCAACTAATAGGTACTCTGTGGTTATGCAGTAACTCAGTTTGACTAAAATATGGATGTAACATAACTGTCCAAATGTCATCGCTATCTGTCTAATGATATGCCTAAATTTGTGTTCATCGTTTTGATAACAAATCAAATAATGAGAAAAGAGAAATAAATCCTGTTGAAGCCAACACGTGTGTGATTCAAGTTGCTGAGAGATGAGCTCCGACAAATGTATTATTATTATTCATTTCAGCTGACAGTCAATCGTCAATTTGTCGAAATCTGAATCAGACTTGTGAGAGAGACTATCCATGTTGTCACCCTCTACGGTGTGCGTGGAAACCATTGGGAACAGGAACCTGTTTCAAATGTATGAACAAGGGACAAGAATGCAGATACGACTACGAGTGTTGTGGTTTTTATTACTGCCATGATAGATATTACACGTGCACAGATCAACCGGACAATCAAATCGTACATTTCATTCCAAATATCGACAAGAATACTACGGCTGTATGATTCGACAGTGCACTCCCCAACATGTCACAAATACTATAATCTATTATTGACCTCCTGAAACCGAATTGTTATTTGTAACTCCACCTCAGAAGATGCTAGCTTGTAGTCCTCCTCAGTTTCTGACATGAGTATCATTTGAACTGATTTAATATATTTGTGATAGAAAATTTCATCAATTTTCTGTTATCGCCTCACGTATGTTTACGTTCATTGATGTGTCTGTTATAGCGTTTTTGCATGTTTGTTGTTCAGTTGGATTCGACATGCTTGTCATCAGAATTTCGTTTACATTTTGGTTAACATTATTGTGTGAATTTTATGATACAACTGCACTTGTTCAATGCCTGCATTTATTATCATTGAGGTGAAACATATTTGCTGAAGACTGTTCGAAATCCTGTTGTATTATGAGGCTGGCACCGTGAGATCAACTGTGCCATGATGAAATTATGATCTCGCAAGGTTTTTTCAGTATCTCAGCGAGTGAGTGCATTGTCAGCATGTATTACATTAATATACGTACTACTCAGGACAACCAAATTCATTGACGTCTATTGTTTGAGTGAGCTTCTTGAAACTGAACGTCTCAACTCACTGGTTCTCGGTGATATTCTCCATTATATTTTCTGAAGGTGAGACAGCCATTGAATTTTGATTAGTTCATTATTGTTTGTCACTTGCATAAGATTGCTTGTGGTTGGATTACTTTATCGTGGTCATATCAGTTCTAAACAAGTAAAGGGATGAATACGAATAATATAATAAATAGATAATAATAACTTAATATAATAAATAATTTATCATTTCTTATTCTTCTGTCAGAACAAAGCGTCAATCAAATAGAATTTATTTGATTGACACAAAATATATTTTCGATTTTCCCCATCCCAGTATTCGTCGTTCAGATTTTGCCTATATTATGGCGAATGTCACTAGTAGGAATAATCCATACTAGCGCGCTAAAACAAGGAATACACCAAATGATATTATGCAATCGTTTTTCAATCTCATATCACTCAACACTTCAAAATCGAAGATATCATGGAAAACACGATTAACGAATTCCTTGTTCGAAGGATGCAGGAGTTTCGATAGCCATTCGGCTAACACATGATATTGTCGATTGAAAGAAATATGCAGCTACAGAAAATTGTTAGATTCATATTGGATTGTGCTAATTTCGACGGTCAGTAATATTGCTGTATATCTGTATCATGTGCTGATTCATCTTCTTCATAAACAGTTAGGAACGCGTTTCAAGTTTAGGACAACTGGTCTACGTATACGCAAGCTGAAATTGTGCACGTGTGTTGATGAAAATGAAGAATATGCACTCACTTAAACGGATTCAGTGCTCATTCAATTTCAGTTAACTTTCAAGTGATATTTGTTCAGTTTTCTAGTGCAACGTAGAGGCATTCGTTTCTTTGCCACGTCTGTCTTCTCGTTATCTAGTATATGGGACAGAACAATTTGGACTACCACCTGTCACTGCACAATATTCCAAATCATTCACAGTAATATGTTCACTGATTTTAGTGGGCATGAGATGCTTGCTTTCGTGTCATAGAAGAGAGTGAGAAAGATGAAATGTTGAAAGGGAGTTTGATGTGGGGCGTGCATTTCCGTTGGTCAGCCAACATCTTCGTGGATTACAGAAAAAACTCATGAGATTCACATCGAAGATTGGTGACCTATTGAAGACCACTGAATTTGAATGTATTTGGTGCGTACGAATATTTTATCCAACACTGCGCGAATACACAATACCACCACAGGCAAAGTAATACAAGTATCAGACTATCATTTGACTAATGGGAATTCACTTATGCTCGGATTATCGGTGAATATCGTGGAGAATAGCACAGTGAACAAGTGAATTGAAGACGTTCGTTTTGGAGCAGCATACTCAGTCAATAAACGTCAATGAATGTGGTTGTTTGGTTTCTGCCAGTTGCACTGAGTGAAACGTGTTTTAATACAACGCACTCACTCATTGAGCTTATCTAGCCGGCTGTAAGAGTCTTATTTCAGTATGCTGCAGTTGACCTCAGTCTTCAAATATCACAGAAGGTTGAGTGATATTCAATAAATCCACTTCACGCGAATGGCAGGAACCCACGCAGTGATACCAGTGCCCCAAATACTTATGTATGCTAGAATGTAACCCACATCCTACGACATCATGCATGAGGGGGAACACACTGGCGAAAATGTCTTCATACTCATGCTTGTCAAAATACAAACAGTATTTCTAATGAAATGCAAACACAGCATTTGATACACAATGCAGTGTAGCATTAAATTTTGAATAAAGTTAGCGGGAAGCGACACGAGTGCAATTTCTCCGCAATTTGGAGCCACTGACAATGCATATCAGAAAAACAGAACGTTATTCACAAAAAAGGATTTATCCGAAATCCTACTTCACCAAATTCGTGATTTTCCTATGTGATTCACAAAGAAACTTTGGTACACTAATTCATTCATTGTTCCATCTTCATTTCATTTTTATTCCACTTTATTTCATCGTATTCTGTCATTTCATTCAATCAAAAATTTTGACTTCATTTCACTGATCCTGTGTCTCCATCGCATTATTTTCACGTATCCTTCTCTGCGAACGTCCTTCATTTTCTAATCACCTATTCCACACATGTCTAGTGAACTCTAGATTGACCTTCAATTTGAGAAGACAAACGTATAAGCCCACCGTTTTGTCTTCGACTACGTCCATTACCGGCTTCACCCTACATTGCACAGTTTCCTGTATACTCAAAGTATGAGTATGTGGATCAAACAATAAATAGCGGTTTTTAGTTTGACTTTGGATTGATATTGGCTAGAGAACCGTCGGTCCGGAGGAAGAACGCATTTTCCGCCAATGACATTGCTTACTGATCGCACTTACTGTACCACGAATTGTTCAGAGTTTGAATTCACTTACTGACAATAGATTCAGGGCAGCACTCTCTAAAACGGTTGAATAGCTTGCATTGTACATGGAAAGTACTGAATTCGAACCTCTCTGGGTGCCAATTGGAATGAAACACATATCAAGTACTCCTTGGTTTTCAAATTTACTCTAACTGTAATCTATCTTACGTAAAAAACACGAAAATCAAATCAAAGCCCTACGAATCAACTCTTTAAATAAAAACTATAGTGTAATAGTGACAATGAGAATAGTTCATTTGAATTGTGAATAAAATTTCAACTTACACTTACTGATATTAATCTTCATTTCTTCACCACTGTCAGCAGTGTTGTTTACGTTCGGCTGAAGTTGATGGTCAAGAATTTACAAATAGTTAAGCCATGTGTACTTGAGGTATACAGTGGCATTTTTCATGTGTATGTAAGTAAAAGTGTGCATGAAAGACAGTTGTACACTTGGATGATATATTTAATCCAGAGTGCAGCATTAAAATGAATTTTGAAGAAGACAAGATGGTTGGTCTAAGACATATTCACTGTCAATTTGATTCTCATCTATGATTCTACTCTAATCAAAACATGCACATTGTTTAATTGCAATAAATCGTGTTCAAAGTGTGTCTCATCCATGTGTCAACAATTGAATTTTGATTTGTGAACACATTTCTCATAGGTGCTCTCCCTCCTTCAGCAAGATCCTTCAGCAAGAAAAATATCAGCTCATGGTGAAACCGCTGAGTAGTGACTCCGGCTCTCATTTGTTAATATCGATCTCAACGACGAATTTTCAAAATCTGCATTTTGTGATGCTTGATATTGCGTGATCCAAACCGACTTTAATGACTATGGTGGTGTGACGTTGGTTGTTGAGTAGGGAGCAAGAAATCATTTTCATGTGTTCTGGTTATAATATTCGATTAGTAATAATCGTCATCATTTCATCGGTTAACATGTCAGAAGATGACGACTAATCCAGTTTCGTGAAAAATTTAACAATTTACCCTCCTTAGATACTGATTGGATTGACAGGGATATCGAATAACCGACTTCTCGAATAACAGAATAATTCAGCTTATGACACTCTCATATGAAACAGTACATTGACGCAGTCGTTTCGATGTCCTGTCCTCATGTTCATGTCCCTCATCCAGACTTTAATGAGAAGGTAACATTTCTTTATATGTCGTGAACATTCCCACAGGTTTTATGATAAATTGCGTTTGTCTCGTCGGAGAGTTGTGATTCATGTTGGATGAGTAAGAATCATAACACATCACTCTTAGGATAGGTGTGTGTGTATGTGTGTTTGCCAGTTCCAGGTATTGACTTGTACTCAACGTAGACGCTATGTGACGAAAAAAGAGTGATAATGATTGAAGATGTGAAAGATGAGGAGAATGGAGTGTGACGTCATATGATTGTTGTTGATTATAGATTTGTGTTCATGTTCACACTGTTAGTTGAATGCAGTACAAAGTGTATTTGAGTGAAATGTTCATCCCTGATGATGAGACAGCCAAATCCACTCAACAGTGATTATTGCTAAGTTTGTACCTTGATATTCTGATGAGCAATATGAGTGACAGCTGGTTGACCAAAGTATCATCAACTCTGACGAGCTTCATGTGGAGGCATGTCTTGATTTACCTGTGTTCACAAAATTCACACTCAAAGTTACCAATTGAGTTGAGTAAAAAGCTTTCCTTGTATGAATCTCAAAGGAAATGAAATAAAAATTTCAAGCCTAATGTTCAACTCCCTTATATGAACTTATTCATTGAAATAGTCAATTCAGCGATATCATCGCTAATTGTAGGCAGATGTTTCTGGCGATGGATAACTTAGTCATGAAAAGTCATGACAATCAAACTGATTTAAATTTTGTGAACACTGTGATGACGATTTGATAGAATAGATGCACAATATTATAATTAGTTGAGATCGTCATGCAATGTGACTCTGAGACGTGTGTGTTCTTGCACACATATCACGTTTTTGGTTATCACAATGTTTGAATCAAATTCATAGACGCTTGGAGTGGTGAGCATTATGGGTATATATCAATTGAAAACATGAATGTAATAGGAAATCATCTGCATGGGTGCATCAATTTTTAGTTTTCAAAGCTTCATTCATGTTGAACATAGAATGAAAATTTATTTTGAATTGCAGCAGTGACTTTTCCATATTATCATGCGTCATCCGTAAGTTGGTTATACTTTCTGAAGATTGGTCGTATTTATACTTGACTGTCTGAACAAATGAGACACTGGTAGGGGTGATAGATTGCGACATACACTGTTTTGTGCAGAGGCTGAGCACTTGAAGGTCACCCGGAGACGTTGTGATTGGTAGATTCATATCGGCTTTCAAATCAATATAACTTACTGCCCAAAGAAAATGAAAAAATAATATAAAATTATGAAAATTTATATTCCAGAGATATTACTTGCATGGACTGTAATTACAAAACGAATTATATTGAGTGACTATTGATAGTCATTGCACTTTGGAAGATAAAGTGCGTTCGGAGACACTATCAGCATTGTCAATAAACATATATAATATGATAAGAAATAAGACGACATTTTTTATTCAGTAACATGAAAAACTGATTGTTACTGTTGGCTTCAGTGAACCGATTCTGTACCATAACTCGCGTAGTATTGATAGCACTGTGATAGGTGGGCAATCAAAACATTCTGGTCTCCCCATCACCTTCTCTCCAATGCTCTTTAGGTCTTCTCGTATCTTCTAGATTCCTATACGGAGTTTTCCTTTCACTTATTGCACAAACAGTTTAGGACTTTCTCACATAACTCACTCAACCTCTTCTCGTGTATTCCGCTCTCTCTTCTTCATCATTTGCTCTTTTCCTTCAACGCATTTTTCGACGTGAACTGCATCATACTGCAGAGAACATTGAAGACTGTAGGCAGGGAAGGTGAATAATGTGTCTTGGACTCGATTGACTGACACTGTCGTTGTTCAGCATATTAATTGTTACAAGCAGTTGGCTGAAGATTTATATCTGATACGGAACATTCTCTGTAATCGTAAGTCTTCGGAGGTTAAGCCAGAAGATATTTCATAATAATATTCGTTTGTATGGAAAGCATTGAAATTCCTTGATACCATGTTTGAAACTCGTTCACTGTGAAGAGATAGATGTTAGGTTATACCTCATAAACCTTTGATATCACTAACTAACCGGCAAAGTATAAGGGAGGATTGTTATTATTGATTCTTGTATATTATGTTGTCCACTTACAATTCGTTATATCCATGCATTTTATAAAACAAAGGATTGTGTACATAGTTATTCTTATTACCAATATTACTTCCACGTAAGGAAAAGAATAAAATGTTGTGGTGCTCGTTTGTCTCATGAGCGGTTTTACGTGAAATAATACAGATATCGAATTTCATCTATAATATGCGATAGTCGATTCATTTATCAGATAATTTGTAGGCAGTCAGTGAAGAAATGGTATTTAGATTAGAATCCCCGAATTAACAGTATCACATGTACGTTGATTTATGTCTGCAGAGTAGACTTCTATCTTTTTCATTTCATAATCTAAATGGTGTTCATAATTGCTTCAACTACACCCTCCCTAGTGACTCTTCTTCATTTATCCATGTGTATATATGTGCATATGTAGACCTGAATAACCTGAATATATTATTCACTTCTGCAGAATATTCAGACGACGAGGTGTTCTACCGAAATTCAATGAATTCGACGAATAGCACATTTTCGGAATACATAGTTGTTTTTTGATCCAACTAAAGATTGTTTTGAAAAAAATAAGAATTGCCTCCTGCTAACAATACAGAATATGCTGCAGATTCATTATCATATATGTTAGTGAATGTTTCAGTTATTACCTAGATTGAGTGAGACGATGAAATGAAGTGATACATATATATCATCTCAGTGCTGAGCATTGGATTGGAGACTCAGTATGCCAGCGGGACGCAAAGTCGAGAAATGAAGCGGTTTCAAGCTCTAACATTCACCTAGTTCAAAGAACCTTCACGATGAGCCTAAATTCCATCAGTAACACTGTAGACAGGCTACGATTCATTTACAATATTCAGACAAAACTGTAGAGGATGCCTTCACATCAGATGTAACATCATTAAAGTCGAAGAAATCACATGGAAACAGTGAGGAAACCTGCGTTGAAGAACACTAGAACTTTTTGCAAGCGGTATTCAAGGAAAATCATAGAAATGTTCTAGGAAGCATGACTAGAACAACGATGTACACATGAGATTTGTTGAATAATTTCTATCAACTATACGTTGATTTCAACAGGATTTAGTTCTGTCTCTATTATTTCAGTTGGAACACATTGTCTTTACCACTTCATAAAATTAGTGTTTCCTACATCTGCATACACAATACTTTTTGCTGAAATTCATATAAGCCATGTTTGACTCACCAATAACAAGAAATAACTTTATTTAGTGAAGATGCTAGTTGCCCCTTGATATGAACTGATATGATTAGGAGCAATAGATTATGCTACAAACGTCATCAGTTAATATTCATGTTCAAAACTGTGTGATTTATCAAAGTGTGGCTGAATCAGATGTGAGGAAGCAAATTGATGATCACATTGAATTGAACTATGCACTCACAAACACGTGTTCAACCCACACGTTCACTAAATACACTAACTAGCATATGGAATCACGCGGATGACATGACTAATGCATTACTCGTGATTTCCTCTTTTTCCATCGTCATCTCAGAGCAAAAGTAAGCACTTCTTTCTCACACGTAGATATCAAGTCACATCTAAATCACTGACAAACAGACAGTTAGACAGACAGGAGAGATGACTCACCACAGTCTGACTGTTCACCTTCCTGTAAGATGTGCTGTACGCTTGGTGGCATTTGAGTCAACCAGTTGTATAGTCGATCAGTCAGTACATCAACCATCCATGCTGAGATCAGCCAGGTAGTATCAGTCTTTGAGTTCAGCCATCTAAACACTGAGTATATGACTTACTATTCTTCGCATTATCAATGCTAGCTTACAGTGAAATTCTCTTAGGCATCAACTCATTTTCCTCCCATAACCCTTTTTCCTACATTTGCAGCAAATCTTTCAACGTGAATCGGTTATGATATTTAACATAAAACAAATACCATCGATTTTCTGTCACAATACCAAATGTGTGTAAGTTGCTGTTCAGTTGACACTCTCTTGCTTCACATTCGCAGTGAATTTGAGGACTGAATTGAAAACATTTATTTCCCGTAAATTTTGGGGGCGAATTGTATCATACTGTCGTATTTGAGACACTTGTGTGAATGCATTTGCTGTCTGTCACTGTGTGATGCAAGCGTATTGGAAACTGTAGCAAATCCAGTGGTATTCATAATGGCTGACTAAGAGATCAGTTGAGAAACGCATGAATTGCAATCTCACATGAGTAGATTTGCACTGCTTGTTGCAGTGAAATACGCTTCTCTCGGTGCGAGTGCCAGCAACGTTACAACCGTTTTCATCGACGTCTATATGATGAGTATTCTGCTTCAACTTGAACATTCCTTTTCACTCGTCTTTGCTTTCTCAGCGATATTCACTGAAATTCAAACGGTCAAATGATATCGTGATATCTGTGTCGGTTTCTGCTAGGTAGAAATAAATTGTTGACTTCAAGGTGTATCTCGCCATATCTTCTTTCTCTCTATTTTCATTGGTCAGAAAGGGAATACACATCGCAAAGATCCTCTCACCGCTGAAAGCGCGACCTGTCTGTTGAAGGCATTTTTCATGAAACCTAAGCATATGTCTTCCTATCTATTCGTTCGTCGTTGAAATATCAAATAATTTTTTCATCAATAGATGTGAGAAACTAACTTGAATGTGTGTGTATCTCAAAGAGGCGACAAAAATTCAGATGAGGCTGATACAATATGAGTGATTTTTATTGTACTGCATTAATTAAAGCACTCGTATTAGTCCGTGCGTACACTGTCATTGAGGTGATGCAGATGTATTATATACTGCTTAAATTCCTATAGTATTCAAAGGCACTGAATTGAAGACAAATTGAAGCAAGAAGAAGAAAGGAGTATTCACATGAACCATGAATTTGCTGTTATGTTTCAAAATGAAATATACATCATTCTGTGTAACAAGCGGAAACCAAACAACCACTTTCATCGACACCTATCAACTGTGTATGCTGCATCAACCTCAGCCTTCCTATTCACGGATTCTCGATTTCTCTCCAATATTATCTGGAAATCTGACCGTTGTTGCATTTCGATCAGTCAAGTGACTGTTCGATATTCGCATTAGTTTTTTATGTGTGGATAGTGTCTGCATGCAATATTAGATAAAGTACTCGATCGCATAAAGTGAAATATGATTCGCTGATCTTCGATAGAAAATCCACTTTCGATCGGAATGAAAGTTTTATAACAGTTATACTGTCTACCAGACATCGTCGAAACATCTGCTCAAGAAGCCGACATGTCAACCTGAGACCGAGCACTTCGGTGCAAGCCATCGACCGGAAAATCTAAAATTCAATTGAATCAATATGACCTGTAGCAATAAAGGTGGCTCTCGTGGCTCAAGTGGTCTAGTGGATAACGCTTTGGCATTTGAAACCATGAGCACTGGGCTCGAGCCTCGGTCTGAACATCATCACTCACTGAGAAATATAGGTACATCCGGCTGGAGGACGAGTCCTAAATAGGACGAAATGCACATCCTGGATTCCACTGCTTGTCACCATCCACCAATTACTTATACCGTCTGATCAGACATTAAGTACACGCGTCTTCTAAAGCAGTTCGAATAGGTGAAACGCGCAAGCGAGAAAAGAAAGAGACATATGTGATGGAAACATTCATGCTGATGTTTTCACGAAGAAGAAAATTAAGGACATATTTTTTGAATAATAATATACACTGCTCATATTAGTTGATAGATTTCCTTCGTATCAATCCACGGGCGAAAATTCAATCAGCGCACAACCAGTCAGATACAGCGAATAACCTGTGTGAATCAGATTAACCTGAACTCTGTTTTCGCAAAGGCTTTATTTAGCCTCATACACTTCACTGGCCTTAGTACTATGTCTCGTTGTCCCTGCTGTTCTGTGTCCCTGAATGACTGTTTAATAGGATCAATGTAGTCCGTTTAATTTTTCCGCAAGTCATTTTCAATATTGTCTTCTCGTGTCTCGCATCACTTAATTTCAAACAAATATGTATCATTCATCCATAGGAAAACGCCGATCATAACTTAGTCCTAGTTTCAGAATATTCAGCGATTATTAATTATTGGTCCAAGCTCAAGACCGACTCGATAATAGACTCAAATGTCACCAGGCGTACAGCACATCTTACAGGAAGGTGAACAGTCAGACTGTGGTGAGTCATCTCTCCTGTCTGTCTAACTGTCTGTTTGTCAGTGATTTAGATGTGACTTGATATCTACGTGTGAGAAAGAAGTGCTTACTTTTGCTCTGAGATGACGATGGAAAAAGAGGAAATCACGAGTAATGCATTAGTCATGTCATCCGCGTGATTCCATATGCTAGTTAGTGTATTTAGTGAACGTGTGGGTTGAACACGTGTTTGTGAGTGCATAGTTCAATTCAATGTGATCATCAATTTGCTTCCTCACATCTGACTCAGCCACACTTTACATGTCTAGTGCTTGATAACAGAGTGATGTTTGTGACTCACTATACAATGATACCTGCATCACATCTATTTCCATAGCGAATGGCTGGGCGAATGTGCAAATAAATAGTTCAATATTTCCACTAGTAGTCGTTATATTGACTGGATATTTACTGCAGTGATGAGTTTCGCTTCAATCCTACATACCGTAAATCGCTGTTTTGCGTAAACATCAGATTTTCTCATTCAGTTCACATAGATCACGATTATGCTTGCCACATTTATCTATCAGATGTTATTGTGGAATATTGCCAATGCTTGACAATAGTGTGTGGTGGTGGTAGTAGAGAGAATGCGCTTGCGTTTCGTTGATTTTACCGGTTGCATTGCTGAAAACTGCAGCTGACATTGCTCTAGCTCCCTTTGAGTCACGTTTTTGCTATGCTGTTCATCGACAGCCATGTTTGTGATTATTTTGGTTCATTGCGATTTCGACTGATTGAGCTGGATGTTTTGCGTGGGAATTTGACTAGTCAGTGGGAGTAAGAGTGAGTGTGTATTCTCTTATAGGCTGCATTATTTAATAAGATGGTGGACAGTGAATGATTTCGGATTATTTCACCTGATTTGATTGGAATCCGCTTACTTGGATATTAAGTAATCTGCATGGGCAGGATTTCCTGCATATTCGAAAATCAACGGGTAACTAGCATCTTCACTTATTAATGTTATGTCTTGTGAGTGGTGATACGGACATTTCTCATATGAATATCAGCAGTAAGTATTGCGTGTGCAGATGTAGGCAACACTAATTTTGTTGTGACGTACAGACAATGTGTTCCAAGCTGAATAGTATGATTGCATATTGGTTGATAAACCCTTTGCTTCCAATTCTTTTTTGTGAAGTCAATAACTTGAGTTTACATGGGTGTTTCCCTGTTGCCCAATTCATGATTGTGTCATGAAGATTGGAGGAGAGTCCTTTTGTCATCTCCAGTGCTGCATGTCAATTTACGTGCAGTTACCAATACAGATAACCACGCCTAGATTACTAGGTCACTAGTATTCTAGCCGTAACCAAGCCCGGATAAAGAGGGAGGGTTCAGGCGTAGTGCTACCAACTACACACCCAAAACCAAATCAAACTGCTCCAAAAACTTCAAAGAACAAATATATTAAAAATTCTAAACATACAAAGAATAACCTTATTTTTCGCTGGAATCGGGGAAGTGAAATGACGCAGGCTGGTGAAAGCCTCCGGGAAGCCAGTCAGCCGATGTGCCTTCTTTCGATGAAAGCAAAAATAAGGATGGGGACGTGGAATATTCATAAAATGTACGAAACTGAAAAGGCTGTCGGGGTAGCCGCAGAAATGAGCAGATATAAAATAGAAGTGTTGGGAATCTGCGAGAGCAGATGGAACAGATGCGGAAGGTGTCAACTACCAACTGGAGAGTCAATAATCTACTCTGGTCACCCAGAGGACGATAACGAGCACACCGAGGGAGTAGCCATCATGATGTCAACAACAGCAGCTAAAGCCCTCATGCAGTGGGAACCAGCCAGGTTCAACTCAAAAGGAAAGAAGGTTACAATCATTCAATGCTACGCGCCTACAAACGTCTCAGAACATGAGAAGAAGGAGGCCTTCTATAGATAAATACAAGCAGTAATGGACAACGTCCCAAATGGCGATATCAAAATTCTGATGAGTGACATGAATGCGAAAATGAGATGAGATAATACAGGAAGAGAACTCACCATGGGTCGTGAGGCCCTCGGTGAAAAGAACGAAAACGGTGAACTCTTCTCAGGCTTCTGCGCCTTCAATGATTTGGTGATCGGTGGCAGTGTGTTCAAACACAAGGATATACACAAGGCAACATGGATTTCACCAGATGGATAAACCAAAAACCCAGACAGACTTCATTTCAATCCCAAGGAAGTGGAAACGGAGCCTACTGGACACAAGGTCGAGGAGAGGAGCAGATGTGGGTTCAGACCACTATCTAGTACAAAGGACTTTCAAGGTCAAGCTAAAAGCCACGATGATACCTGAGGATAGGCCACAATGTAAGTTCAACACGCAAAAACTGAAGGACACAACCACATAGGACACTTTCACTGCAACTGTCAGAGCAAAGCAGGAAACACTACGTGGCACCACTGAGGAATCATCCGTGGAAGACCATTGGAACTCTCTGAAGGTGATTTTCAACAAAACGTGTTCAACGGTTTTATGAAGAAAGAAGAAACAAGACAAGGAATGGCTCTCAACGGACACTTGGAAGCTAATAGAGGGTAGGAGAATGGTGAAAGAGAAAATGATTCAATGCAGAGATGGACAAGAGAAAGAGACGCTGAGCTCAGCTTACACAGCACTGGACAAAGAAGTGAAGAAGAGTGCCAGGAAGGACAAAAGACAATTCTACGACAACCTGGCCACTGAAGCTGAGAATTCAGCAGGCAAAAGGGACCTGAGGAGACTATATCAGATAACCAAGTCTCTTTCCGGGCAGAGATCAACACAAGTGAAACCTATAAAAGACAGTCAAGGGAACCCAATTACCAAAGAAGAAAGACAGATTAAACAATGGGCGGACCACTTCAAAGATCTCTTGAACAGACCACCACCTGCAACCCGTCCAGAAATACCAACAACAGCACGTACACAACTGCAAGTTGACACCAATCCTCCAATGAAAACTGAAGTCATGAATGCAATCAAGCTTCTGAAAGCTGGAAAAGCAGCTGGACCAGATGGAATACCCCCGGAAGCACTCAAAGCGGACACAGAGACGACAGCAGATATGCTGACTCCATTACTTACAAAGGTCTGGAAGTGGGGAAAAGTGCTTTGTGACTGGAAAAAAGGTTACCTCGTGAAACTACCAAAGAAGGGTGACCTAGGACTCTGCAAGAACTGGCGAGGAATCATGCTCCTGTCAACGCCAAGTAAAATCCCGACTCGCATCATCCTGGAGAGAATAAAGGACGCACTGGATACAGAACTCCGCCAACCAGAACAAGCTGGATTCAGGAAAGGCAAATCATGTTCTGACCAAATTGCAACTCTACGCATCATAATCGAACAAAGCATGGAATGGCAATCAAATCTCTACCTCAACTTCCTAGACTTCGAGAAGGCCTTCGACAGCGTTGACCGCGAAGTAATTTGGAAATTACTCGAGTACTACGACGTACATCAAATATTCATCAACCTTATTCAATAGCTGTACGACAATGGCACATGTCAAGTGATCCACAACGGAAAACTCAGCGAGGCGTTTGGAGTAAACACAGGAGTGAGACAAGGGTGCTTATTATCACCAATGATATACCTAATTGTGGTGGGCTGGATTATGCGTCAGACAGTGGGAAACGAGAAGACAGGGATATCCTGGACCGACGTGAAGAACCTAGAAGACCTGGATTTCGCAGATGATTTATGTCTGATGTCACACAAGATCGAAGACTTACAGGCGAAAACCGACAAACTGGTCGAAGAAGCAGCAAAGACAGGACTCCAGGTGACCATGGACAAGACGGAGGTTATGAAAATAACCAACCAACAACAACAGCAAAATCCAACGCCAATCACCATCAATGTGAGGGATTTGAAAGTGATTACTTAATTCACCTATCTAGGGAGCATTGTCTCAGGAGGAATGGACGAGGATGTGAAATGGAGAATCGGGAAGGCGAGAAACACATTTATCAACCTGAAACCAATCTGGAAATCTTCGTCACTCACCATCAACAACAAAATTCGCATTTTCAATACAAACGTCAAGTCAGTTCTTATTGACGGATCAGAAACTTGGCAGGTCACAGAGAACATTTCCAACAGTATGTTGCAGACCTTTATCAACAACTGTCTTCGTTCTATACTGAAGATTAGATGGCCGGAAAGAGTCACAAACGAGAAGCTATGGGAACAAACAAAACAGGAACCAATCGCACAACAAATATGCAGGAGAAAGTGGAGATGGATTGGACACTCGCTGAGGAGGCCGCTGGGTGACATCGCGCGTCAGGCCAATGCTCGAGTGTAACCCGAAAGGGAAGCGGCGAGTGGGACATCCAAGGGTGACATGGAGGAGATCGTGTGATGAGGAACTGAAACAGTATGGATTAACATGGATGCAAGTGAAAAGTACAGCAGAAGACAGAAGCAAGTGGAGACGTGCAGTTGAAGCCCTATGTTCCACTAGGAACCCAAGGGAACAGTAATAATAATAATAATACCAATGCAGATTATAAGTCGTATGATACGCTTATCTGAACACATATACACAGCTAATATGAAGAAGAAAATTCACCTTTCTAAACAACTTCCCATCTAAGAATTTGTTTCATTAACAAGCACTTACTGCATCACCCTGCTCCACTCCGGCTGTGTATAACATGAGACATTTAATACAATATATGATAATCGAGTTACTAGATATTCCGTCATATCAGCAAGTATCTATGTAAAGAAGACAAGACTGAGGAGAGAGGAATGTTTATTTAGTGAAACGTATGGTAAATAGCTAAATTTGGAATATCATATTCTCAACCGGCCATTTGCACATCTTTACCACATCCTTGACAAATTGGTCGAATATCGTCTCATTCGATAGCTTCTTGCAATCAGGATCATATGACAACGTTCTTCTCATGGATGTCTTCTTTGATTGCTCTTTTCAGTGCGCCAAACATGTTGTTACTTCGTTCCTGATATACTACTTATATCGGATTATAAGTAGCACTCATCACACTCGCCCCCTCATTATAAAGTCTCTCCTGTAACCGCCTTGATCGCCGCACAGACGTTTCTTCCTGCTGCTCTTCTGGTACCTCATCTTGACATTCTTCTCTCCATCTTTGTAGCAGACTGGCGTTTACTCTTTTCTCTTTATCTCCTCTCTTTATTGTGTACACTGGACCGCGTCTCGATGTGACCACATATGGTCCCTCCCACTTCGGCAGAAGCTTTCCTGATCCTGGTCCACTTCCGGTAGTATACTTTCGTTCTCTATATTTCACCTGGTCACCTACTTCAAACAGCTTCCAAGCTTTGATTTGTTTCTTGCCATAATTTTCGATGTCTTTCTTGCGCTTCTCTTGTATATTCTGAATAGCTTGTTTCCGCTCATTTGTCCATCTCATACTGTTCCATTTTTGTTGTTGTGGCCAAGTCTTATGGTGCACCGGTAAACGTAGTTTCCTCCCATACATCAGCTGGAAAGACGACTTTTTGGTTGTCCCTTGTACTGTGGCACGATGTGCTAGTAATACCAACGGTAAGTCAGTTTCCCAGTTGCCTCTTTTCGCAGCTAGCCACTCCTTGAGTGTACGATTGTTCCTTTCGGTTAAGCCGTTTGTCTGCGGATGATACGGAGTCGCTCTAATCCTCTTAATACCCAGTGCCTCCAGACGAGTCTTGAACTGCTCACTTTCAAAACAGGGGCCTTGATCTGTCAATATCATTTTCGGTACACCATGATCCGCCACAATATGTCGAATGATGGCCTCGGTTACGGTCTTGGCGCGCTGATCTGGAATCGCTACAGCATTTACCCACCGCGTGGCGTGTTCCGTCATCATCAAAATGTATTGAATTACACTTGCTGTTTGAGGGAAAGGACCCATTATGTCCACGGACCATAGGTCACCAACCGCCGTTACGGGTATCGTTTGTAGCTGTGGTCGAATGCACCGATCACCCTTCATCAATTGACACTGTGGGCAAGCGAGTACGTAGTTCTTAATATCGCCTCTCATGTTTGGCCAGTATGCACTTTGGCTCACTAGGTCGTATGTTCGTGTAACTCCTGTATGGGCTAGTTGGTGGCATTCTTGAATGACCCCACGACGAAGGCTTTTTGGTATCACTGTAACCCAGCTACCGTCACTGTCTTTCCAAGTTAGGACGCCGGCAGCGTTTAGTTTGAGTCTATGTTTTTCTGCAGTAGCATCTTTAACTCTCTATTCGCTGCTGCCATTTCAATTTCTTTCCCTTCACGTATCATCTGAATGACTGTCTTAAGAGTAGGATCCGACTTCTGGTGGCGAACAAGTTGTAAGGGATCTTGCTCCGAAGCGTTTACTGCATACGCTACTTCTGGTAGTTCAGTCTCATTATCTGATCTCGACAAATAGTCAGCTATTACATTTTCTTTTCCTGGAATATGTCCAATCGTGAAGTCATACTCTTGTAGGCGTAACATCCATCGTGATAACTTCCCTCACGGATCCCGTGCTGTTTTCAACCACTGAAGAGGTTTGTGGTCGGTCTCAATGTGTAATCGGCGGCCGATCAGATACGGTCTCCATTTTTCTAGTGCCCATACAATAGCTAAACACTCCTTTTCCACCGTAGAATACTTCTGTTCTGCAAGTGTCAACACACGGCTAGCGTATTCAACAACCCCATCTGTTTGTCTTAAAACAGCACCTATACCATAATCACTGGCGTCTGTCGAAACTGTGAACTGCTTCCCCGGTGCTGGCAGTTTCAACGTCATCTGTTGACCATCTAACAGCTCTTTAATTCACTCAAACGTTTGCTGTGCCTCTTCCGTCCACATGAATTTCGCGTCACTCAGCAACGTATATAGCGGTTTTGCTATCTCATTGAAATTTTTGACGAATCGGCTGTAGAATGCCGCTCTTCCCAAAAACTGTCTCAGCTTTCGTTTTGAATTTGGCACTTCGCTGGTTTTGACCGTCAGGATTTTCTCCGGCAATGGCCGTATTTCGCCATTTCCCACTTTGTAACCCAGGAGGACAACCGTGGTTTTAGCTATTTGGGAGTTGTTCTTATTAATACGCAGTCCAAAGTCATCAATTCTCTTTAAGATAGCTTCGATGTGGTCTATATGGTCGCTTTCTGTCTCACTATACACCACCAAGTCATCTCCATATACTTCTACGTTCTTCAGACCCTTCAGTAATAAGGTCATTAATCTTCTGAATGTAAATGGGGCACCTACCAATCCAAATGGCATTCGTTTAAACTGGTATAGTTTCTGCCCAACTGTGAAAGCTGTTTTACTTCGATCACTTTCTGCTATTAGGATCTGCCAGTAACCCGATCGTAGGTCGAACACGGTGAATAACTTGGCTTTATGAAGGCGATCAAGAGTTTCTGTTACGGTAGTCATTGCACACTGTTTTACTTTGGTGAGGCTATTCAGCTGTCTGAAGTCGACACAAAATCTATATTTCCCGTTAGCTTTCTTCACCAAAAGGATTGGCGAACTGTACGGACTGTCGGCTTCTTCGATTATTCCGTCGTTTAACATTTCTCTGACTTGTCGGTTAACTTCTTCTTCAAGGTGAACCGGAACTCGTCGCGATGAAAAGACTGTCTTCCCCGTATCCTTCAGTGGGATGTTATGCTTTACCTTATCACAATAACCGTATGGGTCTCCATCACTAGTGAATAAACCGGCATATTTACTCATCAATGTGGTTAGACGTGGTGCCTCTTGCTGAACAATGGTTGTGGTTTCCACCTCAGCGACTTCACTATTCTCATGTATGGCGAATTGCCCGTGTTTTGTGACCACTTTTCTATTCTTCATATCGATTACAGCTCCTACTTCTCTGAGAAAGTCTGCTCCCAAAATCGTTCGTCTTATATCAGAAGTTACAATAAACGGATATCGTATTCTTTCCTGCGCCAACCTGTACAACGCAGTCTGAAACGCCAAGAATGTGCAACGAATGTCCTCCTACCGTCTGAACTGCTAATGTGCACGGCCTTATTTCCTTACACTGTTCTCTACCTATCAACGAAACTGCCACCCCTGTGTCGATCAAACAAACTATTTCTTTTTCGTTCACTCGTAATCTCCCGTACACTGAACCTCTTTCGACTAACCCGACCACCTCTAAACGCGAGCGAGAAAAAGAAGCAAGACTGTATCGTTTAAGGTTTTTCTGCCTTCTTTTCGGGCAGTTTCTCTGCCAGTGACCGGTTCCTCCGCAAGCAAAGCATCTGTTGTTTGTTTTTTTCTTTATCTGCATAGCTGCCACCTGTTGTTTCAACTCTTCAATCTGGTCTTCGATCTTCTTGGAATCTTGGCTCTCCGACATTACTGGAGCAACATGCGATGTCATTATCGGCCTTGTCACCTTGGCCATTTCAAAGACATCCATTGGCTGAGCTGCGTTAATTAGCTGCAATTGATGCGCGATATCTGTCGGGACGCATTCGAGGAACTGAGATGCAAGCAACTGCTCCCGTGAATCTTTGTCTAGGGTGGGTAACGCGCGTCGCAGGTGATTCGTCAGCGTTACTGCGAGAACCAACGGATCATCATCCTGGCCAAGTCTCAGCGTCCGAAACTTCTGCAGCGCGTCTTGTCTGTCCTCAGGGCTGTCGAACTCGCAGACGAGCCTCTCGACGACCTTGTCCCACGCCGCCTCACCTTCCAGCTCCCGAGCGTTGTCGTACGCAGCCTTCGCGCGGCCCCTCAGCAGCGTTACCAAGACAACCAGCCTCGCCTTCTGCTCCTGCACTCCAACCAGCTCCGCGACACCTTCGAAGTCCCTGAGGAAAGTCCGCACATCTCCATCCTCGAACATCTGCAGCCACGGCACCTTCATCTCCGGCAGAGGCAGCGACACCAAATGTAAAGAAGACAAGACTGAGGAGAGTGAGAGGAATGTTTATTTAGTGAAACGTATGGTGAATAGCTAAATTTGGAATATCATATTCTCAACCGGCCATTTGCACATCTTTACCACATCCTTGACAAATTGGTCGAATATCGTCTCATTCGATAGCTTCTTGCAATCAGGATCATATGACAACGTTCTTCTCATGGATGTCTTCTTTGATTGCTCTTTTCAGTGCGCCAAACATGTTGTTACTTCGTTCCTGATATACTACTTATATCGGATTATAAGTAGCACTCACCACAACTATCATTCAGTATGAATGAGAAAGTTCTCTTCCGTAGCTTAGTAATTTCCATCATCGTGATGTGGAAACTGAGTATTCATCGAATTCACTGTATTTCCATAAGACAGTTCGTTGACTTTTCAAATGTGCTTGGTCATTCAAGTTCTTCAGGTCAACATATGCACGCTTACGCAAATGGACGAAGTACATAATAACAAATAAAAACTGGTCACCTCTGTAAATGTAATGTAATCAACCATGAAGAGCATTCAAATGATGAAATAATGCATAGAGAACTTAATCCTGTTGAAATCCACGTATTGTTGATAGAATTTATTCAGGAAATCTCATTTGGACACCATTTTCCAGTCATGCTTCCTAGAACATTTCTACAAGTTTCCTTGAATACCGCCATCAAAGAGTTCTGGTTTTCTGTATATTGAAGTTCAATCGCGGCCTGTCTCCAACTTTTTTGACCGATTTCAGGCTCACCGTAAAGGTTCTTTGAACAAGGTGAATGTTTGAGCTTGAATCCGCCTCATTTCTCGACTTTGCATGCAGCAGGCATGCTGCGTCTCCAGTCGAATGCTCAGCGCTGAAATAAAATCTATTTATCACTTCATTTCTTCGTTCCACTCAATGTGGGTACAAGCTGGGACATTCAATAACATATATGATAATGAAGCTGCAGCATATTCTGTAATGTTAGCAGGAGTCATTTCTTATTTTTCTCAAAACAATCTTTAGTTGGATCGAAAAGCAACTATGTATTCTGAAAATGTGCTATTCGTTGAATTCATTGGATTTCGGTAGAACACCTCGACGGCTGAATACTCTTCAGAATTGATTAATATATTCAGGTTCATCAGGTCTTTATTGACACATACCCACATGGACAAATGAAGAGTAGTGAGGTTTAGATATAATCCTATGCAATCTTGTCTCTAAGGCTCTTGTAATCTTTATTCGTACCTTCAAACTTTCATATCAAGTTGAAAATTATTATGACCTTCGTTATTATATGTATTTAAACAAATAAGAATTGAATCCATGTAAACTGATCTATATAAATGTGATTATACAGCTCTTGAGAATAAAATCGCTGAAAAGATATCATTGCTGAACTTCTTGTTCTTCTCAATCTAATGCTTACACGATTCTCCATTGAGTCCTAAGGGATGAACTTCTCTTTTCATATGACTCTGTAATTCACTGATATTTTTAGACATCAGAGTGAACAGTTGGTCCAGCTCAAACAGGGTTTTCCTTGCATTCACTAACTGACAGACGTGATAATGTATTATGGAATATCGTTGACAATAGCGTGGGAATGAAGCAGTGATGATGCGTAAGGATTTTATGTGTTTCTCTAGATGCACTGGCTGAAAGCTTCAATTGAAATAACTGAACGTTCTCTAGGTCCCCAGTTGCTGCTTTGCTGTTGGATGACACCCACTTATAGGCTGATGTATAAGCAATTGGGATTCGAATGTACATGACGTCAAACGTAGAATTTAAATTTATGATTGAGGGAGACTATCTTGTATTGGCTGCATCTTTAGACAATTCACCGTCGACTAAGGTATTATTTCATTCAACGTCATTCAAATCCAAGATTCTATGTTTGTGTGGTCCATGTGTTGCTGAATAAATAATTGCGAAAATATATTTGACGATATTTCATTAAATGAGTTGAGATTACTTTTAATAAAAGAAAGAGACACATGTATCACAAATGGATGATGTTTCAATCAGAATTCATTGTCAATGATCACATAAGTGGGCAACTTCAACAATAATGAAAGAATGTCATCTCTTCTGAACATTCGGTGAACCAAGGATAATTAAATGTTCAGTAATGAATAAATCTTACGCATGCAGATGTAGGAAACAATAAACTAGATATATATGATGGTTTCACTGTTAACCAAATTCATCTTTATGTTAGCAAGTTTCGACAACATTCCTTCTGTCATCTTCAGTGCTGCATGTCGATTAACGTGTAGCCAGCAATGCAGGATATAATTCGTGTGATTAACTTTTCGAAACACATTAACACGTCTCACATTAGGAAGAAAATACAAATATTTCTAAACAACTTCCCCTCAAATAATTGAAAGAACAATCATTAGTGCACAATAACACACTATATATATATATTTTTTTTATAATTGCAAATAAGTAGTTAAACAACTCACACAGAAAGTCAGTGAGACATAAGGAAATATAAGTAGACATTATAATAGGCAATACATGTTATGATAAGCTTCCCTCATTTCTCACTGATCAGTTACTGCTTTCGAAGTTCTATCTCTTCACACAAAATCCGTCCTGAATATTGCGAGCGAGAATTTCGAAATGTTGTCACACGAGCATGAATTCCTATGAAATATCTTCTGGATTTACCCGAACAGATACGAGGAAAAAACAGTTGTGCATACAGATGATTTATATAGCTTTATTTAACTGCTTGCTACAAGCATTATGCTTATCAACGACAATGTCAGTCAGTGGAGTCAAAGGAACACCACTTACGCTGCCTGCTCACAGACTTCGATGTTCTATGCAATATGATGAAGGCTTTGATTGATAAGTGAAGTGAAGAGAAGTGGCGAAAGATGAAGCAGAAGAGTGATCGGAATGCATGAATTAGTACATTGCAATATAGGAGTTTGAGTGAGATTAGGAGAAATTCTAGACTTCTTTCTGCAATCAATCAAAAGAAATCTCCGTTTGAAATTCAACGGCGTGTGAGAAGACTAGCAGAGACTTGGAGGGAAAATGATGACGAGATGAGAAATATTAGAATGGCTCCTTATATGCATTGCAGTCAATGCTAGGCGATTCATGTGACTGGATCAGTTCATTTAAGCAAATACGATCAAACTATTCAGCTATCTTATCGACTAACAACATTCGTCTCATTTTATATCATATTATATTTGTTTGTTGACAACACTAATACTTTTTCCGAACGCACTCTATCTTCCATATTAGAATGACTATCAACAGTCAACCAATATAATTCGTTTTGTCATTGCTTATCATATCTGCGTATTTCATATATATATATATATATATATATATGTATATTAGTTGTTTTCTTTTAGGCTGTAATGTATAATGATTTGAAAAAACGCTTCAGTAACTCACATTGCATATTGAACACAATGCTTAAGCAAAGTCTACATTTCACAATGTCTTTGTGGGGCTGTCGAATGCTAAGCCTCTCTACAAAGCAATATGTGCATTCACCAGTGACTCATTTGTTGAAACAGTCAAGTTTAAATATGAACGAATTGTAGAAATTATAATAAACGTTCTTATTACCTCTGAGAATTTGGAAGAATTATTCCTACAATTCACAATAAATGTTCACTCCAAGTTCTCCTTGGTTTTCTGAAAGCTGAAAACTGATACACTTATAAATCAAACCAACAATGGTAACATCACCATCGCTTTTATTTTGTCTCACTTCAGAATCAATATGCTGAAAAAATACTATGCAGTTGTTCACTCATACAAATTATAAATTTGTGCATCTATGCAGTTAAATCGTGATCATCATCATCTAGTTGATGCCTCACTTGATGCTGAAGCGCACACACTGTGACACAAGAAACTGCCTAACGGTCGTCTGTTTGGGTCAGTCTTACAGGTTACAGTCTGCAATTATGTTAGAAGACTGAATAATGTAGGCATATTTACGAGTGTAAATTATCACCTCTATCCTACATATCGTAAATCGCTGATGTACGGCGACATCAGATTGAATAATCGTTCTAGTGCAGTCGTCGTTATCTTTGCATTGATTATCCAAAAGACGTGAAAATGCATCACAGAACATGGTTGAAAATAACGTGTGATGGTTTTAGTGAGGATGTGTTTGTATGTATGTTACTAAATGCAGTCTGTGAAGCTGTCAACTAACACCCTGGAATTTCACCGTGACATTCTGTTTTTGTTTCTAGATTGATGAGTAGCCATGTAATTGCTTATGTTGATGTAGAGAGATTTCTTTTGTTGATGATGTTTGACATAGATAGTAGATTGGTGACTGAGAGTGAGAGTGTATGGCTTCGTGTTAACAAAGCCCACTGAATCCCGAAGATTCGTCAGTAAATTTTTACAAAACCACTTCAAATACAATTACGCTCTAGCATTTCTAGATTTTGTGGATGACTTATGCCTAATGCCACACAACCTCGGAATCTTGCAGCCGAAAACCAACAAACTGACAGAAAAGGCTAGCAGCGAACACAAGACCCCATGTGAACATCAAGAAAACAGGGGCGATGAAGATAATCTGCCAATCAATAGCAACAACAATCAGCACCAATAGCTATCGATAGGATTAACCTGTAAGCCTTCAGTCATTTCACTTATCTGACGAGTATTGTTTCACGCAAAGCCACACGGTACAGCAAACCTATCAAAGCTTGAATCACAATGGCAAGATTTTTTCTGCTGTTACAAGCCAACTCTCAACGAATAAAGAGATGACTGCATAGTTCAGAAACTAGCATTGTGTATCACAAAAGCATTTCCAACAGGCCAAAGCAGAGTTTGATCAACAGCTGCTGTCGCCGACTCTGTATTGAATATTAAATAGCCAGAAAGATTCAGCAGCTAAAATCCATGACAACAAACTAGCCAAGAAGCTATCATATAAGAATTTGAAGTAGATGGATTGAGAACATACTAAGGAGACCGTCGAAAAACTTCGCGCTCAATATAGACCATCTTTCAAGTGAAAAGTGAACGAGGAACAAAAAGTTGGTCATCGGTGCAAGTTTGACATCAGGGTGATAGTCTGAAAATGAGGTGATCACAGATTACGGACAATGATGAGATCAGATTGAGACGAAAGCAGAAAGTAGGAGAAAGTAGAGATGAGTTGCCTAAGACCTATATTCCACTTGGAACCCAGGCAAACAATAATAATAATACACTCAAATACATTCAGTCGAACAGCACTGCAGTATATGGTGTAATGTAGATTGTCGTTTACGTGAAACTAGCAGATGGACGAAGAAAAAATACTTTCCAATAAAATACGCTGAAAACTGTGCATTTTTTTACATTTATAGTATAGAATGAATCTCATATTATGTTCATCAATAATACTACTGTCAAACGTCCCTGCACTCGTCTCAGTTAAGCCTGTTGAAATCACAGAAGACATAGTTTCAACTTCACGCACCCAGTAATTGCCATTTAGACTTTGTTTTATATGACGGCTTATGTCACCACTAGCAGACAGTTCACTTACAGAAGGAGAGAACGCACCTTACAGAGATAAAAACATGTACTAGAATTATCTTGTCTATGCACAGATGAGACATATCTCACCATGGAATATGACGATGAAGCAAAGTGGACGTCTGCATTAGAGTAAAATCATACATGGGAATTCAATTCGAAGTGAATCTTAATTCACCTAACCGTCACCTCTTTTCTCTTGTTTACATTGGAATAACACTTGCATATGACGAGAATACATTCACACTTCAACACTTCAAATTCAGAGATATCGTGTACATTGAAATTCACTAATTTGTCATGCAGAGGGTGTAGGAGATTCAACAAGCTAATGTCAGCCACATGATGTTGTGGATTTCAAGATATCTAGTGCTATTGGAAACCCCTGATGAAAGCAAATGTGTGCACATTTGGTCAGCCGTATAATATCGGTGTGAATGTACCCAAATGAAGGCCTCAATATGTTTTCATTTTCATTTATCTGAGGCATCTGATATTGAAATCACTAGCTGAATTTTCATGTTTGTGTCGATGAAACGGAACACTATGCATGTTTTAGAACAAAGCAGGTGATTAATCAGTTTCATTCATCTTCCTGGTAATATCTCTTATGTGTCATATTGTAAACATACATATTTCTGTCACATTTCCCACCGTGTCTCCGTATTCACATCAAACACCAGTTCGTACTACATCTAAGGAACTGCAGAATATTTGAAACAATTCATTTGTTCATCTTTAGTGAAGTTATGGGACCACCTGTCCGAATATTTTGTGAAAATTATCTGAAATAGAGAGATAGTAATTTCAGTGACCAAGGTGATATTTGCCATTGATATTTTCCTTCTGAACATTCACAAAGAAAGAGAAAGATGAAGTAGTGAAAGACAGTTTGATATAAGCTTTGTATTTCTTTTGAGAAGCCAATATCTTGGTGTACATAAAAAAGTAATGCAATTTCAATGAAATGTTCATGATTTATTGAAGATCGGTAAATCTGAACGTAATTTTCACGATCGAATATCAATTCATCTTTGCATGAATACGTAAGTTACTCAGGAAGGAATTATTTCCAATATCAGATAGTCATTTGAATAATAGGGATTCGAAGACGCTGAGATTTTCAGAGAATATGGCCGAAATTATCACCGAGAACCAATCAATAGAAAAGTTCAAGTTGAGGTAGCACACTCAGCCGACAGACATCAATGTATGTGGTTGTTTCCTTTTTCCCTGTGGCACTAAGTGATGTGCATTTCAAAATAATACATGCTAACAGTGCACTCACTCACTTATTCTATCATCCTTTGAGATTAAAATTTCGCCATGCTGAAGTTCATTCCCCAGTCAGTGTTCATCAATACCACAGGAATTCCAGCAGTCGTCGATGCAGCTAATGTACCAAAATGACAATGAATGCACGTATTGATGCGAGTGCCTTACATGCAGCAGTATGATACAATTCACAAACGTTGTGTGTTTTATTCCATGAAATAAAAACACGCAAGCCAAACCTCTCTAACTCAGTGCAGATACTAACAGTTACAAAAATAGAAACACACTTACTACTAAAAAGAATGAGAAAGTCTACTGTATGCTCAAATGTGGAAAAAACCATGTTTCAATAGGTGAATGAACCTGAAGACTAGTGAAGCGATAACAGAGAACAGATGAATTTTGGTGCACATTTTGTATTTATTCAATCAGTTTGAATGATATGCTACAGACTAGTATCCTCGAATGTTTTGAAATGAAGTTATGACCTTAAATGGTGTTAATGCAGATCAGTAATAGAAAACATACCATCTAATTCAACGTAGCTTGCAACATCACCTCTGTCCAACTCTCGCATCAAGCTTCGCAGTTCTGGCAAGGTTTAATGCAAGCAATGCACCCGAGTCATGCGAACACGATGGATCGAATAAAAGTTGAGGCGGGCAGCATAGAATTGTTGCTTGACATGGTCCACTCCGCTTACCAAACACTTGCGACTGATCAGAGACTGTAATGAATTAGAAGTAAAACAAGACAATGAGCATTATTGACGACATGGATGAATGAAAGTTGGTCAACATATGTCAGGTTGGGCCTGTGTGTATGAGAGATTCTGCAATGTCTACAGCGATGGTGACATCATTCTGGTGCTGATTCTGGTGATGAATTTGATGGTAATGTGGCAGTTGAGAATTCAGCGTTGCTGCTCTTGCAGCTAATACCAGATAAGTAGTATAGGGATTAAGTATATCATGATGAGTGGGACTTTTTCGGTGAGGATATTCGAAAGAATATGCGAATGGATGCATTGCAATTCGAATAAAGTGATATTTACCGACTAACTGATTGGCTTACCTGTCGTCATGCGCACTGCACATATTACTGCAAAGAGGAAGGTCCTGCTTTGATGCGTCAGCTGCAGTGCCTTCCTGTTTATCAGTTATTTCGACGTGAATAGATGCCAACAAGTGAGAAAGGCGTGCTTATATGCTGTAAATAGAAAAATCACGAATAGTGGAGTCAGGTCATCTGTGCCAAGCGTTTTAATTTTTTCTGCATCGAGTGAATGCGTGAATCACGCATTTATGAGTATGACGTTTTATGCCATATGCTTGATGATTTAATGAATAAAGGGCATGAAGCTCAACCAACCATGCACATAAGCATACATACACATCGTCATTCTCACTCAATTCGAGATGCTTTGCCCTCATAGCTCACATGCACAGAGCGAACGTTTCAGTGGACCCAGTGATTAGGAATGAAATTTCGCATGTATTTTTACAAGACACACAGATTCACCTCATATGGAGAGCATTTGTCTTAGCATACGTTAGATTCCCTAATAAAGAAGCAGTTACCTTAGCATTAGAGTCGATCTTTACTCACACAGGGACAAGCTGTGTAGGTTCAGGCACTTCACGGACTCAAGTCAAAAATACAAAATATCTGGAAATGATTGAGACGTCGAATGCATAGGTGAGACACATGCACCATTGGTAGTCATCAAATAAGTTGTGTGTTGTTGTTTGTTCATTACGTGTAGGTCAACGAAATATGTGTAACAAGGTATGTGATGTTGAGGACTGTTGTTTTGAGAGCTACGTATATATCATGATGAAATCATGTTTCCGTGAGCGACATTATTCGTTACAAATCGCTGACCAGTTTGTGAACGTTTGACATGATTTCATTCGAATCACACTACTTTGCTTCGAAGGAATTGGGAAATCATGCTTGTTGAAGTGTGAGTGAACATATATTAGCGGAAGAACTTCTGATCAAATTTCACCATATTACCTGAGTTAATTTTATTTACAGCAAAGTGATTCATCATTCATTCACGACTGGATGACGTGTCAAACAGATATGCATGTAAGTGGGCAACTTTCATTAAAGTGTGAGAATGTTATCTATTTCAAATAGTGAGTGGAGAATATCTTGTTGAAAATATGAATGAATAATTTCGGAATGAACCCAGTCATCTTACTGCATGCATCTCAGTCATGTCGGTGGACTGCTTAGGGTTGCTGATTCGAAGAATAATATGAAAACAGCGTCGGTTGTTTTATTGAAATTTTCAGGTAGTACGAATGTGTAGGGAAGTGACGAAATGCAATGAATTCAAGTTATTGTGCACCAATCTTTGAAGGTCCACATATGTAAATGGAGAATTTCTGTAGGCAGTTGTGTGGCTTCTTAATACACTTAGCGTGTGCATCTGTGAGTATTTAGAAAAATATATCACACGGTGTATTACCTTCACTGACAGACTTTCAAAAATTGACATAGAGAAATGGAAATGACAGAAGATTTAGGAAGATTACTGATACCCTGGGGTAACCACCAACTCGGGTCACAAAGAAACTGAAATCATTAGTTGACTCAATTTCAGAGTACACCCGTATAAGTGAATTGAACTGAAATAAATTCAAATACATTTTTGCGATTCATTGTTTCAAAGAGATAACAATCTTACATCTTAATCAAAGTCGCCCACTTACATGAATATCTGTTCAAGACGTCATCCAGTGGTGAATGAATACTGAATCCCTTTGTTGTAAATAAAATTAACTCAGGTAATATGGTGAAATTTGACCAGAAGTTCTTCCGCTAAAATATGTTCACTCACACTTCAACAAGCATGATTTCCCGATTCCTTCGAAACCAATGTGTGTGATTTGAATTGGATCAGGTGAAACATTTGTAAACTGGTAAGGGATTTGTCACTAATGGAAAGAATATTTCATTTTGATACATAGGCAACTCTCAAAACAACAGTCCTCGACATCACATACCTTTTCACACACACTTTTTGTGCGCCTATAAGCATTGACCACACAACAGGCTGGTCACGTTCGCCTCGTCATCCAATCTCTCCGTCTCGCTCACAACACAATCTCAGATGAAGTGGAAGAAAGCGTGGAGTGTGAATATTTGAGTCATTCGAATAAGTGCACTGCGGGATTTATGTTGTCAAGCCAATTGTTGTCTCCACTCAGGTCGAACAGGGAACCCCAAACAGCAAATTATATCACAAGAAGACTATTGACCATACATATGCGGCTAACAATTGCTATGTGATTGAATGTTAGAGAAAAGGATAGTTAATTATTTTGTTAGTGTTATCAGAATGCTTAACACAAGTGTAGGAATATCCTTAGACAGATATTTAGGAAATCTGTACGGTTGTGCAATATAAACAGTTTGGAGAGATTGAGTTGCTGCATAACCACAGAGTACCTTTTGGTTTGCTTCTTCACGTGTCATCATTGCAAAACATTGTCACCTGGCAAAGGCGTAATAAGTATTTTAGTTTGATAAGGGCTCACTAAGCACTGCATTACGATCTAGTGATGGCCTTTTAAGCTGAGTCTACTGCTCATACTCATGTCAAGGTGATCGCATAGGGTACTCACTGACTTTATATATCTCCAGTATTTCTGTCTCACCCCTCGACCTCAATCGTAGTAATAATTCCCATTTCTACAACACCAGTGATGAATTATTCGGATCGTATATGTTCGATAGTACGAGAAAAGTTTCAGTGATCCAACTCCGTCTCTCACACCACGTCTTGCTTTCTCTCTATCTATTCACACCAATATTGAGAAGAATAACTCCGTCACACATCACCGTTTGGATGTTTGATGATGCATGCAGTACAATTGATCGGCTCTTTCTGAAATTACTCATTCATAATTTTCGCCACATTCTCATCTTCTCACGTGTGTTATGACTACCACTGATTCACTGGCTCCGCCTATCAGACTGAAAAGACTGGCATTCCAGCACATTTCATAAATCAAATATCCTTTTGAATTGAGACTGTAGGGTGGTTCAAACTACACAGCTTGTCCCTCCCTGAAATACACTCGGTAAAGTTCATCCTCAATACCAAAAAAAAACCGCTTTCATAAATGAGACCTAGGTAAGATATGACAAGTGAACTCAACAATACGTATTTCTGTGTCTTGCACAGTTGTATGCCACATTTCATTCTCAATCACTTCGTCGTTCCCCAAACTCAGTGTGTGTGTTTGTCTGAGTGCGCTCTGATTGCAAAGTATGTTGCAATGAGTGAGAATAATAATTTGATGCGTGCACGATTGTGTGTTTTGTCCTAAAGGACAAGTTCATCTAAGTTTTCGATCATTTTGCACGAAACATCCAACTCAAAAATTCATGATTAACAAATTAACTCAACACACGCAGAGCATGTTGAATCATGTAGATCACCTGACTAGTGTATCACTCGTGATTTTCTTTGATTTCCTCATATTCTCCGACTATATTTAAGCACCTTCTACTAACCTGTATGAATCAAATCACATTGAAACCACTAATAGACAGAAACACACAGGAGATATCGCTACGTATTCCGGCTGTCCTCTTAGCAGTATTTCGTGCAGTGTATATAACGACGGGTGAGACAATCAGTGAGCTGGTTGGTTAGTCAATCATAGTTCATCTCATTCGAATTTCAATGCATCCATTTGCAGGAAAATTAGACTATCATAACCGTTGCTGCTTAGGATGCAGATAATGTACGTCAAGTGGAATAGTGATGATGATGATGATCATATTCATGATGATGATTGTGTTGATGATGCAAATAATGATGGATATGATGATTTCGTTTATGATATCATTTAAAACAGATGTACCTCAATGTTGATTATAGGTGGTCGAGATTATCACAATCATATTTCAGCTTCTCTTCTTTCGATTGATAGATAGAGACATCACTGAAAAGGTATCTAATAAAGAAGACTGACTGTCTGTGGCAGTGTGTGCATCAAATACTCAAGCCTGCCTATGAGTATATTAAAACGAAGATTGTATGACTGGCCGAATAATCGCAAAAGTGGTTTTACCAGTGGTTTCCGGTAGTACTAGGTATCTCTATATCCTTAATATGGTTTGATGACCGCTTACATCCTCTCCAGTTTGAACATTAAAGATATCATATGATGCATCATCCTAACAGACAATTGTACGCCCAACGTTAACAGTGGAAAAGAGATGACGGTTAGACGAATAAAGATTTACTTGCAATTCAATTCTGATCTGTACTTCTATTCGAATGTAAAAATGAACTTTGCTTTATCGTCATATTTCATGGTGAGAAATGCGTCATCCATGTATCGACAAAGGAATTCTAGTACGTGTTTATATCTCTGTAAGGTGCATTTTCTCTTCTTGTAAGGGAACTCTATGCTTTTGGTGATTGTTCTTACTGATGGCATTCACCGTCTTATAGAAAAGGTCTGAATTGCAATTACCAGGTGCTTGAAGTTGAATTTACGTCTTATGTGATTCCAATAGGCTAAACTGAGACGGATGATGTTAAGCTTGACGGTAGTGTTAATGATGAACAAATATTCACAGAAACTGCACATTGTTCAGCTTATTTTATTGAAAACTATTTTCTCGTCATGCATCTTGTGTTTTCACGTAAAAGAGCCATCTAAAGTACACCATGTACCACGGTACTGTTAGACTGAATGTACTTTTACTTGACATCGTCCCGCTGAATATATTTGAGTTTAGTTTGTCTATCTATTTTAATCAAGACTGTGGAGTTATTGTTGAATTATACTCGATTTACATTTGAATTAATAAGAGCAACACTTTAAACCTATGTGATGTCCATAAATGTGGAGATATTAAAGCCGTATCAGTCTGGCTGGCCAAGTTAAACTTAAGGTACCACTGACTGCTAATGAAATGCGAGTCAGTGAAACAATGCAGATAATGTTATTGTCATCAATAAAATATATGGTCATCGAAGTGTTATGCTATTAAACAGGATATCTGGCAAGTATCAGCCTAGGTTTAGGAAAAATTAAGTTACACTCCAAGCTCAGGACAAGTGAGGGTTAGGTTAACCTAATAAAGGTGACAATAGCGTTGGATCGAGTTAGATTATAGTCCGTTTAGGAATATTTTCACCTTAGGGTTAGATTCAGGAAAGATTGAGATTATTGTTTTTCATAGAAGGCCTGAGTTATTACATGTATAGAATGTGGTCAAATTACTCTCTTGATATAAGAATAGAACTTGTGCAATGCGGCAGAGTATATTTCTATTCTGGGCAAAATCTATTTTGATAAAGTCTCACAGTGATATACAGTAACACTTACTGGTGACCACTTTTCGAGCACAATTTATTGCGCATAATCATGCCAAGGTATTTTCACAACTTTCTGACGCTGTGAGTCTTTATCAAAATAAATTTTACCAGGAAAGGAATTATACTCTGTTGATACTGCAAACTAAAACTGAGAGCCAACGATTAACATGTGTTCAAGGTCATTAAAGCTTTCACACTCGTGAGTCGCTGTTGATGATCTTCGCCCTATGTTTATTCCATGTAACTGCAAGTTGTACTCTATAACATTTTTTCTACTACTTTTATGCATTATTTCAAAAATATATGTATTTCATACACTAAATGTCTCCTTCATGTGATTGGCGGGTTTCAGGTCATTCCCTGATTGGTGGTTAGTGGTGCTTAGACTATTTACTTTGCTAGTGACACGACAAGATTTAACATTAGTCCAATCAAGGTATCACGAAATGAAAACAGCTATGCGAACCGCGAAATCAACCTATCACTCATTTTGAAATTCCTTCATCACACCGGAATTATATGTGATAATGATGTTAAGAAGAAAATGCCGATGGGTTTCGAAGGCAGTGTTCATTAGAACAAACGCATTGTAGGTACATACATTTGTTATATGATGTCTTTTAGACCTTATTCGTACATCACTGATCGAATATGACGACATCTGACAGCTTGTTGGATTCCAACGACCTTCTCACACTTCTCGTCTTCGACTCATCTCTACGATACCCTATAACATATTGTTACTTTCCTGAATATATTTACTGACGTGCTACTTAAATTTGATTACAAGTAGCACTCACTTCTCTGACACCATGAAAGATAATGGCACATAGTTCACGACATTCTGCGCAGTGAACAACGGAAGTCGTATCACTAACCTCACAGAAATCAATCCTGCAGTATGTACGATTTCCAAGTCTGCATTTCCGCTCATCATAATGTGTACATATTGTGATGTGGTTGTGTTCTCTTAGACGGATAGTTAATTTGCGAAAAATGCATCGCCTTATTAAGCAACATCTTCAAAGCATACTTCAATTTAATGAAGAAGGGAGCTTTTAGGTTTCTGCATGAGTTTACCAATCGTCTCTCCTGGTCACCTTGAACACCGTGATTGATTGTTTGTTTGTGTTTTCACACCATCTAGGCTACCTGCATTCGTAGTGATAGTTACTTTGACATAAACTTTAACATTTGGTCTATATCGACGTGTCTATTGATTGATGATTCTCCGGAATACAATGGTTCTAAAAATTCTCTAGTATTATTTTTGTTTCCCCTCTCGAATATTTGAACGTTGTCTTAGTCAAAATGATGACCCTGGTTGACTGTATGAAGTGCTATGAGATAGTGAATGTCACGAATTTTGACAGCTTGCTTGCGGTCTATCAAATCTATATTTCGGAAAACATGATTTCCATGATATCTCCGATTTTGATGTGTTCAATTAAATCAGATTGAATTTACTGAAAACACATGTGAGGTCATGAATTATACGCTGCAACAGTTTATCTCCCGTGTACAACAACAGTAAACTACATGAATTCGAAAAGTCTTCAATAAAAAATCTGCTTCACTTCAAAGATAATGAATGCAGGCATTGATACAACTCCAGCAGTATGATGAAATTCACGCAATAATGTTAACCGAAATGCAAACAAATTTTGATGAGGAAAACATGAGGAACCCAATTGAAAAGCAAACACGCAAACACGCTATGTCTAACAAACTAATGAACGTGCACATACGTGAAGCGATAACAGTGAACGGATGAAATTTGTTATCACAAATATATTAATTCAGTTCAAAAGATACATGTGTCTGAAACTAAGGGAGAATACAAGCTCACATCGTCTGAGGTGGATTAACAAATAATAATTGGGTTTCAGGAGGTCAACAAAAGATTACATTATTTGCGACACATTGAACCATGCACTGCCGAATCATACACCCGTAGTATTCACGAGGATATTAGGAATGTCAGGTACGAATCGATTGTCCAGTTAATCTGTACACATGTGATTGTATCATGGCAGTAATAACCACAACATTCGTAGTCTCTTGTGCATTTTTGTCCAATGTCCATACATTTGAAACAGGTTCCCGGTCCCACTGGTTTCCAATCACAACGAAAGGATGACAACATGGATAGTCTCCCTCACAAGTCTGATTCAGATTCCGACAAATCGACGATTGACTGTCAGATGAAATCAATAATAATATATCTTTGTATATTTGGATGGATAAATGTATGGATACATGAATGAATGAGTGCATGGCTGCGTGTAACTGAGAATCCTTCGATATGAGTGAATACGTGTGTGTGTGAACATCTGCGTCTGTTTACTGCAATGCGATCGTTGATGATCTGATGCAAATACTGAATGTGCCTGCTATGCTATTGGTTATGTGGGCGTGAACTGTTTCGAAAGCCGATAATGTTGGTCGAGTGATGTGGTGACTGTGATGAGGATGATGGTGTAGATTATAATGGGCATAACGATTTCAGTGACAATATTTTCGTGATTATGTATAGAGGCACAACTCACTGATCGACTCACCCGTCGTCATGTACACTGCATATATTACAGCGAGGAGAATTGATAGAACGAAGTGCATCATCTCGTCAGTCTGTCTGTTGGTGGTTTCGATGTGATTTGATTAAGATCTGTTAGGAGTAGGTGCTTATATATAGTCAGAGAAGATGATGAAAATGGAGAAGATCACGAGTGATGCATTATTCAGGTCATCTACGTGATTGAACCTGCTTTGCGTGGGTTGAGTGAATCTGTAAATCACACATTTGTGAGTTGGATGTTTCATGCAATATGCTCGAAGATAGAAATAAACTTATACTTTAAGACAAAATCACTCACTCAAGCATAAAATAAATTATTTTTCTCACTCACTGTCACATGCTCTGCACTCACAACACACACTCAAACACATACATACACTGAATTCAGGAATCGACGCAGTGATTCAGAATGAAATGTCTCATACATTTGTGCAAGACGCAGATATACGAACTGTTGTGGGCACCAGTCACATAATCCGTAGGATTCGTTATACAGAAGCAGTTATTTCGCCATTGAGGATAATTTTCACTCTGCTTCTTTCAGGAACGTACCAGCTGAGTAGTTTGAACCAAACCGCATTCTCAATTCAACGAGGTGATATGATTTGTGAAGTGCGTTGAATTTCACTGCGAGACTAGTGAATAAACGGTTATCAGGACATATGTGACAAGATTCGAATGTGTAGAAAATAAAGAATGAGTAACTTCAGAAAGAACTGATCAGTTGTAGCGAATCCATTACCAGACAACCACACAGCGATGTGGGAGAGAGTTATACACTCCAATGTTGGTGTGAATAGATGGAGAGTGAGCCAGATGTGGTGTGAGAGACGGATTTCGATCACTGAAACTTTCCTCGTACAACCGAACACATGCAATATGAATGAATCATTGGTGATGTTGGAGAGAATTAAATTCTGCAGATATATAAAGAAAGTCATTGAGTACCCTGTGTGATCGCTTTGACATGATAGTGAGCAATCGATTGAGCTTGAAATGCCGTCCCGAGATAGTAATGCAGGACATTGTGAGCCCATATCAAACGGAAATTACCCGTAACACTCTACAATAATATCATGTTTTGCAATAATGACAAGTGAAGGAGTCAACTAATAGTTACTCTGTGGTTAAGCAGCAACTCAAAGTCCTAGAGATCTGTCTAAGGATATTCACACAGTTTTGTTCATCATTCTGATAACAGTAAAAGAATAATGAGCAATGCTTTGCTCGAACATTCAATCACCAATCACTGTTAGCCGGATATGCATTGTCCAGAGTCTTTCTGTGATGTGACGTCATGGATTTTGATGACAGTTTGACATGTGCAAAATAATGGTTGCAGCGAGGAAAATTTTTTTTTCGACGAAGTCATCATCTAGGCTGTACATTCGTGTATTTATATCGAATGGAACGGAAAGTTCCAGAATAATTTCCGGTTAAGGGTCAAATTAATAAAAATAACAATTAGGAATTAGAATGCCATAATAAACAGGGGGATGGATAAAACTCAAACAAAGTAGCATAATAACTAAGAAGATTGACATTGTGCAATCGAGGGTTAGAAATGTAAAAATAACAAAATATAGAGGGTGTTTGGATACAAAATTAGTGTGATGAATATTGTTTATGCAATCAGGGATTAGATATGTAGAAATAGTAAGATGACAGAAAAAACAGGAAGGTTGGGATATGAAAATATGTTAGTGTAGACAGGGATTAAGAAAACTTAAAATAAGATGAATAAACAGGAAGTTTAGATAAGAAAGGGGATGAGATCGTCATTACTAAAAAATTTACCTGTTTATGATGGTCATGGCAGGGACAGGGGTTGGACGTATTTCTTTTGAATACAAAGAGTGGGTTTGAGGGTTTGGATAGCTAACGCCTCAGCTATGCTCAAATATCTTGATTTCACTCCTTTTGATAGGTTTGATTGATTCTTGTATATTAGTTTGAAGACCAGCTTTTATTCGCTGCAACTGTCTTTTTATTCCCTATGATGTAATATGTATTTTCCGTAGTTTGACATGAATCAAGATAATACTTGGATTGATAACATAAATCTCACTTTGCACCTGTTCAGATGACTCAATGACTCACCCTCCATGCTTTCGTCAACTTCATCTGAGTTCATGTGTTGTCAGCGAGACGGAAAGTTTGGATGACGAAGTGAACGTGACCAGCTTGTTTTTTGGTCAATGCGTCTAGGCGAACAAATAAATTTTAACAAACCACTGACCAGATTGCGTGTGTTTCACCTGATTTCATTCGAATCTCACTACTTGGCTTCTGTGTATATGGGAAATCGCGCCTCTTGAGTTGTTTGAATGAAACATATATCAACGGATGGACATCTGGCCGAATTCCAACAAATCACTTGACTTGATTTTATATACAACAAAGTGACTCAGTATTCATTAGCATCTGGATTACATCCCTATCAGAACATATCTCATGTCAGTGAGTGACACAGTGTTAACTCTGTCAGGTAGTGAGCAGAGAGTTGACGTGGTTTCACTTTATCTCACTCATTCTGTTGTACGCGGAAACTGTTTCATCTAATGAAATTGGTTTTCCTGTGATCCAAAGGTGACGTTTAACCAGGATTTCAGTAATCGCCCACATCATTCTGCCATGTATCAGGAGCCTTCACAATTTCATGCAGTATTTCTGCATTTACAAATGTGAAGCTGCAAACATCGTTGCAGAATAACATGTATTTATTTTTTTTTCGTCCCATTTATTCACCTCTGCACAATTTTGGACGATACAATATAATGACTGCCACTGAAATTCTAATAAACTTCTATCAATGGCGTGATTCAATCCAGCCATCTGACCAAGACGCATGCAGTATTATCGTGTGACGACGAAGACGGTTGTGTTGAGAGCTACCTATGTCTCCAGATGAAATACTGTCTCTTTGAGTGCTATTATATGTGACAAATCACTGACCATTTCGCGAGTGATTCACCTGATTTCATGCGAATCTTACTGCCTAACTTCGATGAAATTGGTAAATCACGCTTCTTGAGTTGTGTGGGCGAACACATATTAGTTGAAGAACTTCTGGCTCATTCGGCAATCATTCACGATTGGATGACGTCTCAATGAGAACGCATTTCGTTTCGTCACTTCCCTACACACATGCACAACTTTAGACCATTATATAAAACAATCGACACTGTGATTTTGAATCATTAATACGATGGATGCTTTATTATTTTGCTTAACTGATAAGTCACAATAAACAGTTTTAAAGGAGCTGGGTATACGAGTGTAGGTAATGCAACGCGATATTTGACAGATTTTCATCATTGCAGCATTTGTGATATGTATTAAAGCCATATCATTTTTTCGTTATATATAATAAAGTTTCATAGAGCACTTTTGTTATGCAACTGCGTCACGTCATTTATACTTGTGGTTTTATCTGGTACACGACTTCGTAGGTTCTGTTAATCTCGCATTTATTCTCCATTGGCATTCCCAAGCTGTATTATTAACAATCTTTCCACAATATTCAACCTTTAATGAGTGATTTGTTTGATTTTCAGTTTCCTGTTTCAGTTGTGTAAAAGCTGTCAGGATGCTTACAATTCAGATTTATTAATTCTTAGATTTAGCGTCCTTTCTTAGCTGTCCGAAAATCCGTAAATCTTAAATTAATGGATGCAGTTCCGAAAGAGAAGTTTGAAATAAGCAATGATATTCATAAAAGCATCATTAAACTTAAGTACAATGTAACGCTCCTGAGTCCGACCGACAGCTGTTACCTTGACGTGGTGAGTCAGGCTTGGATATCGCAATGACCTAATGAGCTACACTGTGTGGGGCGAATTTTCCTACAGGTATTACCGAGACAATAAGGTCTCCTGTCTTTCAGATAGACTAATATCAGTTACTGTCATAGCACAAGTCACACTGTTAAGGGTCTGGAGGTGGAGTGCTGATGGTGAATGGCGATGAATTAGTAATGAGGCGCTTCCCTCAGACCACTAACAAGCTAGCTATGCTGCCTCCCCGCTCTGGGGAGGGTGGTTAGTAAAGACTGACCCTTAAAATTGTACCTCTTGCTTTATCCGTATTGTGCGTCGGTGGCACAGCGGTTAGGGCTCTCGTTGACCATGCACATGATCCGAGGTTCGATCCCCCGCCGACGCACACCTGATATCTATGGTCAGCCTGCAAAATTTGGGCTACCGATATCAAATGCTGAAAATTTCATACTTGTACCAAAATACTTTGTGAAATCAAATTATAATAAAATAAATAAAAAAAAATAAATAATCGATGTGACATGGATTGCTTTTCAAAACGAAGTCCTGTCATGTCATAACATGAGAGAATATTATGTAAATGGAGTTTTCATGGAATTTATTCTACCTCGATATGAATCATCATAAGAATACCCTCGATGATTGTGATTCTTTATTCAAATGTAGATGGACAACTTATGCACATAATAATAAAATGGACAAAGGGTGATTGATAAATGTATAGAAGTCAACTTGATAGATATAAACAGTTTTATTTTGAAGAAAATTCAGATATTGAAATAATGAAGGGAAATAAATCGTTTTGAAGTCAACAGAGGTGTCCTCCAAGTTGCTAAGGGAATATTATCTGGATACCAATTGTTCATTGTCGGTCGGAAACTCATCTAATGCACGAGTTGAAAGTCATTTATGACAGATGAACTTCGACATCTGCAAACATTTAGGTGAAATATTTCATGAGACAAGTTGGCATGCATTAGCTTAATTCAACTGAGCTTAGTAGGAAATGAAATTTCCAACAGTTCATCTCACTCACTCGGTATTCTCTCTGAATGAGTGAATCTAGACATCTCTACTTAAATACATTATACATCTCACGATTTCAACGTCACCTCTAAGAAAAAAAACATTGCAGGCGCGTACCTGTAGTTCTGCATCAACGTTTCAACAGATCGAAGTAGACATCTTGTCCCTCTCTGAAATCAGGTGAGTCGAGGTCATCCCCAATAATTAGATATCTGCTTCCATATGGGGAATACCACGTATGATATGACCAGTTCTCGCAAAAATCTGTATATCTGTGTCTTGCAAAAATGTATGCAACATTTCATTCTCAATCAATGCGTCGCTTCTTAATTGAGTTTGTGTGGGTGTGTGTGTCGTGATCACAGAGCATGTGATAGCGATTGAGAATAATAATCTGACGCGTGCTCAAGTTATTCGTTCAGTCCGAGAGGCTTCATTCATCAAATCATCGATCATATTGCATGAAATATCTAACTCACAAATGCGAGATTTCCAGATTCACTCAACCCACACAAAGCAGGTTCAATCACGTAGATGACCTGAATAATGCATCACTCGTGATCTTCTCCATTTTCATCATCTTCTCTGACTATATATAAGCACCTCCTACTAACAGATCTTCATCAAATCACATCGAAAACACCAACAGACAGACTGACGAGATGATGCACTTCGTTCTATCAATTCTTCTTGCTGTAATATATGCAATGTACATGACGACCGGTGAGTCAATCAGTGAGTTGTGCCATTTACATAATCACAAAAATATCGTCACTGAAATCGTCATGTCCATCATCATCTACACCGTCCTCCTCCTGCTCACCGTCACCACACCACTCGACCAACATTATCTGCATCCGCACCAGTGAGGGTGAATTCTCAACGTCCACATGACTAGTAGCATCGCAGGCACATTCATTATTTGCATGAGATCATCACCGATCACATTCCGTGACCCATCACAGACGCAGATTCGCACACACACACACACGTATTCACTCATATCGAAGGATTCTAAATGACACGTATTCATGCACTCATGCATTCATCTATCCATCTATTCATCCATCCAAATATACAAAGATATATTATTATTGTTCATTTCAGCTGACAGTCAATCGTCGATTTGTCGGAATCTGAATCAGACTTGTGACATAGACAATCGGTGTTGCGGTGATCTGCGGTGTGCATGGGAACCAGTGGGACCGGGAACCTGTTTCAAATGTATGGACATTGGAGAAAAATGCACAACAGACTATGAGTGTTGTGGCTATTACTGCCACGATACATATCATAGGTGTACAGATCAACCGGACACTTGGTTAGTACCTGCCATGACACCTGTCGACGTGAATAGCACCGGTGTATGATTTGACGGTGCACGCCTCAACTTGTTGCAAACAATTTGAGCTCTCTTTGATCACCTGAAACCTAATTATTATTCGTTAATCATGCTCAAAAGATCTTAGCTTGTAGTATTCTTCAGTTTATGACATTTTTATCATTTGAACTGTATTATTATATTTGTGATAATGAATTTCATCCCTTCTCTATTGTCGCTTCACGTATGTGTACGTTCATTAGTGTGTTGAGAACGTGGCGTATTTGTGTGTTCGCTTTGAAATTACATTCTTCATGCTTTTCAAATCACAGAAATCGTGTTTGCCTCTGGTGACGATTAGCGTTAACACTGAGCTAGACGTGACAATATTGAGGACCAAAATATCAGCCGAATCTTGTAAATTTAAAAGAAATATCAACATAAAGCGGTGGGTTGCGAAAAAAATAAATATCACGTAGAATAAGTGCAATGTTGATTTGGCATGAAGGTCAACTGAAGTGACTGTTATCCATATCAGTTTCTAGTATAACTCGCGTGATACTGTGTTTGGTATGATTCTGAAATGCCTTGAAATGACTTTGACATTGACTGCATAGGCAAGATTCGTGAACCAGTGGTAGTCAGAACATGTGTCAGAACGTAGGAACGTGGCGTCAACTGAGAATTAGTAATTGCTGAAATGAAGTGGACGGTTCTACTGCATGCGTCTCAGTCAGATGGCTGGATTGCTTCACGCTACTGATAGAAGCATATTGCAATTTCAGTATCAGATATTTTATTCCATCGTCAAAGGTTTTGCATAGCTAAAAGGAAGTGACGAAACACAATGTGTTCTGATCGAGATGTCATCCATTCATGAATGAATACTGAGTCACTTTGTTACAAATAAAATTAAGTCAGGTAATTTGATGAAATTTGACTAGCTATGGTTCCGATTTTTATGTTCACTCACACAACGCAAGAAGCGTAATTTACCAGTTGCATAGAAGCTAAATAGTGTGATTCGAATGCAGTCAGGTGGAACACTCTCAAGATGGTCAGTGAATAGCCAGAAATAATGCCACTCACAGAAACTTTATTTTACAGTGAGATATAGGTTGCTATCAACACAACATTCCTCGTCATCATACACGTTGTCACACACGCATACTTTGTTCGCCTTCACGCATTCAGCTCATAGAAGCAGACATCACACGTTCTGATTACCACTGCTGCTCAGTCTCACCTGTGCATTCGATGTCACAATCATTTCAAGCTATTTTGCGTATCATATTGTTTTTTTGACTTGAATCAGTGGAGTGGTTCAACCTGCACAGATTGTGCCTGTGTGATATTCAGTGATTGTAGATCCACTCTGATGGCAAGCTAATGACTTCTTTATTAAGAATCCAACGTATGATATGACAAGGGCTCTCCATATCAGGAGAATCGGTGTCTTGAAGAAATACATGCGATATTGCGTTCTGTCATTAGGTCCATTGCAAAGTTTGTTGTGCGTGTGTGAGCTACGAGGAAAAGTATCTAAATTGAGTGTGAAATACTCTCACTGCCTGAGTGTGCCAACTCCTATTCACTGGTTCTCAGCGATATTCTCGGTGATATTCACATCTACAATCGATTGACATTCAATTGCATTCTTATGTACTTCAAAAAGAATTACGCAGCTTACATCAAGCTGTCTTCAGCCATATCATCTTTCTCTTTGTTTGCGAATAATCAGAAGGAATATGTCAATAGCAAATAACAACCTGATCACTGAAATCACTATCTCTTTCACAAAATATTCGAACAAGTGGTGCCATAACTGCATTCAAGATGAACACATGAATTGTTGCCAGTGTTCCGCAGTCCCCTGGAAGCAGTAACAATTGGTTTTTCATGAAAAGAAGAAGTAAATCATGAGTAAGTGAGTGAGAATAATACTTTGTGCTGTGATCAACTGTATGTTTGAGTTTCAAAGGCTTTATTTATCAAATCATCGACCGTATGACATGAAGCATCAAGCTCGTTAATCCGTTGTTCGCAAACCCACTCAATCCATGCTACAGCATGTTGAATCACGCAGATGACCCGTCTAATGCATCAATCGCGATCTTCTCCATTTTCATCATATTCTCCGACTGTAATATAAGCACCTCCTCTTAGCAAATCTAAATCAAGTCACATCGAAACCACCAACAAGCAGACAGACGAGATGATGCAGTATGTTCTCGCCGTTCTCCTTGCTGTAATATGTGCTATGTGCTTGACGACAAGTAAGTCAATCAGTGAGCTGGTGTGTCGGTCATTCACACACACAGCAGACTATCATCACTGAAATCGTCATATCCATCCTCATACACACTGTCTTCCTCATCACTGTCACCATACCACTCGACTAACATTATCTGAACCCGCAGCAGCGATGGTGACCACATAGTGATCAGCATCGCAAGCACACTCATTATCTGCATCAGATCATTAACGACCGTATTGCTGTAGTCAATGCAGACGTAGATACACACACACACACAAGTATTCACTCATATCGCAGGATTCTCACCGACATCCAGTCATGCACTTTTTCATCCATCCATACATACATACATGCATACATACAAACATGCGCTTATCTCGTGCATGACGCTCATTGACTGACTTCACTTCCACTTCAACTTGATTTCAGCCGACGGTCAATCGCCAATGGGTCGCAAACTAAACGAGACTTGCGAAACAGAAAATGATTAATGCCCTCCTCTACTGTGTTCGAGAAAACCATTGGGAATCGGAACTTGTGTCAAATGCCTCAACACATTACAATATTGCAGAGACGACAATGATTGTTGTCTTCAATATTACTGCTCAGCTGTATTTCAGAAGTGTACGAATCAACCGGCCTCTCGAACCGTACCTGACACTCCAAGTGTCGACGGTGCGCGTTCCATCGGGTCACAAAGAGTGTGATCTCTCTTTGACCTCCCGAAATCCAAATGATATTTTTTAACTCCGTCTCAGAAACTTGTAACTTGTAGTCCTCACCAGTTTCTCACATTTGTATCAATTCAATCCAACAAAACATATTAATCAAACTGTGATAACAAATTTCTTCAGTTCTCTGTTATCGCATCAAGTATGTGTGTGTTCATTGGTGTGTTTGACATAGTGTTTTTGCGTGTTTGCTGTTCAGTTGGATTCCTCATACTGTTCATCAGAAATCATTTTTGCTTTTTGGTAACCATTAGATACAGCACTGAGTTCGAGAGGATACGATTGAGTTTTTCCCTTCCTGGAGTATACCCTAATGAAGCATTCGTTTCGAGGCGTGCGTACATTGTCACTGAGCAGGAGGAGGTGTAGTGTAGTCTGCTGGAATTCTTGTGTTATGCAGAGACTATAACTGTGAGATCTACTGCTGCATTTCGAAATTATAATCCCACAGGCGGTGTCAGCATATCAACGAATGAGTGCCTTGTTAGCATGGATTACATTGAAACACGTACTACCGAGGGTAAGAGGCAGAAACGAAACCGCAACATTCATTCACTCCTATTGCCTGAGTATGCCACCTCAACCTGAATGTTCCGATTCACTGTTCGTCGGTGATATTCCCCGCAATACTCGGAATTTCTCAGTCATTGAATTATGATAAGTCTGATGATTCCCTGTTATTTACGTGACATTTAAGCTACAAGAAATATATGAATCAAAATTTATGATAGTTTGATGAGTGCTCCATAATGTTCAAAATCCTTACTCTTCAGTTTGTTGTTCACCTATGGTTACGGTGTACAGAAAATCACAAATACTGACAATTCATTCTTGTTAACATTCGCTGAGTAGTAAAGCATGATCACTATCTATAGTTCATGTTGTTCACTTACGAGACATTTCAAACTATACACTGTGAGACCGCATTGGTTTAGCATCCTTCCACAATGTCATACTGTGGTGAGAGCTGGCTGCTAGTCAAAGTGGGTAGACAGTAATTGACGACAATGTTTATGTCCTCAATATTGGTGGTAAGAAAATGAGAACAAAGACTTTGCGTGGGCGGATACAGCTGGCATATTGATGATCTGACACAGTCACAAAGAGATGCAAGGTTAACTTTCTGTATTTTCTACTAACAATAATCTTCAATAATGTACATTAAAATCTACAAATATTTGTTGATTTTCCCTAATAAACGACGTGTTGCCTGGCCCTTGTCTTCTGTTTTACATAACTACTCAATTAGACTTCAGTATTCTACTTGAAATGTAAATAAACACTTATTTATCGCAATAGTATATACTTCATCTCATGTCGATACGAAATTTATACTTGCCCCACAGAAATCTTCGTAATGGGCACTTTGTATTTTTCACTGGGATGGCAGACTCATAGCGCAATATCTCTAATCTACTCACTTTTCTGCCGTCAATACCGAATAAGCAGATGGAATGCATGGGGAATCATCGAATTGTCAATGGGAGAGTCGACGATCTACTCCGGCCACCCAGAAGACAATGACGAGCACTCCGACGTTGTGTTTATCATGACGACTTCAACGGATAAGAAGACCTTGACACAACGAGAGGCAGTCTCACGCAGGAAAATGACCGCCAGATCAAACTCCAAATGAAGAACAGTGACAGTTATGCAATGTTATGCACCCACCCAAAAACTGTGCACATCTCGAAAATAAAAAAGAGTTATATAGACAGCTACAGGCAATCATACACAAACTCCACTTCGTGACATTCAAGGCCGAATGCCAGATATGCATGCCGAAAAGGAACTAGACACTCAGAAGAAGAGAAATTATCGTGAAAATGGTCGCAAGCGGATGGATGTGAATGATCACTTACCGAAAATTCCAGCAACGTCAGTGCTTATTCTGTTTCAGTCGGCTTTCATATGATATCCCTTTGAAAATATTTTGTGTCAGACGCTAAATATAGATTATTCTATCACGTCTGTTTCTTTTCTACTTCCAAACAAGAAAAACTCCATTGACGCCATCACAATTCACTAAACATTTCATGCTTTTATCATGATTGAGCTGAAAAGAATACCAGTGAAATTAATCCATGAAATAAACCATGAATGGAGAGATGATGATTTTGGTAGTCCGATTATATTCATGTAATTAGAATTTTCTTTCGTGGAGTGGAAGAGTATCAGAAAATGACATAGATGGGGAGCAGTTGAATGTGCCATATGTGTTTCTATTTGGTAGGCAATATGTTCACGTTCACGAGAGACTATGGTTTTTTCTCACCGATTGTGGATGATTTACTCAAAATAGGTGAATAGAGATGAAGTAACCATCATCAAATATTCAGTCAATATTTCATGAATATTTTATGTACCCATATGTTAACTAAAGCCATTAGCAAAGAATCAACAGACTATTCGGAATTCAATGACTATGCATTACCGAGGTAATTAAAACAAATCTCAACAACAACCAGTGATTCGGAATTTTCAGATTAAAATGATATACTCAGGCGGTAGGAGTGGATGAATTTTGTGATTTCGTTTCTGCCTCTTGCACTGTGTAGTACGTGTTTCAATGTAGAGCATGCTAACAATGCACTCATTCATTCAGATACTGAAACCACCTGCAGGATTATAGTCACGGAATGCAAAACGTGATCTGAGAGTCAGTCAGAATATCACTCGAATTCCATCAGTCTACAATAAACATTCCTCACTTCCATGAAAATGTACACACGTCCCGACAAAAGAACAAAAGTATGCTTGTTCATAAATATCGTGTGTAATCCAACTGAACATCAAATATGCGATAACACCATGTTAAACACACAAACGAACGTACAAACACGTGAAGCGATAACAGAGAACTGATGAAATTTGTTATCACAAATATATATTATTAGAGTTGAAAGGATACAAGGGTCAAAAATTTGCGAGGACTACAAGATAGCCCTTTCTCAAGCGGAGTTACAAATATCAACTTCCTTTCGAGAGATCAATGAGAGACTACACTATTTGTGACCCGTTTAGGCGTGCGCCGTCGAATCTGACTCCCGTAGTATTCACGAGGATATTTGGTTTTGAAGGTACGAGTCGAGAGGCCGGTTGATTCGTACACTTCTGAAATACAGCTGAGCAGTAATATTCAAGACAACAATCATTGTCGTCTCTGCAATATTGTAATGTGTTGAGGCACTTGACACAAGTTCCTGTTCCCAACGGTTTTTTCGAACACAGCAGAGGAGAGCAACAGTCATCTTCCGTTTCACAAGTCTCGTTGAGTTTACGACACATTGGCGATTGACCGTCCACTGAAATAAAGTTGGAGTGGAAGTGAAATCTGTCAACGAGCATCATTCATGAGACGGATGTATGCAGAGATGGATTGCAGGTTGGATGAATAAGTGCATGACTGGATGTCGGTGAGAATCTGTTGATATGAATGAATGCGTGTGTGTGGATCTTCGTCTGTAATGGCTACAGCAATGCGATAGTTGATGATCTGAAGCAGACACTGACTGTGCTAGCGATGCAGATATTTACGTGGGCGTTGAGTATTCAACATCGCTGGTGTGGATGCATATAATGTTGGTCGATTGGTATGGTTTCAGTAATGAGGAGGATGGTGTAGTTGAAGATGGACATGACGATTTCGGTGATGAAAATTTGTGTGATTGTGCTAATGGATGAATTCGAGTTCGAGTGAGGTGATGAGTGATTGACTCACCGACCAACTCACTGACTGACTTACCCGTCGTCATGTACACTCCACACAATACAGCAAGGAGAACTGAGAGAACACAGTGCATCATCTCGTCTGTCTGCTTGTTGATGGTTTCGATGTGATTTGAGTACGATATGTTAGCAGGAGGTGCTTATATATAGCCGGAGAAGATGATAAAAATGGACAAAATCACGAGTGATGCATTAGTCAGGTCATCTGCGTGATTCAACATGCTCTAGCGTGGATTGAGTGAATTTGTCAATCACAGATTTATGAGTTGGATGTTTCATGCAATATGACAGATGATTCGATGAATAAAGCTTCTCGGACTTAACTATCAACTTGAGCACGCGTCAGATTAATATTCTCGATAGCTATCACATGCGATGCATTCAGAAAACACACAGTCACACAAACTGGATTAGACCCGACGATTTGATTGAGAATGAAATGTTGCATACATTTGTGCAAGACACAGATATACGTATTGTTGAGAGAAGTAGTCATATCATACTTGGGATTCCTAAAATGGAAGCAGTTATTTCGGTATTTGGGATGACCTCCACCTACTTGATTTCAGATAGGGACAAGCTGTTTACTCCGAAGTTTTTGAAATTTTATATCCTTCTAAGCTCTATTACTTTAATGTTCTGCATGGCGACTAGTCCCATGAAACGTTTCACATAAGGGTTCTCGGTTGTCTAAGCTCTTTTGTCACAAATGACATTCACTTCTTGCATAAGGTGATTTTACGTCCATCAATGAACAGTTGGTATCCCGATGATATTTCCTTAGCAACTTGGATCACACTACTTTTGACTTCAATACGATTTATTTCTCGTCATTATTTCAATATCTGAATGTTCTTCAAAACGCAAGTGATTAAATCTATCAAGTTGACTCCTATTCATTTATCAATCACACTCTGTCCATGTTTGAATATGTGCATAAAAAAATCCATCTACATTTGAATACAGAATCACAGTTATCGAGATTATTCTGATGATTATTCATATCGAAGTAGAATAAATTCCATGAATACTCCATTTACATAATATTCTCTCACGTCATGACATGACAGGACTTCGTTTTGAAAAGGAATCTATGTCACATCTATTAGTGTCTATCGTCTTTATATTTCAGACAATAGTACCATTTTAGTGTCAGTTGTGTCATTTAATCTCCCAAGATAGTGTAAAGGTGAAGGGAAGTGACGAAACGTTCTGATCGAGATATCATTCAGTCGTGGGTGTATACGGAATCACCTAGTTGTAAATAAAATCAACCCAGGTAATTCGGTGAAATTTGGCCAGCTGTTCTTCCGCTAATATATGTTCACTTACACAACACAAGAAGCGTGATTTCTTAATTTCGTAGAATTCAAGCAGTGAGATTCGCATGAAATCAGGTGAATCACTTGCAAAATTATCAGTAATTTGTCAAAAATAATGTCACTCACAGAAACATTTTTTCATCTGGAGACATTGGTAGCTCTCAGCACACTAGTCCTCGTCACCACATACCTTGTCACACACACAATTTGTCCGCCGAAACGCATTGACCACACAACAGGCTGGACACGTTCGTCATCCACACTCTTCGTTTAGCCCACAACAAACAATCCCCGATGAAGTGAGAGAAAGCATGCAGAGTGAATAACTGAGTCATTTCAATAAAAGCACTGTTATCAAGCCAAGTGTTGTCTCCACTAACGTCGAGCATGCGACACCATACATCACATCACGTCACAGAAAGACTCTGGACAATACATATGCAACTAACATTGAATGTGATTGAAAGTCAGAGTACGGCATATTTCATTATTTGGTTACTGTAATCAGAACGATGAACGCAAATGTGTGAATATCCATAGAAAGATGCTTAGAACATTTAGACTGTTATATTATATCAGCAGTTTAGGCAAACTGAGTTGCTGCACAACCAAAGTGTATCCAATAGTTGGCTCTTTCAGGTGTAATCGTTGTAAAACATGATAACAGCGGGAAAGCATTTTGGGAAATATCCATTTGATAAAGGCTAAGACTGTCCTACATCACTATTCAGTGATGGCGCTTCAAGCGCAATCCATTTCTCATAATGATGTCAAGGTGGTCGCATGGGGTATTCTTTGACTTCCTTTATATATCTCCAGTATTTCTCTCTCACCACTCGAATTCAATCCTGATAATATTTCGCAGTTCTCCAAAATCACTGATGCATTATTCCAATCGCCAATGTTCGGTTGTACGAGGAAAGTTTCAGGAATCCAAGTCCGTCTTCAATAACATATCTGACTCGCTTATCATCTAATCAAACCAAAAGTAAGAGGAATTTACGTCAAAAATTTCGCCATCTTACCATCTTCTCATGTATGTTATGAAAACCGCCGATCCACCATATCGCTTATCACGCATTTCAACACCTTTCACAAATCATACCCGATACCACAATAACTGCTTCCATTTTAGGAATCCCAAGTATGATATGACTACTTCTCTCAACAATACGTATATCTGTGTCTTGCACAAATGTATGCAACATTTCATTCTCAATCAAATCGTCGGGTCTAATCCAGTTTGTGTGACTGTGTGTTTTCTGAATGCATCGCATGTGATAGCTATCGAGAATATTAATCTGACGCGTGCTCAAGTTGATAGTTAAGTCCGAGAAGCTTTATTCATCGAATCATCTGTCATATTGCATGAAACATCCAACTCATAAATCTGTGATTGACAAATTCACTCAATCCACGCTAGAGCATGTTGAATCACGCAGATGACCTGACTAATGCATCACTCGTGATTTTGTCCATTTTTATCATCTTCTCCGGCTATATATAAGCACCTCCTGCTAACATATCGTACTCAAATCACATCGAAACCATCAACAAGCAGACAGACGAGATGATGCACTGTGTTCTCTCAGTTCTCCTTGCTGTATTGTGTGGAGTGTACATGACGACGGGTAAGTCAGTCAGTGAGTTGGTCGGTGAGTCAATCACTCATCACCTCATTTGAATTCCAATTCATCCATTTGCATAATCACACACATTTTCATCATCGAAATTATCATGTTCATCTTCACCTACAGCGTCCTCCTCATCACTGCGACCATACCAATCGACCAACATTATATGCATCCGCACCAGAGATGGTGAATTCCCAACGCCCACGTTACTATCAGCATCACAAGCACAATCAGTATCTGCTTCAGATCATCAACGATCGGAATGCTGTAGCTATTGTAGACGCAGATGCACACACACACATTCATTCATTCATATCGACAGATTCTCAACGACATCCTGTCATGCACTCATTCATCCAGCCTGCAATCCACCTCTGCATACATCCGTTTCATGAATAATTCTCGCTGATTGATTTCACTTCCAGTTCAACTTTATTTCAGCCGACGGTCAATCGCCAATGTGTCGTAAACTCAACGAGACTTGTGAAACGGGAGATGACTGTTGCTCACCTCTGCTGTGTTCGAAAAAACCGTTGGGAACAGGAACTTGTGTCAAGTGCCTCAACACATTACAATATTGCAGAGACGACAATGATTGTTGTCTTGAATATTACTGCTCAGCTGTATTTCAGAAGTGTACGAATCAACCGGCTTCTCGAATTGTACCTTTCAAACCAGCTATTCGCGTGAACACTACGGGGGTAGGATTTGACGGTGCACGCCACAACGGGTCACAGAATGTGTAGTCTTTCATTGACCTCTTGAAAGCAAGTTGATATTTCTAACTCTGCCTCAGAAAATGCTTTCTTTAATTTCTCGCAAATTGTTGACATTTGTATCATTCAAACTCTATCAATATATTTTTGATAACAAATTTCATCAGTTCTCTGTTATTGTTTCACGTGTGTGTACGTTTGTTTTTGTGTTTGATATGGTGTTTTCGCATGTTTGATGTTCAGTTGGATTACACACGATATTTATGAACAAGCATACTTTTGTTCTTTTGTCGGGACGTGTGTACATTTTCATGGAAGTGAGGAATGTTTATTGTAGACTGATGGAATTCGAGTGATATTCTGACTGACTCTCAGATCACGTTTTGCATTCCGTGACTATAATCCTGCAGGTGGTTTCAGTATCTGAATGAATGAGTGCATTGTTAGCATGCTCTACATTGAAACACGTACTACACAGTGCAAGAGGCAGAAACGAAATCACAAAATTCATCCACTCCTACCGCCTGAGTATATCATTTTAATCTGAAAATTCCGAATCACTGGTTGTTGTTGAGATTTGTTTTAATTACCTCGGTAATGCATAGTCATTGAATTCCGAATAGTCTGTTGATTCTTTGCTAATGGCTTTAGTTAACATATGGGTACATAAAATATTCATGAAATATTGACTGAATATTTGATGATGGTTACTTCATCTCTATTCACCTATTTTGAGTAAATCATCCACAATCGGTGAGAAAAAACCATAGTCTCTCGTGAACGTGAACATATTGCCTGCAGAATACAAACACACAACGCACATTCAACTGTTCCTCATCTATGTTATTTTTCTGATACTCTTCCACTCCACGAAAGAAAATTCAAATAACATGAATATAATCGGACTACAAAAATCACCATCTCTCCATTCATGGTTTGCTTCATGGATTAATTTCACTGGTATTCTTTTCAGCTCAATCATGATAAAAGCATGAAATGTTTAGTGAATTGTGATGGTGTCAATAGAATTATTCTTATTTGTGTGTCAAATTTTTTTAAGTTGAAATGAAACAGTCGTGATAGAATTATGTATATTCACCGTCTGACACAAAATACTTTCAAAGAGATATCATATGGAAGCCGACTGAAACAGAATAAGCACTGAGCTTGCTCGAATTCCTGCAAAGAAATCATTCACATCCATCCGCTTGTGACAATTCCCACGATAATTTCTCTTTTTCTGAGTGTCTGGATCCTTTTTGGCATCCATGTCTGGCATTCGGACTTGAATGTCACCAATAGGAGTTTGTGTATGATTGCCTGTAGCTGTCTGTATAACTCTTTTTTATTTTCGAGATGTGCATTGTTTGTGGGTGGATGCATAACATTGTATAACAGTCACTGTTCTTCATTTGGAGTTGGGTCTGGCGGTCATTTTCCTGTGTGAGATTGTCTGTCGTTGTGTCAAGGTCTTCTTATCCGTTGGAGTCGTCATGATAAACACAACGTCGGAGTGCTCGTCATTGTCTTCTGGGTGGCCGGAGTAGGTCATTGAATCTCCCGTTGACAATTCGATGATTTTCCTTTCATTCCACCTGCTTGTGGAGGTAGTCGGTAATGATGGCAGACAAGTGAGTAGATTGGAGATATTGTGCTATGAGTCTGACATCATAGTGAAAAATACGAAGTGCACCTTACTAAGATTTCTGTAGGACAAGTATAAATTTCTTATCGACCTGAGATGAATTGTATATTGTGGTGATGAGTGTTTACTTACATATCAAGTAGACTACTGAAATCCTATTGAGTAGTATATCATTGTGGAAGGATGCTAAATAAGTGAGGTCTCATAGTATATCGTATGAAAAGACTGAAAATGGACAACAAGAACAGTGGATAGTGGTCATGTTTTTAACTACTCAGCGAATTTTAAGAAAAGCGAATTGTAAGTGTTTGTGATTTTCAGTATACCATGAGTTAAGTTGAAAAACAAACTGGAGAGTTGGAATTTAGAACATTATGGAGCATTCATCAAACCACCTTGATCATGACTCAACAACAGAATCTTAAGATTATAGTGAGATCAATCAACGGGAAGAGCGAAACTGAAATTAAAGGGAAGTATTAATTTTCGTCATCTGCACGAGAAGTGGTTCCTGTAGACAAAATGATCTAGAGGATTGCTCTTTGAAGTCTGAAACGACGGGTACCAGGCTTAGGCCTCAGTAGGAACACCATCACTGACAGGAACACTGCAGGTACATTATTGCAGGTGCATTCAGATGATGAGACTAAAGTAGCGTCCTGAATTCCACTACTAATCACCATTCACCAAATTTCTTCAGCTGTACTTTTGTTCACAGTAAGTAATCAGTTCACGAGGTGTACGAATTCTGTTCCCATGTATCAAACTATTTGCCTTTGGCAATAACATCCAGAATTATCCATCAGCAAACAAATTTTCAGTCTATTGAATTTGTAGAAGATTCAGAGCAAACTGAATCAAATTGAATTCAATTCATCCAACGATGTTTAACCGTTCTCGTCTTACTAAAAGAGTGTTGTATCACAGTGTGTCATATAAAATTCAATTATTCTAGGAAGGAATTCAGCTGCATCGGAGGTATTGTGGCAGAATGCTCACTAAGCACGCAAGTGGCTCAAGGTTCGAACCCTCGCTTAACCTCCCTATGGCAGTATTAAGGCTGGTAAAGATGGAAAGTTTGAGCATGACTCTAGCCACCCACGCTCTCTGTTCCAGAAGGAAAGTAAAGCGATACGATTAAATGCAAGAATCACAGAATGGCATATACAGCATACATCTTATTATTTTATAACTGAGTATGAATGCGATTGTACACTTTTTGATACTGACTATTCAGAAGGCTTATTCGTCAGAAAATAGGATCTAATCATTTGTTTGGATAATTAAATTTTCAATGAGAACTTGAGTATGGAATTTGTAGAAGTTGAATTTGATATCTCAGAGTCCTGCATACAAAGTAAAGGCTTCTAGCTGTAAACTTGATAAAGACACTGAAGAGAAATTGAATACAAATTTGGTATGAGTCATCACAATTCGATGCGTAACGTTTAAATTACTTCGTGTTAGGATGTTAACGATTCCATTGCAATGACTTCCTAAACCATTTCGGATATTCTTATTTACCGACACAATCGTCGAAAAAAAAAACGTTCGCGTTCAATACAGCAAAACTGATAGTGTACTGAATGAAAAAACCGATAATAACCTTTCCACTGAACTACGTATTTTGTTTTCAATAATGTCTGGATGAAAATAATTCACTGAAAAGAAAGTGGCAAGCAGCCCTCGACATTCAAGTTTGCTACGGTGAACGCGAGAATTAATTTTTTTTTTTCGCGGAGTGTTTCGATAATCAGGAAATAGTTAAGGAAAGTATTGCCATGGCATCATTTATATCAGAAACCGAAGTCAATTTAGCGTTCTGTTTCCAATTGTGCTAACTTGATTCCATCATGCATCTCAGATCCTACCAGGATTTGTTAACAAAGTTGCTGCTCTGATCCAACTCATGAATAGTCTCAAGCCGATATATATTCCCAGTAATACGACTCCGCGAAATTCGTATTCAACTTCCCTGAAGCATCTTTATCTAATTTGCAGCTAGAATACTTGTCTTTAGGGAAAACATTTTGTGATATCAACATCAATTTCGACAAACTCCATATTCATGTACCATTTCAAAATTTAATTATCTAAACCGATGATTAGATCCAATTTTTAAGACGAAGAATCATAGGAATTAAAGTCAACAATCACAGATTACTGCCAAAGATACCTCAGTAACAGAATAAAATTTTGCAGCCAATAATCTATAGAAACCTATTTGTTTCAAAATTTCGAAACCACTTTGCATGGTTCAATCCTGTAGCCACGTTAACTTATTATCTCTGACACTTCGTATTATTTACCCCAACCATTTGATTCAAGCGGCAGGAAAACAAAAAACCAATCAATGTGTCCAAATCAGTTCAAAAGGAAGGTAATCGTCATATCGAATAGTACATTCGTAAATTCTCTGACTTAAAGGATCAGTGACATGGGTTAGAGTCTTAAAGAAGCCATCAATTATTTCTCACTGACAGATAAGTGCTGCTGACGAGTATCAACAAACCGGTGAAATTCATATTTTCAAATTAATTTGCAATTTAACACACTTCCAAGAGGTGAAATCTCACCTAAGTCTCCTTTGGAAATCAAGTTATTCAGATCATAATATGTGATCTGCTTGATACCATAAATGGTGATATTCAAGAAAACAAGCATATTTGAATAAAATTTATATATACTACTGATTGGTTGAAATGAGTAGTTGCATTTCATCCTATCGACCAAGAAGGCTTGCCTAGGCAGATCAATGTAATCCAAAATTCGACTTATGACATAATCAGTTCTGCCGAATAGCCAGTCAAAATTAAAATAAGTATAATCTATTTTATCCCAAAACAAGCAATACTCATGAAACGGAATGGAATTCTCAGGATTTATCATAATATTACATCTGATTTACTCAAAATAAAAATAAATGAACCACAGGAATTTGTCCAAATATAGAGACGGAATAAACTCAAGAATGTGCAAAGTACATAATGAGAACAATAACTAGAATTAAAAAACAGTGAGTTTCATTCAAAATGTTTTGTAGATTCAATTAAGAAATTTTATCATATTATAGATTATGGGATCTAATGTTCTCTTGATATAGCGTGGTGAGGAGAAATGCAATAAATAACAGTTATTACACAGCTTCAATAATGTTTGCACTTTTTATCAGATAAAAAATTAAGAGAATTGTAAATATAATAAGTACAATAACAATAAAGCCTGATGTTTTACGAGTGGAGAAAATGGTAAAGAAAGTAGAGCAAAGAAGGTTAGTTAGTTCTTCCCTGACACTATTTTCATCATACATAGTATAAACCAAATATGGTATAATAGAATTTTTATACTTAGATGTACGTGCATAAAGTCCTCTGAAAAGACATCTTATTTTATCTAAGGTAGAGACAGAAATTTGGAGCTGCGGTGGATGCTCACAGTCTGACGAAATCACTCTAGCAATTTTGTTGCATAACAGCAATGGCCAATCAATAAAACTGTCAAAGATTTGTTCCACTGAGATACCACTCACCAGATTAATAGTCATCAGAGTTCTACAAAGTATAACATAGTCTTTTCAAGCAATCTAGAAATGAATTAGGGTGAACAGTCAAGAACAATAGGTGAGATGCAAGAGTTGACGAACTGTTAGAGGTGTGGTCGGGTTATGCCTTAGAGCCTTAACTTCTTATTGTAAAATGTCAGAAGAAATATTATTTTAGAAATCGCTAACACATGAGAAGATCGGGATGGGTCAGAGGAAACGAGCAATACAAGATATTCAACATAGAACTTAATTTCTATATCAATATTATCAGTTATGAAACAGTCGTAGGATCCAACAATTTTATTCAACATTCTTCTACATTTGAAACAAAAAATTAAAGTTTAAAACCAGTACACAAAGACTATGCTTTAACTCCCGATAGAAAGCACGTTTTGAGATGACTTCCTATGGCTGAGCCGGGTCAAACCAGATACATCACTAATGAGATCAAACCCAAACGAAGGAAATGGCAGTCCAACTTTAGACCTGTTTGATATGTATGCTATTAACCTACTGATCTTAAATATTCAGTAGTATGTATTTTTATGCAAATGAGATCTACCGACCGCTTTCAACTATCAAACATCAACTTAAGATTTTACATTTGTTTCATCCTACTGATAAGCAGTATATTTTCCAGATATTCAAAATTTTCCTTATTATTTCCTACATTTTAGAGTGTCTTTCACTTATTTTATTTTTGGAGATAAGAAGATGCAATGCGGATCTTCTCATGATGACACAAATGAATATTTGAGAGCATTTCATATGAGAAAACTGTCGAAATTTGGTGACAGTTCAAAGTTCATGAAAAGGCAGCTTCCGCTACCAAGATATGGATGATTATATGACGTAGAAAAGTGGCTTTTATGCAGCGCGTATTCCCAAATCATGTTTATGCCAAATTTTTAATAAATTTCTTCATGGTGAATATTCATGTGATGAGCACACTTTTACACCCAAATCAAATAATTGTATCACAAAATATTTCTTGTATATGACCCATTGAATAAATCATAATAGTTTAATTTGAGTCACGTTTCATCCTAGGGATAAATGCTTTAATGAATTGTATCAAAGAGAATCAATTACCAGCACTGAAGTGGTCATCTGGCCTTCCACGAAATGACATTACTCAGGAGGAAAACATGGTTGTCAAGAAGACAGCTAACGGTGATAATTGTAACAACTGAGTATGCATGTTCTCTGTTACGGCTAGATAACCCAGCTTACAAGAATAAGATACAAAAGTAAACTGTGAAGCCTTCAAAACTTAGGAACCTCCTGTTATTTCAACAAAAATATTGGTCTCTTTTAGGAAATGAGCACTAGATGTGTTTGATGCCCCCATTGACCTTGGTTCTCTCCCTCTGCAAGCACACTCAACTATTCCCGAAAACGACACTGACCGCCACAGATTTTGATTCACTCTTCATCTAATATTCTCCACGTCACTCTAGGAAGCCTGGCTTACACGTAGCTTTTATTAGAACTAGACTCCAGAGATTGGTGTGTGATGTCAAATCGTCGTCTTCTTAGAGTATATATAATACATCACCGCTAGAAAGATACACGACATAAATGCCCTGAATTGAGGATACCTGTAAGTCGCACTTCAGTTTCAATGTTCGATGAATCTAATGAGTCATTTCAGGCAAACTGAAAATCACAGAAGACTCGAATTTACCGAATATATGAATTCAGTTTGAGATCCTATCATCTTCATAGAAGCTGATTGTGTAATGAGATGAACATTTTCAAGAGTTTCTCTTAACCAATTGCTGTTGACAGTCACGAACGTGAGTCATGGCAAACAATCTTCGACATTACTACTGTATAGTATCAGTCGCACTAAAATCTTGAGTCATTAGAAGCTAGAATTCATAGGCTGGACATTGACTTGACATCCAGTGACTGAATGGTCTACGACTTCGACTTGGAGTTAGGAAGTTCTGGTTCCAGATCACATTGGCTTGTGTGATGCAACTAAGTAGCCCACTAGTATGGGACAGCTGTCCACTCACCTCACGCAGTGTATTTTCAGTGATTCTTTGACTGATACCAATCCGTGGTGAAACGTAGAGATGAAAACTACTAAACAGCGACATGTCTTCCAAGAAATGAATTCAGATATGAGTGTTGAAACCGAGATGATAGGAAAGGCGAAACAAACATGCATCACACTGAAATCAATCTGGAAATCTTCACACAAATTGGCACTAAGTATACGATTCAGATTTCTAACTGTGATGTCAAGCGTTCCCGGGTTATATATTGTGGTTCACAGAATAAACCAGTCATGGAATGCATTTCGAACAAACCATTCGACAATTTCATCAACTTGCAAGTATTGGTTTTGTAGGGATTTGGTTTGATTGCATGGAGGGTTTCATCATGAGCTGACATCAGTTAGAGAACCACTGGAAAACCTGGGAGTACTGGACAGCTGTTTCGTCCTAGTTTGGGACTCATCAGCAGTACGCACCCACCGGGATTCGAACCCAGGACCTTCTGGTTACAAGGCGAGCTCGTAGACCATTGAGCCACTGGGACCCGATCCAATGGTCCTTGAATTCTAACTTCTGCCAATTCACGACATAGCGCGACCATTTCGCAATGTCTTCTTTGATGAGTAACTGTCCTCATCAACATCAGTCTTGTCTGAATATTGGATGTCAAATGAATGGTTTGAAAGGATTGTCAACAAGGATCTCTTTCGAATCAACCAAGAACCTGTCAGCAAACGAATGAGCAGAACTAAACAGACGTGGAATAGATAAATGCAGAGGAATCCGCTGAGTGAAGTCGCGCATCAGGCCATCACTCGAGTGGAGCCTGAACGAGAATTCATGAGTGGAGCATGAATTTGATAGTGACATGGATGAGATCATGCTAGAGGGTTATGCAGCTGATAGGTGATCGTTGATTCAATTAAGTTGGACTTCAGAGAACCACATAAAAGGAGATATGTTGTGGGAGCTCAGTGTCCTTTTCAAAAACTATTAATAATAATAGTGATATAATAATTCGAAATTAGTGGTGAGAAACAGAGAGACTACATTCACTTCACAGCATCTAATATCAGTGCAATTAAGGTTACTGAGTAAAAATCTCGTGCGAGATTTCCAACAGAAATCTGAGGATACAGTGAGACGTGCTTCTTATTACCTGTGAACATGTTAGTTTATTGAAACTGCTCTCACACAGTACATCTTGAATCTTTTTTTGTGATTAACACAGGATACTTCACTGAAGTATTCATTCACCTAAGTGCAGTAAATCTCTTACAAATAAGCAAACGAGAGAACTTGGTGACCTGATTACCACTGAAGTGTACTTTTGTATTGATGCACTCAAAATGAATGATGAGTCGCTTGCATACTGTGAAATAAGAGTCTGCTAAGCTGTAAATGCGTTGAACTCAGAGTAACAGTTTTCCACGAAATTCTCACTCATTTTTTCTTTAGAATTCTAGTGGAAGAAACAGTCACAAGCTTGAGGTTTGAAGTTTCAGCGGCAGTAGCAGAAGCAGGAGTAGTGGAGTTTGTTTTCAACTGTATACACTCGCTGAACCTACACTCAACCTTCCAACCTCACCAAGTTTGCTATCAGCTAAGCCTGGTTTTGGAGTGCGTCATTCGGCGATCTGACCCTGTGCCACGTTCTTCATCAGTGATTAGTCTACCAACGAACCAGCGAAACAATTTAACCAGTCAGCAATCACCAGCTGTTTCATCCTAATTTGAAACTGCTCACAATTACCAATACTCACCAGTGTTCGAATTCATGTGCTAATCACTCAGCCTAACCTCTTTCTCGGATTACTGCCAGCAAGGTGAGGTTTCGGAGCTCAACTGTCGGTTGTGAATCCAATCCAAACCATCCGACTGGTTGTCGAATTATCTGTCATAGAAACACCACAACACGTGTGAATATATATCAGGCCAGCTGCATATACAAATTAAATGTTACTTAGACACACCATTCATCTGTGTTGCAATAGCATACTCAGTCGATAGACATCAAGGAATGTGGTTGTTTCGCTCCTGCCTGTTGCACTGCGTGATGTGCATTTCAACATAATACATGCTGAAAGTGCACTCAATCACTCACATACTCTATCAACCTTTGAGATTATAATTTTACCATGCTCAAGTTCATTTCACAGTAAGTGTCGATCAATACCACTGGGAGTCCAGCAGTTGTCAATGCATTTAATTCACCGAAATGACAGTGAACGCATGAATTGATGCGAGTGCCTTACATGCAGCAGTATGAAACATTTAACATACGTTGTATGTTTTATTCCAGGAAGGAGAAAGCACAAGCCAAACCTATCTAACTCAGTGCAAATACTAACAGTTACGAAAATACAAACAGCATGAATACTGGAAAGAATGAGGAAGCTAGCTGGATACCCAAATCGCAAAAAAATGATGGTTGAACAGGTGAATGAACCTTCACACACGTGAATCGATAACAGAGAACAGATGAAATTTGGTGCACATCATGTATTTACCGAATCAATTTGAAGGGTGTGCTACAGAGTAGAACCCTCGAATGTTGTGAAAGGCAGTGATGATATTGAAGGGTGTTAATGCAGATCAGAAATAGACTACACGCTATCTGATCAAAGGTAGCTTCCACCATCAACTGTTTACGCATTTGTATTCAGCTTCGCAGTTCTGTCAAGGTTTAGTGCAAGCCTCCTATCCGATCCTTGTATAAAGCGTTGTCCGAAAAAAGTAGAGGCGGGCAGCACTGATTTCCTGGTCCACATGGTCCACTCCGCTGATCACACACTGGCGACTGATCAACGCCTGCAATGAAGACGAGGTGAAACAAGACAATGGTCATGATTGACAAGATTGATGGATGAATGAATGAATTGGTGTTTGCGGGTGTATATTTGTAAGACTGAGTCTGTTATGTCTACAGTGATTGCAATCTTCTCCTGGTACTGATTCTAGTGGTGATGTTGATCGTTAAGTGAGCACCGATAATTCACTGTTGCTGTCGTCGCAGCTAATGCCACTTGAGTGTTACGTGATGATGTACATCATTATGTATATCATGATGGGAGAGACTATTTCGCTGAGAATATTTGGGCGAATACGCATATGAATGCATTGGAATTTGAATGAGATGATGTGCAGTTGAATGACTGACCTACTCACTGGATGATTGACTTAACCGTCGTCATGCACACTGCACATATCACAGCAAGGCGGACAGCCAGACTACGATGCATCATCTCCTATGTCTCCTTGTTTATCAGCGATTTCGATGTAAATTTATGTCAACAGTTGAAAAAGGCGTCCTTATATATATTCGAAGACTTAATTTCATTTCATATCAAATCGAAAGTAATGGAATACAATCACCTATTACTTATGTCAAACATATTGTCTTGACAAACAAAAGAAGTACAGGATTCGATTCGCAAATGAATGCATACAAAAAGATTGATTGTATTGCAGAGATGAACCCTCTTTGACTCCTTTTTACAGATGTTTCACTTCAAAACTGGAGAAAGAAATTGAGCGTATACTGAGAAACTTAACGTTGCATAAACATTATGTGGATGATAGGTTTATGATTAGTGAGTGTATTTACACCTCAATTACTCTATTTATTCATACCTATACAAATACTTGATTGATCTAAAATTCTGATCATTGAGCCGCCTTTATTACCCTCCTATATACTCTCCTCTAAATATATTACTGAAAATCTAGAAACGAAATTTTGAATAAATGGTATAATCTCGTGTGCTTACCTGTAAATGAGACTTTCATTCCACATGCTTATTGATGCAGCCGAATTTGAGGCGTAAGCCAAGGAGATATGGCTTCATTATTACAAAATGTTTAATCAATTAGGCTGAACACCGTTCGCGTATACCAGGCTTGACCGTATTATGCAAACATTTCTCATCATCGAGCTTCAGACGAATAAAATTAGAGACGAAATCTCAAACAACTATATAAACAAATCACCGATTATGAGTTTTCCAATGATACATACGGGTGAAGATTAAACCTTTATGCCATCCTCTCATATCTCATTCCATAAAGAAATTACATTAGTGAAGAAAAATAGATAATCCATGAGGGTTATAGGTTCAGATGATACACCTATATCAGCTTGACCTAACATAAGTTTGGGCAATAAAATAACGGTGTTTGTGAATATAATTTATGTCAAAATTGTTGATTAAATCATGTCGGAAATTTTGGACAGTAAAGACGATTTGAATGGAGCTATTGGGATTTGAAGTCACTGAGTGAGTGGAATGCTGTCTGTGTACTAAGCCTTCAACAGTTTGAGCTGATTACACCGAGGCCTTATGGTATACCTCACATCCACAAGATAGGTGATTCTTCATTTACTCTCTCTTCGCAGTACCACTTAGCCAGCTAATTGCAGATTGGTTGAAGGAGGCACTCAATTCGTCACTCAGTCAAATATAGCGTAAACAATGTGTTCATATTTCTTGAAAATATTAGAGATGTGAATAAACTATGCAAATGAACTGACGTGAGATATAGATGTAACGTCGTTCTCCAGTAGTACAAGTCTTGACGAAATCCATGAATATATAGTAAGCAAACTGAACGTCACAGAAACACACACGCGCACACCACAAAGTTATGTCTGAAATTCATTCATCCATCCATCAATCTTGTCAATCATGACCATTGTCTTGTTTCACCTCGTCTTCATTGCAGGCGTTGATCAGTCGCCAGTGTGTGATCAGCGGAGTGGACCATGTGGACCAGGAAATCAGTGCTGCCCGCCTCTACTTTTTTCGGACAACGCTTTATACAAGGATCGGATAGGAGGCTTGCACTAAACCTTGACAGAACTGCGAAGCTGAATACAAATGCGTAAACAGTTGATGGTGGAAGCTACCTTTGATCAGATAGCGTGTAGTCTATTTCTGATCTGCATTAACACCCTTCAATATCATCACTGCCTTTCACAACATTCGAGGGTTCTACTCTGTAGCACACCCTTCAAATTGATTCGGTAAATACATGATGTGCACCAAATTTCATCTGTTCTCTGTTATCGATTCACGTGTGTGAAGGTTCATTCACCTGTTCAACCATCATTTTTTTGCGATTTGGGTATCCAGCTAGCTTCCTCATTCTTTCCAGTATTCATGCTGTTTGTATTTTCGTAACTGTTAGTATTTGCACTGAGTTAGATAGGTTTGGCTTGTGCTTTCTCCTTCCTGGAATAAAACATACAACGTATGTTAAATGTTTCATACTGCTGCATGTAAGGCACTCGCATCAGTCCGTGCGTATTTGAATTCTTATTTTTCAGACGATTGTCTGAGATTTGGATAAATTCGTGCCTGGTTACCTGACGTATTCGTGCAATAATGGCATAATATTCGATCGCGAGAAATACGGTCATATTCAACACATTCGACTGAAATTCGATTACTTTTTTATGTACTCCATGATGTTGACTGCTGAAAGGAAATACACAGCTTACACCAAACTGTCTTCCGCCATATCGTCTTTCTCACTCTTTGCAAATGTTCAGAAAGAAAGTGCCAATAGCACATAACACCCTGATCACTGAAATAACTATCGCTCTATTCAGATAATTTCCACAAAATATTCAGACATGTGTTACCATAACTTCAGTCAAGATTAACACATGAATTGTTTCAAATGTTCTGCAAATATTTTCTCTTTATTCATCTGACAGTTTCTCGTGAAACAGCTATATGCAGTTCACCATGTACTGCAGTGCTTTTTGATCTTTAGAATAAAAGAAGGCCTATGGCATTTGATGTCGCATCATTACTGACAAGTGTACCACTGATGTAAAGCATTAACAAGACAAAACTATTGAGTGAAGACAAATTTGATCCCAATTCAATTCTCATCTACCCTTCTACTCGAATAGTAACGTGCACTTTGCTTCATCCTTATATTTCATAATCAGGAATGTGATATGCATGTATGGACAATGGAATTGTGTTCCATGTATGCATCTTTCACAGGAGCATTCCTTCCTTCTGGAAGGGAAATATGAGCTGATGTTGATTCCTCTCAGTGATGAATGCCGCTGTCATACGCTGAAATGTATCTCAATGACGATACTAGAAGCGTCAGATAGAAATTCTGCCTGATGTAGTGCGTGATATCGTGTGATTCAAACAGACTAGATTTACTGTGGTCGTGTTAAGTTTATTGTCGAGAAGGGAACAAGAAATTATTTCATGTGTAAAAATAATAATGGTTAATTAGTAAAAGTTATATTAATAATCATTTGATGATTTGACATGCAACATGAAGACAACTAATCCAGATCGGTTAATTGGTTCATTTATTAGTTCATTTCTTCTCTGCCTGGGTACTTATTGGATGGAAAAGAATTGTTTATTGTATGACTTTCGAACATGCAACAGTACGTTGACATTGTCGTTATGATGTTCTGTCCTCATGATGCTTTCTCTCATTCGAACTATAATGAAAAGGTGAGATTTCTTAATGTGTACTCAATTTTTCAGATTGTATCATGAATTGAGTGAATCTCGAGGAAGGGTTACGATACATGTTGGATGAGTGTGAATCACCTACATCACTCTTAGGATAAGTGTGCTTGTGTGTGTTTGCTAGTTCGAGATGTTGACTTGTATTCAAGGTAGACTGTAGCTGACGATATTCAAGTGAAAGTGATTGGAAATATGAAAGATGAAGAGAATGGAAGACGACTGAGAACGAAGCAGGACTGTACAACGGTGAGGTGGGTTTGGTTGTTGTTGATCATAGACTGAGGCTCATGTTCACAATGTTAGGTGAATGCAGTGCAAAGTGTATTTGAGTGAGATGTTCATCTCTGATGATGAGACAACCGAATCCATTCAACGGTGATTATCGCTTACTTTGTGCCTACATATTCTGTTGAGTGATGGAAGTGACAGTTGCTTGATGAAATATTGCTTACTCTGACGAGTTTTCTGCGATGTAATATCTTGATTTATCTGTGTTCACAAAAATCCACATTCATAAACGCGTTTTCCACATGCTTACGTTAAATTCAAATAAAATCGCTCACCTCGTCACTGTAGTGTTTCTCTCATACGGACGAATATCAGTCATCGGCTGACGCTGGTGTTTTGGCAAACGGTGTAATCTCATTCCGATTTGTCGTCTATTAACGGACTGCGTTTAAAAATGAAATACCTTGATAAAAATTGGACTAATTCACTTGAAATAATTCTGCTTGCGTGCATGTCAGCGTAAATGAAATAAATATTCCCAGCGTTGCGTACAACTCACTTCTTCGATCTTCTTGATTGGAATAGTCAATCCTGCAATATTATTGCTATTCGTACAGTGATCTCTCTGACGGTGTTTTTCTTAGTCATTAAAAGTCATGCAAATCAAACTGAACAAAATTTTGTACACACTGTGCTCGGTTTGACAGCATAGATGAGCAAGCTTATTGTTAGTTGATATCGTCATGCAATGTCTCTCTAAGCTGTGTGTGGTCTTGCACACTTATCGCGTCTTTCCTTATGACAATGTTTGAATGAATGATAGTTCGAGATGCTTGGTGTGGTGTGCACTGGGAGCACATCTCAATTAGAAACATGAATAAAATAAAAAATCATTTGCATGGGTGAACAATCGCACAGTATTTCGCAGCATATTCATTGTGAAATGAAACAGAATGAAACGACAGTAATACGTTCATTGTTGATGTGATTTATTTGTGTATCAAGTTTCAGTTTTTTCAAGCTTCATCAATGTTAAACATGGAATGAAATTTTGTTGTGAATTGTATCAGGAAATGTTCCGAATTCTCATGCGTTATCTGTAAGTTAGTTGTACTACCTACAAACTGGTCGTATTTATACTTGAATGTTTTGAACAAATGAGATACTGGTAGGGGTGAAAGATTGCTGCACACACTGTTTTGTGCAAAGGTTGGGCACTTGAAGTGCACTGGGAGATATTACGATTGGTAGGATGATGTTTGCATAAACACTGTGGCTATAATGCACTGAGCATTAATGAAGCAGGCTTTCAAATCAATATGTCATACAGTGCAAAAGAATAAAAATAATAAACAAATATATACAGATATATACGTATGTATATTCCACAGATAAGATATTCAATCACTGTACAAAACGAATTATTTTTAGTGACTGCTAACGGTAATTCTTCTATGGGAGATAGATTCCGTTCGGAAGCAATATTAGTGTTGGCAATAAACAAATATAATATGATGGGAAAAAAGATGAGTGTTGTAAGTCAATAAGATGGTAAAATACTTTGCTTGTATTAGCTTGAGTGAACTAATTCAGTCCCATGACTCGCGTAATATTGACGGCAATGTGTACAGGGAGCCAATCGAACATATCTGATCTTGACATCCTTTCCCTCCCAGTCTCTGGTGGTCTTCTCACATCCCTTTCATTTCCAAACAGATATTTCCTTTGGCGTATTACCGAGAGAAGTTGACGCTTTCTAGCATAATTCACTCAACCTTTTCTTGTACAATGTATCGATTAATGTGTTCCGCCCTCTCTTCTCCTTCATCTTTCACCACTTCTCTTCAATCGACTTATCAATCAAAACCTTCATCATATTGCATAGAACATGGAAGATTGATAACAGTCAGCGATAGCGGTGTACCCATGCCTTAACTGACTGACATTGACGTTGATAGGCATCCTTATTCTTGTAAGTGGTTGGCTGATGCTCTCCGTCTAATTCCGAAAAGTCTTTGTATTCACAAATATTTTCTCGTATCTCTTCTAGTGTAATGTCATAAGATATTTCATATGAATTTTAGCTCGCACGACAACATTTCAAAATTCTCTCTCTTCGTATTCAAAACGGGTTGTTTGTGAAGAGATCAATGTTAGCTGTATCGCATAAACCCTCGAAATCAGTAACCGATCTGCAAAGCCTAAGCAAAGATTACTATAACATCTATTAGTCATTATAATGTTAACTTATATTTCATAATGTCACACTGACGTTCAGTTTGTGCTGTTTAACTACTTATTTAGAATTTTATATATATTTATGTTTTAATAAAAGAAGAGCCATTTCTGCAATGTGCAAACGTGGGTTAAAAGCTGCATCCTGTATGAAAATAATCGTATGCTTTTTACATATTCTCATTACCAGTATTTTTTCCACGTTAGCTCGAATATTAAAGTGGACAGGATGCCCGTTCTTCAGATGGTTCCATTGACATTGTTGATTTCCTCTGAGCAATCCGGATCACGGGACTCGAATGATGAGTGACCCGTGAAATCTAAAGCACATGATTTCTGTGCAATGCGGCACTATACTATGCACAAAATAGTGAAGTAAGTGTGCACATTTATCGACACTTATATGCATATATACATATATATGAACATTTGAAAGGTTGGAAAGCTCGATTATAAATTGCTTGGATAAAGTATGTTCACTCTGCCACAATTTTTAATTTTCTGCATATCAGAATTTGAATTTTCCACGCATCATATATCTGTCCTTTTCTCTGTGATCTCTTCATTCATATCGCTTCTTTTGATTTTCACTCGATTCTACCTTCCACTGTTAAGTAGTGTGGTTGCTTTAAATCCATCAATGTGTTAGCTTTCGAAAATGAAGTCATTATCTCAACTCACTATTTAAAAAAGTTATCATTCTTACATCCTAATCAAAGTCGCCCACTGACATGAATATCAAAAATATTTTCTGTTCGAGAAGTCATCCAGTCGTGAATGAATACTGAATCACTTTGTTGTGAGTAAAATTAACTCAGCAAATTATTGAAATTTGACCAGAAGTTCAACAAGCGTGATTTCCACATTCCAACGCATGCAGCACAATTATTCAGATAATTTCGAGATTATTTGATCTCAATATCGACACATTCTCATCGATCATATTGCATGAAACGTCATACTCATAAATGCGTGATTCACAAATTCACTCGATGCACCAAATAATAAATTGCATGACGCAGATAAATCAACCCCATTATTCGTCATTTTTCTATTTACAGCATATTCTCCGACTATATATATGTATATATATTTACATATATATATATATATATATATATATATATACAACCACGAGCTTCTCACTTGTTGATATTGATTCACATCAAAATCACCGCTAGACAGGCAGACAGAGGAGATGATGCATCATAGCATGACCTTCCTCTTTGCAGTAATGTGTGCAGTTTGCATGACGACAGGTAAGCCAATCAGTTAGTCAATCACACATCATCTCATTCGAATTCTAAAGCATCCATTCGCATATTCTCCAAAATATCCTCAGCGAAATAGTCATACCAATCGTGATATACTTAATCACTAAATCACTTAACTGATGTTAGCTTCATCCGCATCAACGCTGAATTCTCAACGCCCACATTACCATAACCATCACCAGAGTAAACACCAGAAAAATGTCATTATCACTTTAATCATCATAGCCTCCGTTTTACACACATACACACACACGCACACGAACTAAAATATAATGACCAACAATCTTACATCCATCTCGTCAGTAATGCAAATTTTCTTGTTTCACTTCCACTTCATTGCAGGCTCTTATCGGTCGATAGTGTTTGCTAAGTGGATTGATCCATGTGTATCAAGAAAACACAACTGCTGTCGTCTACGTTGTTTCGGACAACAGTGTACGGAAGAATCGGATAAGGTGCTTGCATTAAACCTTGGCAGAACTGCGAAGCTGGATGCGAGGGTTGGAAAGATTGATGGTGCAAGCTGCTTTGGATAAGATAGCATGTTTTCTATTTCTGATTTGCACTGGCAACATTAAAGTTCATCACTGCCTTCAACAGCATTCAGGGTCACTAGTCTGTAGCATATCATTCAAACCGATTCGATAAATACATAATGTGCATCAAACTTCATCTGTTCTGTTTTCGCTTCGTGTGTATGAAGGCTCATTCACCTGTCGAAACATAGGGTTTTCGCGATTTAAGTATCCAACTGACTTCCTCATTCTTCCAATTATTAGGAGCGTTTGTATTTTCGTAATTGTAAGTATCTGCACTGAGTTAAAAGTGTGTGATTTGTGTATTTTTATTTGATAGATTAAAATATACGACGTTTGTGAATTGTATCATACTGCTGCATGTAGAGCACTCACATCAATACACGCTTTCACTGTCATTTTAGAGAATTAGATGCATTGGTGACTAAAAGAATTCCTGTGGTATCGATGAACACTAACAGGGAAATAAACTTCAGCATGGCGAAATTATAATCTAAAAGGATGATAGAGAATGTGAGTCATTGAGTGCACTGTAAGCATGTATTATGTTGAAATGCATATCACTCAGTGAAACAGACAAGAACGAAACAACCACATACACCGACGTCTATCAGCTACTTTAATTTAAACATTTCCATTCACTGACTCTCGTTGATATTCTCCCGCATATTCTCTGACAATACAAGCGACTTTGAATCCTTATTATCAAAAAGATTGTCTGATATTTTGATTATTTTGTTCCTGAGTGAATCACGTATTCATGCAATGATGAATTAATATTCGATCGCAAGAATTGCGTTGAAATTTTGAAGGCTCAAAAGAAATGCATAGATTAAATCAAATTGTCTTCTGTAATATCATCTTTTTCACTCTTCGCAAATGTTCAGCAGGAAAGTGCAGATAGCAAATAACACCCTGTTCACTGAAATCAATGACTCTCTATTTCAAATAATTTTCACAAAATATTCGGACAAGTGGTCACAGAACTTCATTAAAGATAAACGCATGAAATGTTTCAAATATTCTGCAGTTCCTCGAAGCAGTACAAATTGGCGTTTTATGTGAAGAAAGAAACACGGCGAGAAATGTGACAGAAATACATATGTTTACCATTTGACACAGAAGAGATTTAAAGAGATGTCACCTGGAACATGAATGCCATTGGATAATCACCTACTTTGTTCAGATGCATGCACAGTGTTGATTTCCATCGACGAAAGCATGAAAATGCCTCAGATGAACTGTGCAAAAATGACAGAGTAGTGAGAACTACGTATAGATACATTCACAACGATATTATATGGTTGACCAAATGTGCAAAGAAGTGGTTTTATCAGTGGTTTCCTATAGCACTACATATCTTGAAATCCACAATATCATGTGACTGCCATTCGCTTGCTGAATCTCCTACATCCTCTGCATAATAAATTAGTGAATCTTATTGTTCACGTTATCTCCGAATTCAAAGTGTTGAAGTGTGTATGTATTATCCTCACAGCAAGTTTATTTCCAATGCAGACAGTGGGAAAGAGATGATGGTTAGGTGAATAAAGATTTGCTGTAAATAAAATTCTTATCTATGCTTCTATTCTAATACAAAAATGAACTTTGCTTCATCTTCATCATTAATGATAAAAAATGTGTCTTTAATTTAGCGTACAGAGGAATGTTTGAACATGTTTTTACCTTCTAAAGATTCATTCTCTCTTCCTGTAAGTGAACTCTCTGATAGCGATGATTTTTCTTACTGGTTACATTCGCCGTCATATATGAAATAGTCTGAAAAGCTATTACCAGGTGCATGAATTTGAAATTGCGTCTTATGTGATTGAAACAGTCCTCACTGAGACGGGTGCGGTGACGTTTGAGAGTAGTTCTATTGGTGAACATAATAACGGATTGATTCTATACAATAAATTTACAGAAACTGCACAGTTTTCAGCGTCTTTTATTGGAAAATATTTTCTCTTCATCCATTTTCTGTTTTCACGTAAAACAGCCACCTGCATTAGACCATACACCGCAGTACCTTTTGATCTGAAGAATGAAATTAAACTCTGTGGTATTTTTCTCCTGTTTCCCATGAACCAAAAAAGTTAGGTTGCAATCAAATTCAAAATAGCTTTGAGTACATTCGGCAACCCATTCGCATAATTGAACGATTATATGTAGATGAAATAGAAAAATAAAACATTCAGTGTCTTGGATGGAAATTCAAGTAGGCCAGGGATTAGGCAAGTCAGCTAGTCTTCTGTTGTGCACGTGAATACAAGCCATGATCTTCTGTTTAATAATATTTGCCATGTTGCTATTAATCATCTCTTCATTCGTTGGGAGTTGGTTGTCGTCGCTGCATAAGTGACTTGAGGTTCTGATCATAACAGTGTACATCCGTAACACTTGGCTCACCACTTTCAGGAGACATAAATTCACCCGGTGAACGTAGGGTGGTACCAAACACCAATTCTGTGGAGGTGCACTGTAAATTAGATATGAGCCTGGAGCGGATGCATAGTAGAACAATGGGAAGGGACTCAGTCCACCTGTCATTCTCGGCACTCATTTACGAAGCTTTCAGTTGGCGGTAAAGTGCTCAACAATTATATTTGCTGCTGAGTGGTACGCGGTTGTTCTGATTCGTTTACACCCAAACAGCTCTTAAAGCTTCTTGAAGTGGGTTGATTAGAACTGTTGCCCACGGTCAGTAGATGAGAATCAAAATTAGGATAGCCAGCGTTTCATGAACACTCGGTAAATGGTTTCCTCGGTCACGTCGGTGATGAGAATAGCTTCTGGCCAACAAGTGGATCGGTCGACACATGTAAACAAGTGGGAGTGGGATTCCATTATGGGTAAATTTTATTTCGATAAAGTCTCACAGTGTCATACAGTAAAGTAAACTGATGACGTTTCGAGCACAATTTATTGCTCATAATCATATCAAGGTCACACGACTTCCTAAATTCAGATATATGGTTCCATTGTTTTTCACTTGATTTTCACTTGATTTGATTGGTAGTGTTATTTTCCATATTTCAGGTATGAGTGATGATTCATTCCTATTGCATGTGTTGGGTGTAGATTCTATGAACAAGGATTCAGTAATCAACCTCTCACTCCACCTACCTAGATTACTTTTTAGAATTTTAACCCTCTCCCACCCTATTGTATGGTTGTGTGTTAGTGCATGCATTGGAATTGCTGAGCTTTTTTCTAAATTACTTATCTTCTCTGGGTCAGCCATTCTTACCTTAGCTAAATTCTTATGTTCTGACAATCGTACTACCCCTGACTTACTGGTTTGACCTATGTAGTTGACCTCACAGTCATTGCAGGGTATTTTGTAATTTATATTATTTTGTGTCATTGGGTCAACCGACAGGGTCCTTTAACCTACAGAGCTTGTCCCTGAGTGAGTTTGTAGGTTTAAATGCCACCCTAATTCCTGCTTTATTTAGAATCCTAGTTAGAGTCTCAGATGTCCCCTCTTTATATGATATAACTGTAGATGACTTATATTCTCCCTTTATTCTTATGTCAAGTGGGAGTGGACATTTGATGAGGGTGGGAGACCCACTATATGCAATGTGAATGAAAGCACTGGAAATTACTTCATGCAAGATGATTACTTGTTTGAATGAAATTATTATAATTATTATTACTAAAAGTACGTCCTCGCCACCTCCTATGACTGCTCCTCTATGCGTATCTACCACTAGGCATGCGAGTACCTACGTTCATCTTCTGGTTGTTGAACATTTTCCTGCACTTTTGAGCAAGCAACAAATAATGTCCATTCGTAGCTCTGTTTTATATCACCATTTATACATTTAATATAAATTTGATGCTGAAAATGGCATTATAATTTACCCATGGTACTCCGAGTATCCGTTATTTCTCCGTGCGTGTTTGTTTTCCACATAGGTATGCAGACATAAGAATCCACCTGGAGAAGTGTTCAGAGTAAATACATGTCAAGTGCCTAACCTTCGCCATCGTTAGGAGAATCTTATAAGTAAACATCTTATCTCCTCCCTTTAATATGACTTTGAAAATTCAACATTTGCACAATTATTTGATAATTCTGTCTACTTCATCTGTTACTGCTTGTTACGTAGACAACCTAGACACATTTCTTTTCCATCTACTCACCATTCTGCAAGATTTTGCATTGTGGGCGCCCCTCGTTTAATTTTTTTAAACGTTTTGCCTCGATTCCTTTTTGTTGATTGCCCCCATTGGTTGACATTTTGACACTGATTAATCATTCTTTACAAAATTAACACCTGAAGATTCGCAAATTTCTGAATTCTATTGAACCTTGTGGTAAAGATTTTGTCACTTCGTTTTATTTTGCTTTATAAATTGGACCTCAATTCGCATCAACGACACATTTCTGGAACGTGATACTTATCTGTTGCCACTCCATCTTCATGTGTTTATATGTCTGTTCACTTTACACACCAGTGTACATAATCATGTTGACATAGTGTTCAGCTGATGAGACCTACTGAGACGTAGGGACTTCAATAATGCTTGAATTTGTCACAGTGTCTAGAGGTTTTTACTGGACTATGCGAGGAAATATCTCCAGTATATGATGTTCGCTGTTTGCTTTCTGAGCGATGGCATCACATTTTCGTCTTCGTATGTAAGGTACTCATCTCAATGATTCAATCATCCTTGACAACGTCGACGTGATTGTGAGAATGATAATGTGTTGTGTGAGGTAATTGGGTCTATTTCAATTGCAATATACATGGGTTGGACGTCCAGTTGTAATGGCATGAACATTGGCATAATGACTTTGGTAGTGAGGGTATTTTACCACGATGTAACATTTTATCCATCATTGGATAAATACGTGATTCAACCTAAAGGAAACTGAAGCATTTATCAGACAGTCAGATGATAAAAAGCAAATCAATGACGGTTGAAAGTTTATTGGTCAATCATCGAAAAAGCAAGGATGAGTGAATGAGAATGTTTATGTTCATGGAGTGAACTAAGCCTATAGACGTTTATCAATACAGTTTTATTGTTGCTACCAGTTGCAATGAGTAACGAATATGATATCCTCATAAACAGTTAAGGCATACTCAAAAACTTAGATGAGCATTCCTCATCCAGGTTCACAATTTCAGTGTATCTGAACTGATCTTGCAGTAAGCCTTTTGAATACCACAAGATTAACAACACTTTCCAATACGCTTGCATCACCTCAGCGACAGACAGTATACGTATTCATACAAGTATGATACAGATCACTCAAGTTGTATCAGCTTATTCAGGAAGTTAAACACACAAAGCAAAAGTTTCGTTACTCGCTCCTCATTATCGGTACTAACGCGAAATACGAGGAAGCCAACTGAACAGCCAACACGCAAAACAGAGATTTCACAGTTCAAATATATTAAACACGTGTGAAGCGATAATGCTGCATCATCTTCTCTGCTCATCTGTTATTCTTTGATTCTGATTTGATTTTGACGTGTGAGTAGAAAGTGCTCACTTTTATTCAGGGAAGATGGTGGAAGTAGAGGAAATCACAAGTGACGCAGCAGTTGGTTCATGCGCGTGATTCAACATGATAGTGTGTGGATTTTGTGAACGTTTGTTAAATACGTGTTTTTGGGTTCAGCATTCAAATCAGTGTGATCATGGATTTGGTGAGATGAGATACACAACGAAATCTCCTTCGTTCTCAATTTTTAGTGTGTTGTCTCTCATCTGACTAAGCAACAAATCGAACACACACGCCCTGTGATTGAAAATCAAATGATGTATGAGGTTTGCAATACAATGAAGCCTACAATGCGTCTAAATCGAGATTCCCCGTTAAACATAGTTAGGACTTGATATCTTTTGACTGGTTGAAGTTTCAAGATTTCTTATTGGGAACAACAAATAGGAGATATGATTTTCTGTTGATTCCTTCTTCACCATTGTATCTCCAATCTCGAGAGAGTCGATGTTAAATTGATTAGGCGAATACGGATGATTCTGCCATTAGATGTTCATCAACAGAATGATGAATATTAATTCTTCACTTAAACTCAAGGTCATCGTAGTGCATGTAGAAAACGATGACTCGGCTAGCAAGCTCTCCACATATTATTCTTTATTTGCCTTCATTGATTGTATCTATATTTATGCTTGTCAGGTGCAGCTGTGTGAATGGTGTCCGGAGGAAATTCCCTGAATATCTTCATCAGCTTTATTCAAGTGATTTCCGATATGTGTATTTTCTGAATGATAACACATTTCTCTTTGTTCATGATATTTAGGAATAACTGTGACTTCTCCCTCTGCATGTCATCGTCAGTGAGAAAGTCATCCATCAGCATCTTGTTGGATCGCACAAATGGTGCTTTTGTGCAATTATTATTATCTGTGTACTTTAAAGCTGCGAATATGCAGTAGAATCCCAAAGTCATTATTGCAAGTGAGTAAACAGAAATAAGCGAAGCGTATGCGTATTTGTTTGTTCACATTAAAGGACTTGAGATAGATTTAGGTTTTGATGATGACGTGACGTCAGTCAGAAACACTTTTGAAAGAAATTGAGAATACTGGACAGCAGTTTTGTCCTATTTCCCGCTTGTTGAGCGGTATGTACCAATCACAATTCTCAGTCAGACACTTTGCGTTACAAAGCAACTTCGTAGATCACGCAGCAAATGAGTTCACATCCAAACTATTAACTGTGACATACAGAGAATAAATTTAGGACATCTGCGATTGTGACACACGAGCTTGGAATTCACAGGGGACTTAGCTTCCGATATCACAAAAAGAAGGATATCATTGTCCTTGAACAGAGCGATTCCTGTTGCATCTCTGAGAATTGCTTTTATCAGCCGAACATTACTGTTCAATAGCCTGAAAGACAGGATACCACTGTTGGGCAACCCTATGTTTGTTTACCCATTCACCTGCTCGTTTGGAGGTAGGCGTATTGGTCGTTCGATTCGAGTTTTGTCCAAGAGGGCGCAATAACATTATCATGCATGGTTACGAAGAAGTGGGAATGGAGGAATAAGAAGCGCGATAATTAAATATCTGGTTGATAATGAACACCCTATATCCATAGACTCCGCCTTTAAAGTCATCTACGAGGCAAGAAGTAATTAACCGAAATCACTACGTACCTAACTCATCTGTATTTCTGAAGCCATTTTTGGCCATCTTAACATTTTAGCTTTAATTGTATTTCATACTATTATTATTTCATGCATTCACACCTATGATACAGTTCCATCACCAGATATAACTTCTTAAAAACCACATATACACGATTGTTCAGCTTGATGATACATTCATTGAGGAGAGCCCCTTTGCTGAATCACTTGTTTTGATATTCTACATGTTACAATAAGAACTCTTCATGAGTCAATAAGTGAATAGATACCCAGTGAGGATGCTTTCAAGCCCTTTTACCAAATTTAAGCAACGAGTGATTATTAGCGCCCTGTGAAACATCAGTAAAGCAGTCTCTACCTCGCTGCGGGTGAACCACTTCGAGCTCTTCATCGGCATTGATTTCTTTTGGCTAATCACGTGATATCGGTGTTCAAAGTGAAGAGAATCTGTTTAGCTTACACAATTTTGATCCAAAAGTCGCATTGCTGAAAATGAATTGTATGTCTAAGCAACATTTAATTTAGATATGCAGTTGGCCCGATACATTCGCACGTGTTGTGATAGTATTGTGGTATATTGAGAAAAGTGTATCACAAGACTTATAACCTGCATTGGTAGCTACACGTAAATAGACATGCAGCAATGGAGATGACATAAGGACTCTTCTCGAATCTTCATGACACAATCATGAATTGGTCAAAAGTGAAACGGTCAAGTTAAACTGATTTCATGTAACTTCGAAAACGCAAGATGTGGAAGCAATGTTGTTCTACCGAAATAACAGCGTTGGACTGTGTGAATATGTGAGAATAATATTCAGTTGGAACACGATGTCTCTACCACACCACAAAATGCGTGTTTCCCACACCAGCATACACAATACCCACTGCTAAAATTCAGATAAGTCATGTTAGACTCACTAATCACAAGGACAACTCATTATTAAATGAAGATGCTAGTTGCCCGTTGATTTTCGTATATGCAGGAAACACTGCTCAACACTTCATTACTTCAAGCTGATTACTGAATTTCCTAATAAGCAGATTCCAACCAAATGAGGTGAAATAATGTGAAATCATCCACTTTCCACCAGCTTGTCAAATAATGCAGCCTACAAGCGAATACATACTCACTCTTACTCTCACTGACCAGTCCAATAGCCTCGCCAAACATCCAACTCAGTAGTTCGAAATGCAACTGAACCGACACAATCACATACGCGGCTGTCGTTCAACAGCATAGCAAAACATAGCAAAACAAAGATTTTTCAGCTATGTCAGTTGCAGCTTTCAGCAATGCAACCAGTAAAATAAACAAAACTCAAGCATATTCTTGCTACTACCACCACATATTATTGTCAAACACCTGCAATAATCAACAATCACATCTCACAGATAACTGTTGCAGGCATAATCGTGATCAATGTGGACTGAATTAGAAAACCTGAAGTCTCCTCAATACAGCAATTTGAGATATGAAGAACTGAAGCGACACTCATCACTCCAGTAAATATCCACTCAATATAACGACTACCAGTGGAAATGGTGATCTATTTATTTGCACATTTGCTCAACCATTCGCTCTGGAAATAGATGAAGTGCAGGATTCATTGTATTGTAAGGCAGAAACACCATTCTGTTATCAAGCTCTAGACGTGTGAATTCGAAGTGTGACTGGATCAGATGAGAGGAAGCAAATTGATGATCACGTTGAATTGAACTCTGCACTCACAAACACGGGTTCAACTAACATGTTTACAAAATTCACTAACTAGCATATCGAATCACGCGGATGACATGACTAATGCATTACTCGTGATTTCCTCTTTTTCCATCACCATTTCAGAGCAAAAGTAAGCACTTCCTGCTCACACGTAGATTTCAAGTCGCATCTAAATCGCTGACAGACGGGGTAGATGATGCATCACAGTCTGACTGTTCACCTTCGTGTGAGATGTGCTGTGCGATTGGTGACATGTGAGTCAATCAGTTGGTAAGTTAATCGATCAGTCAATCAATCATCAATGCTGGGATCAGGCGGGTATTATCAGTCTTTGACTTCAGCCGTCTAAACACTGAGTATATTTCTTACCCCTTTCCATATTATCAATACTAGCTTCCAGTGGAATTCACTCACACATCAATTCATTCTCCTCCCATACCCCTATTTCCTAAATCTGCAGCAAATCTTTCAACTTGAATCGGTTATAATATTTAACGTAAAACAAATACCATCGATTTTCTGTCAAAATTCCACATGTGTGTAAGTTAAGCGAACAGTGGGACGTGAGCTTCTGAGTGTTTGGCGTTCACTTCACACTCTCATGCTTCGCATTCGCAAAGAATTTAAGGCCTGATTTGAAAACGTTTATTTCTTGAGTTCGCGTAAATATCGTAGGCGATTTGTATCATACTGTCGTATTTAAAGCACTTGTGTGAATGAATTTGCTGTCGGTCACTGATTGATGCAAGTGTTTTGGAAATTATGGAAAATCCAGTGGTAATCATAATTGCTGACTAAGAGATGAGTTGACAAACGCCCGAATTGCAATCACACATGAGTTGATTTGTACTGCTTGTTGTAGTGAAGTACGGCTGTCTCAGTGCGAGTGCCAGCAACAATATATCGGCGTCTATATACTGAGTATTCTGCCTCAACTTGAACATGTCTTTTCACTCGTTTTCGCTTTCTCAACAATATTCTCTGAAATTCCGACGGTCACTGATCTCTCAGCAGTCAGATGATATCCTGATATCTGTCTCAGTTTCTGCTAGGGAGAAATAAATAGTTGACATCATGCTGCATCGCACCGTATCTTCTTTTTCGATTTATTTCCCATGGTAAGAAAGAGAATTCACATCGCAAACATCCACTCAATACTGAAAGTCCATCTGTTTATTCAAACCATTCTTCATTAAAACCTAAGCATATATCTTCCTATTTAGTCGTTCCTTGCTTACAGATCAAACGGTTAGTTCACCAAGAGATGTGAGAAATCAAGTGAAATGTGTGTGTCAACCCAAAGATGTGACAAGAATTCAGATGAGACAGATTCAATGTTGAAGAAATATATCATGCTCTATTTATAAAGGCACTATTACCAGTCCGTTTGTACACTGTCATTGAGGTGATGTCAATGCAGTGTAGACTGCTGGATTCCTGTAGAATTGTAAGAAACTGAGTTGGAGATCAATTTCAGCATGCGGAGAAATAGAGTATACACATGTTTTATTCAATTGAAACCCCCTTCTAACTGTTCATGATGAAGATGGTTCAGCACTTGATACAGATATAGAGCAATGATATTGACTGTCGAAATCAACACAATCCAATATGAATCTAACAATTTTCTGTAGCTTCATATTTCCTTCAGTCGACAATACCACGTGATGGTCGATTGGCTGTCAGAACTGCTACTTCCTTTGAACAAGGAATTCGTTAATTATGTGCTCCATGATATCTCCGATTTTGAAGTGTTGAGTGATATCAGATTGAAAAACTTTTGCTTAGTATCATTTGATGTTTTCCTTGTTCTTGCACGATAATAGTAGGCAAGTGTGGATGATGCCTACCGGTGACATTTGCCGTAATCTAGGCGAAATCTGAACGACGATTACTAGGATGAGCAAATCGAAAATATATTTTGTGTCATGCAAATAAATTCAATTGGAGGGATGCTTTTTACTGACAAGAGAATAGGAAATGATAGTTTATTCATTATATTTATTTGTTATTACATATTTAATATATTACTCATATTTATCGCATGACTTGTTAAGAACTGATATGACCATGATTAAGTAATCCAACCACAAGGAATCTTATACAAGTAACATAAATCATTGAACTAATCGAAATTAAATGACTGTCTCACTTTCAGAGAATATCATTGAGAATATCATCGAGAACCAGTGAGTAGAGACATTCAGATTGAGGAAGCTCACTTAACTATCCTACGCCAATGAATTTGGTTGTTTCTTTTCTGCCTCTTGCACTGAGTAGCACGTGTTTCAATGTAGTACATGCTGACACTGCACTCATTCGTCGAAATACCGAAACCACCTGTGTGACTATAATTTCGTCATGCCACAGTCGACCACCCGATGACAGCTTCATGGTACTACATGAATTTCAACAGTTTTCAGCAAATCTACTTCACCTCAGTGATAATGAATGCAGGCACTGATACAGGTGCAGCGGTATAACAAAATTCACTCAATAATGTCAACCGAAATGCAAACAAATTTCTCATGACAAACATGAGGAATCCAACTGAACAACAAACATGCAAAAACGCCATGACAAACACACCAAATAACGTACACATACGTGGAGCGATAACAGAGAACTGATGAAATTCTTTATCACAAATATATTAATACAGTTCAAATGATAATAAGGTCAGAAACTGAGGATGACTGCATGCTCAAAGTTTCTGAGTTGAAATTACAAATAATATTTGGGTTTCACGAGGTCAATAAAAGATAACATTCATTATGACATGTTGAGGCGTGCACTGTCAGATCATTCACCCGTGTTATTCACGAGGACAGGTGGAATGAAAGGTATCAATCGATTTCTCGGTCGATCTGTACACCAGTGATATGTTTCATGGCAGGAATAACCGCAACACTCGTAGTCTCTTGTGCATTTTCCTCCAAGGTTCACACATCTGAAACAGGTTCCTGGTCCCACTGGTTTCCACGCACACCGTAGAGGACTGCAGCATGGATAGTCTCTCTCACAAGTCTGATTCACACTCCGACATAGTGGCGATTGACCGACGGCTGAAATCAAGTTGAAGTGAAAATGAAATCAGTCATTGGGCATCATTTGCGAGATTGGTGCGTGTTTGAATAAGTATGTATGTATATATGTATGTATGGATGGATGGATGAATGGATGAATGAGTAAGTGCATGACTGGATATCGCTGAGAATCTATCGATATGAGTGGATGTGCGTGTGTGGATCTGCGTCTCTAATGGTCAACGCAATGCGACCGTTGATGAAATGATTCAGATACTGATTGTGCCTGCGATTCTCATATTGATGTGAGCGTAGAGGATTCAACATGGCGTCTGTGGATGAAGATAATGTTGGTCAAGTGGTATGGTGACGGTGAAGAGGAAGAGGTGGAGGTCGGTGGAGATGATGGCGAAAATGACGATTTCGGTGACGATATTCTGCTGGATTCATTGGAATTCGAATTAGATGATGTGATTGACTGACAGACAAACTGACTGATTGACTTACCCATCGTCATGCACATAGCATACAATACAGCAAGGAGAATTGACAGAACATAGTGCATCATCTCGTCTGTTTGCTTGTTGGTGGTTTCGATGTGATTTGATCAAAGTGTGTTAGGAGGAGGTGTTTATATTTTGTTCAAGAAGATGATAAAAATAGACAAAATCACGAATGATGCATTAGTCGGGTCATCTGCGTGATGCAACATGCTCTAGCGTGGATTGAGTGAATTTGTGAATCACGGATTTATGAGTTGCATGTTTCATGGAATATGACAAATGACTTGATGAATAAAGCCTTTCAGTCTCTTCCACCCACTTCAGCAAACATCAAATTATTATTCTGACTCAGTTTCACATGCTTTGAAACCAGAACACTCACACCCACACACAGATACATGTATTGTTGAGAACACCTTTCATGTCATACATAGGGTTCCTAATATGGAAGCAGTTATATTGGTATTGGGGGTTACCTCTATCCAGCTTATTTCAAGGGAGGACAAGCTGTGGTTTTTAAACCATTCTGCAATCAAAATTCAACAAGGTAATATGATTTGTGGAATGTGTTGGAGTCCCTGTGATTTCAGTTTGATAGCGGGACTGGTGAATCAGCGGTGTTCAGAACATTTGTGAGAAGATGAGAATTTGGTGAAAATTGTGAATGAGTAATTTCAGAAAGAACCGATCAATTGTTCTGGCCGATTCACGTAACAATCACATGGTGGTAATGAACGGAGTTATACCCCTCAATGTTGGTGTAAATATATGGAGATCGGGCAAGATATGGTGTGAGAGACGGAGTTGGTTCACTGATACTTTCCTTGTACAACTGAACAAATGTTCTTCGAATGACTCATCAGTGATGTTGGAGATCTGTGAAGTATTACCAGGATTGAGGTCGAATGGTGAGAGCGAAATACTGGAGATATATAAAGGAAGTCATTGAGTACACTATTTCACATGATTTTGAGCAATCGATTGAGCTTGAAACGTCATCACTGGATAGTAATGTAGGACAAACGGAAATTATTCATTGTAAACGCAATATCGCTTGAAATTTAGTCACGCGTAGATGAAGGCTATCTCGGTCCAGAACAAACACGAAACGGGTCACTGTTTCTACGGTGCTATTATTGAACAAATCAGTAATTATATATACAAGAAAACGTCATGGTTTCAAGAGTACAAAGCACAACGCTGAACAGAAAGCAAAGTATCGCTATCATAGTGGAATAACGTTAAATTCACAATTGCTAACTAACCGGAATCAGACACGACCGTTCAGTTAAGCAGTCAGTAGCAAAATGAACCTAAGTAGGGCAGAGCATGGAACAGAGAGCGGTTAAGATGTATATAGAAGATAGTCACAAAGATAGAATTGAATTCGATACTTAACCAGGTGGGCTGATACAGATGGAGATCAATAAGTAACATAAACTCGACAGAATAGTACAAATTTAGACATGGGTCAGCAAAAATCACAGTTCACACTATACTCTGATTGGATCATGGGTTCAACGGTCTGACTAAAGGGATCGATGTAAAAACACACACAAACGCATTTCATTAAACAATGGAGATAGACACGTTAGGCATGGGTGATTGTGTTGCAACAACGCTAGGCTGATCCAGGAGAGGTTGACTTGCTTCAAGGATGAAAACTGAACTGATCTTACACCAGCCCCGAAATCTGACTAGGATTTTATGAATCATGTTACACAGAACAACCCTCGTGCTCGGCCCTCTTACAAATGACTTCTCTCTAGAAGGCATATCTTACGTATTTTGCGCTTCACCTCGCTGTTTCTCGTTTTTATTGTAACGGTTATGGCAAGTCCATCCGCGAATTGCTCGGATCCCAATATAACTCCTAGCGGCCAACGGTATCTTGTCGAAGATTCTGGCGCATTCATCACCATATCCTCCGTAGATCGATTTTTAGATTTTGTGATCCATGTCTGTCTAGTTTGAAGTAAGAGTCGATATTCTCGCTTCCATCTCCGCCAAAACGAAGCTGCTAGATGCATAGCCTGCCTCCATCCGGAATTGTATACCCGGAGTCTCCATACTAATGTTTCGACAGACCAGTAGTAGGTGGCTTGGCGTGAGAGCTACATTATCTCTACTATCCGGTGATAATGGGACAAGCGGCCGATCATTCAACATGAGTTCTACTTCTGCCATCATCAATATAGTTTAATCATTTAGATTCTGAACATTGCAGTATGCGTGATGATTTGTGACTGAATGATAGATCAAAGTTAAGTTCGATATTTGGTTACTGTTATCAGAACAATGAACAAAAGATTACGAAAATCAAAAGAAAGTTATTTAAGACACATGGACGGCTATGAAACATCCATAGTTTAGGCAGACTGAGTTACGGTATAACCACAGAGTACCTATCAGTCAGCTCCTTCACGTGTCACCATTGCAAAATATGGTACCATGGGGAAAGCCTTATGGATAATTTCCGTCTGATGAGGGCTCAAACTGTCCTACATTACTATCTAGTGATGACGTTTCAAGCTCAATCGATTGCTCAAAATCATGTCAAATAGTGTACTCAATGACTTCCTTTATATATCTCCAGTATTTCTCTCTCACCATTCGACCTCCATCCTAGTAATACTTGAAGCGGGCAGAACAATTGATCGGTTCTTTCTGAAATTACTCATTCACAATTTTCACCAAATTCTCATCTTCTCACAAATGTTCTGAACACCGCTGATTCACCAGTCCCGCTATCAAACTGAAATCACAGGGACTCCAACACATTCCACAAATCATATTACCTTGTTGAATTTTGATTGCAGAATGGTTTAAAAACCACAGCTTGTCCTCCCTTGAAATAAGCTGGATAGAGGTAACCCCCAATACCAATATAACTGCTTCCATATTAGGAACCCTATGTATGACATGAAAGGTGTTCTCAACAATACATGTATCTGTGTGTGGGTGTGAGTGTTCTGGTTTCAAAGCATGTGAAACTGAGTCAGAATAATAATTTGATGTTTGCTGAAGTGGGTGGAAGAGACTGAAAGGCTTTATTCATCAAGTCATTTGTCATATTCCATGAAACATGCAACTCATAAATCCGTGATTCACAAATTCACTCAATCCACGCTAGAGCATGTTGCATCACGCAGATGACCCGACTAATGCATCATTCGTGATTTTGTCTATTTTTATCATCTTCTTGAACAAAATATAAACACCTCCTCCTAACACACTTTGATCAAATCACATCGAAACCACCAACAAGCAAACAGACGAGATGATGCACTATGTTCTGTCAATTCTCCTTGCTGTATTGTATGCTATGTGCATGACGATGGGTAAGTCAATCAGTCAGTTTGTCTGTCAGTCAATCACATCATCTAATTCGAATTCCAATGAATCCAGCAGAATATCGTCACCGAAATCGTCATTTTCGCCATCATCTCCACCGACCTCCACCTCTTCCTCTTCACCGTCACCATACCACTTGACCAACATTATCTTCATCCACAGACGCCATGTTGAATCCTCTACGCTCACATCAATATGAGAATCGCAGGCACAATCAGTATCTGAATCATTTCATCAACGGTCGCATTGCGTTGACCATTAGAGACGCAGATCCACACACGCACATCCACTCATATCGATAGATTCTCAGCGATATCCAGTCATGCACTTACTCATTCATCCATTCATCCATCCATCCATCCATACATATATACATACATACATATTTGCAAACATGCACCAATCTCGCAAATGATGCCCAATGACTGATTTCATTTTCACTTCAACTTGATTTCAGCCGTCGGTCAATCGCCACTATGTCGGAGTGTGAATCAGACTTGTGAGAGAGACTATCCATGCTGCAGTCCTCTACGGTGTGCGTGGAAACCAGTGGGACCAGGAACCTGTTTCAGATGTGTGAACCTTGGAGGAAAATGCACAAGAGACTACGAGTGTTGCGGTTATTCCTGCCATGAAACATATCACTGGTGTACAGATCGACCGAGAAATCGATTGATACCTTTCATTCCACCTGTCCTCGTGAATAACACGGGTGAATGATCTGACAGTGCACGCCTCAACATGTCATAATGAATGTTATCTTTTATTGACCTCGTGAAACCCAAATATTATTTGTAATTTCAACTCAGAAACTTTGAGCATGCAGTCATCCTCAGTTTCTGACCTTATTATCATTTGAACTGTATTAATATATTTGTGATAAAGAATTTCATCAGTTCTCTGTTATCGCTCCACGTATGTGTACGTTATTTGGTGTGTTTGTCATGGCGTTTTTGCATGTTTGTTGTTCAGTTGGATTCCTCATGTTTGTCATGAGAAATTTGTTTGCATTTCGGTTGACATTATTGAGTGAATTTTGTTATACCGCTGCACCTGTATCAGTGCCTGCATTCATTATCACTGAGGTGAAGTAGATTTGCTGAAAACTGTTGAAATTCATGTAGTACCATGAAGCTGTCATCGGGTGGTCGACTGTGGCATGACGAAATTATAGTCACACAGGTGGTTTCGGTATTTCGACGAATGAGTGCAGTGTCAGCATGTACTACATTGAAACACGTGCTACTCAGTGCAAGAGGCAGAAAAGAAACAACCAAATTCATTGGCGTAGGATAGTTAAGTGAGCTTCCTCAATCTGAATGTCTCTACTCACTGGTTCTCGATGATATTCTCAATGATATTCTCTGAAAGTGAGACAGTCATTTAATTTCGATTAGTTCAATGATTTATGTTACTTGTATAAGATTCCTTGTGGTTGGATTACTTAATCATGGTCATATCAGTTCTTAACAAGTCATGCGATAAATATGAGTAATATATTAAATATGTAATAACAAATAAATATAATGAATAAACTATCATTTCCTATTCTCTTGTCAGTAAAAAGCATCCCTCCAATTGAATTTATTTGCATGACACAAAATATATTTTCGATTTGCTCATCCTAGTAATCGTCGTTCAGATTTCGCCTAGATTACGGCAAATGTCACCGGTAGGCATCATCCACACTTGCCTACTATTATCGTGCAAGAACAAGGAAAACATCAAATGATACTAAGCAAAAGTTTTTCAATCTGATATCACTCAACACTTCAAAATCGGAGATATCATGGAGCACATAATTAACGAATTCCTTGTTCAAAGGAAGTAGCAGTTCTGACAGCCAATCGACCATCACGTGGTATTGTCGACTGAAGGAAATATGAAGCTACAGAAAATTGTTAGATTCATATTGGATTGTGTTGATTTCGACAGTCAATATCATTGCTCTATATCTGTATCAAGTGCTGAACCATCTTCATCATGAACAGTTAGAAGGGGGTTTCAATTGAATAAAACATGTGTATACTCTATTTCTCCGCATGCTGAAATTGATCTCCAACTCAGTTTCTTACAATTCTACAGGAATCCAGCAGTCTACACTGCATTGACATCACCTCAATGACAGTGTACAAACGGACTGGTAATAGTGCCTTTATAAATAGAGCATGATATATTTCTTCAACATTGAATCTGTCTCATCTGAATTCTTGTCACATCTTTGGGTTGACACACACATTTCACTTGATTTCTCACATCTCTTGGTGAACTAACCGTTTGATCTGTAAGCAAGGAACGACTAAATAGGAAGATATATGCTTAAGTTTTAATGAAGAATGGTTTGAATAAACAGATGGACTTTCAGTATTGAGTGGATGTTTGCGATGTGAATTCTCTTTCTTACCATGGGAAATAAATCGAAAAAGAAGATACGGTGCGATGCAGCATGATGTCAACTATTTATTTCCCCCTAGCAGAAACTGAGACAGATATCAGGATATCATTTGACTGCTGAGAGATGAGTCACCGTCGGAATTTCAGAGAATATTGTTGAGAAAGCGAAAACGAGTGAAAAGGCATGTTCAAGTTGAGGCAGAATACTCAGTATATAGTCGTCGATGAAAACAGTTGTAATTTTACTGGCACTCGCCTCGAGAGATGCGTATTTGACTGCTAGAAGCACTGCAAATCTTCTCATGTGAGATAGCAATACGGACGTCTCTCAAATAACCTCTTAGTCAGCCATTTTGAGTACCAATGTATTTACCACAATTCACAATACACTTGCATCACACAGTGACCGACAGTAAATGCATCCACACAATTGCCTTAAATGAGACAATATGATACAAATCACCCACGACATTTACGCGAACTCAAGAAAAAGACTTTTTCAATTCAGTCATTAAATTCATTGCGAACGCGAAGCATGAGAGTGTGAACTGAACACCGAACACTCAGAAGCACACTTTCCATTGTTCAGTTGACTTACACACACAAGCAGCTCAAATGGTGACATTGAAATTCTCATGAGCAATAGGAATACATACTCAGAGCAGATAACTTAAGAAGAGGACTCATCTGTTGATTGGTGAAATGAATGAGAACGCAAAATTATCCGCAGAATTCTGCGCTTTCAATGATTTGGTGATAAGAATCAGTGTGTGCAAGCACAATGATATACACCAAGCAACATCAGTCTCCCCTGACTGACACACTACGAAGCAGGTAGACTTCTTCCGAACACTGGCCAATGAAGTGGATACGCTGCATGCCTGCTGGATGCAAACATTCAACTATTTGAAAGAGCCTTCAAGGTGACTTCGAAATACTTCGCAACAACTAGAGAAAGACAATAATCTAAATTCAATTATCTGAAATTAAAGGACAAAACTACAGGGGATGCCTTCACTACATATATGATCTTAGCAAAGTTGGGTCATCACGTGGAAATACTGAGGAAACCTGCGTGAAAGAACACCGGAACTGTCTGAAGGCGGTGTTCAAGTAAACTTATGGAAATGACATATGGTGTCCAAATGATGTTTTCTGAATATCTTCTATCAACAAAACGTGGATTTCAACAGGTTTTGGTTCTCTCTGTATTATTTCACCATTTGAATGCTGCTCATGATTGATTACATCACATTTACAGATGTGATATGTTTTCGGTTTTTCCATTTGTGTAAGTGTGCATATGTTGACCTAATAAACTCGAATGAACAAAAATGAAAACTAACCAGGAATTTATACAAAGCAAATGCTTATTCAGGTTCATTCAGCTTCCAGATGGTACCTCTTTGAATCTCGTCTGTGTAATATCTCTCGCATTGTCTCAGTCTACTTTTCATGGAACATCAATTTTAACTGCGTCCAGGGGACTGTATAATACTGTCAACAATTCTTGTGTTTATCTTGAATGCAGTTCTCACACCATTTGTTCGAATATTTTGTGTAAGAGATAATGATTTCAGTGATTAAGGTGTTATTTACTATTGGCATATTCTTTCTGAGCATTCTCAAATAGTGATTAAGATGACATGGCTAAAGACAGATCGATGTAAGCTATGTATTTCTTTTCGAAGTACATAAGAATGCAATCGAATGCCAATCGATTGTGGATCTGAATATCACCGAGAATATCACTAAGAATCAGTGGATGGGAGTTGGCGCACTCAGACGATAAGTGTCGATGAATATGGTTAATTACCTCCTACATGCTGCACCGAGTAATGCGTATTTCCATAAAATACATGTTAACATTACAGTCACTCATTCACATAATCCATCCACCTTTAGTATTATGATTCCGGAAGCCTGCATTTCATCTCCCAGTCAGTGTCTCTGAATATCACAGGAATTCCAGCAATCTTCAATTCATCTGTATCACCGGACATCCTTATGTACGCGTGCACTGATGCGTGTGTCTCAAATTGCATCAGCATGGTACCATCCTCCGACTTTGTATATGCTAATACAAGAAGTGAAACAGACGAGCGGACCCTTTCTTACTACTCAGTATTGATACTAACAGTCACGAAAATACAAATACCTTATTACTAAAAAGCATGAGGATGCCAGCTGAACACACTACTCGCGAAAATACCATTTTTCAAGTGACGAGTGAAATTACACACACGTGTAGCGATAACAGAGAACTCATGAAATAATGGAGTCCATTATGTTTTTATGGAATCAGTTTGATTGATATGCTACAGATATAAGAACGTTTTCGAGAGAAGAATGAGGTGATGAGTGATTGAATATGACTGGAAGGCTCACATGTTGTGAAATTCAGTAATGAATTTAAATGTTGTAAATGCAGATCAGAAATGGACTACAGTCACTCTGTCTGATCAAAGGAAGCTGCCACAGTCAAATGTCCACGCACTTGTATTCTCCGCATCGAGCTTCGCAGTACTTTCAAGCATCCTATTCGATTCTTGCATACATCGTTGTCCAGAACAGAAAAGAGGCGAGCACCATTGGTTTTCTGTTATACTTGGTCCATTACACTAACCACAAACTGTCGACTGATCAATGCTTGCAATGAAGGGGAAATGAAACAATACAATAGAAACTAATAGAAGAGAGAGGGATGGTGAAACAAAAGATTCTCCAGTGCACCGATGAGCAACAAAAACAGGATTTGAATCCGAGCCAAAAGACACTGAACAAAAAAGTAAAGAAGAGTGCCAGAGAAGACAAAAGGAAGTACTATGAAACCATGGCAAGTGAGGCAGAACAAGCTGCAGGCAAAGGGGACCTCGCAACACTCTACCAAACTACTAGGTACCTATCGGGAAAATGTTCGACACAAATCAAGCCGGTGAAGGATGACAACGGAAAGTCACTCACCAAAGAAGTGAAGCAAAGGAAACACTGGGTTGAACACTTCAAAAGACTCCTAAATCGACCAACACCTACAACGCGCCCAGCAATACCAACAACGGAGACAGAGTTACCAGTGAACACCAACCCCCCAACCAAATCAGAAGTCCTGAAGGCAGTCAAGATGCTAAAAGCGGGAAAAGCAGCAGGACTAGATGGAATCCCAGCAGAATCATTGAAAACGGACCCAGAGACAACAGCGGACTTGATGACGCCACTAATCGAGAAGGTGTGGAAAGAAGGCAAAGTACCCTAGGATTGAAAGAAAGGATACTTATTCAAACTACCAAAGAAAAGAGACCTAAGTCAATGCAAGAACTGGCGCGGAATTATGCTCCTGTCCATCCCAAGCAAAATACTAAGCAGCATCATCCTGGAGAGGATCAAACAAGACCTGAATGAAAAACTCCGACCGGAACAGACCGAATTCAGGAAAACAAGTCATGCATTGATCAGATCGCCACATTACGGATCATCATTAAACAAAGCCTAGAGTGGCAGTCACCTCTCTATCTCAACCTCCTTTACCTACCTTGGAAGCATCGTTTCAACTACAGGCAAACGGAACTGACGAGGATATCAAAGCAAGAATCGGGAAAGCAAGACAAGCTTTCACTACTCTCAAGTCTGTGTGGAGGTCAACAACACTCAGCATCAAAAATAAGATCCGGATTTTCAACTCCAATGTGAAGTCAGTGCTACTCACTATACGGATCAGAGACTTGGCCAGTGCGTCATAAAAAGCATCTGAAACAAACTACAGACCATCAACAGTTGTCTTCACTCAATACTCAAGATAAGATGGCCAGTAAAGATCAGCAACAGGGATCTCTGGGAGCGAACCAACCAGGAACCGATTGTGAAACAAATATGCAGGAAGAAATAGAGATGGATTGGACATACTCTTAGGAAACCATCAAGTGACATCACTAGACAAGCCCTTGAGTGGAACCCGAAAGGGAAGTGGCGAGTTGGCCGTCAGTGCAAGGGTGACTTGGAGGAGGTCATGTGAAGGGGAGATGAAAATGTGTGGGCAGACATGGAGCCAGGTGAAGACTCTAGCAGAGAACAGAACGCAATGGAGGCGCACGGCTGAAGCCCTATGTTCCTGTAGGAATTAAAGGATACAATAATAAATAATAATAAAACAATGAGCATTATTGACGAGATGGATGATTGAATGGTGGTCATCACAGGCTAGTGTTTACGTGTGTGTGTGTGTGGTGACATCCTTCTGGTGCTGATTCTAATCATGATGTTGATGGTTATGTGAGAGTTGAAAAATCAGCGTTTCTAATGCTGCAGCTGACCTCAGTTAAGTGGTATAGTGATAAAGCATATAATGATAGTTGAGAGTATTTTACACTCTTTATAGATGCTTTCCCTCATAACTCACTTAGGCACAACAAACTTTGCAATCGACCTAGTGATTGAGAATGAAATGTTGCATGTATTTCTTCATGACACTGATTCTCCTGATAAGGAGAGCACTTGTCATATCGTACGTTGGATTCCTAAGTGTTCTCGACAACAGTCACTGTCGCTGCGTCAAAACTCTCTTTCGTGCAAACACCTCACATATATTTCTGTTCTGTCTCTGTGTCTGGAACACAGCAGAGGCGAGCGACATTAATTTTCTGGTCCACATTTTCGGTTCAGTTGATGAAATTTTGATCTCTGATTATTGACTGGAATAAAATAAATTGAAATGGATTCATATCGCAGCAAAAAGGGGTTATTCACTTGATGCAAATTTGCATGGGTTCATGGATGATTGAGTGACTGCATGATTTTTAGCATGAGCTGACATTGGATAAAGAAACAGCTCCTTCGTCTTAAGTTTGGACTCTTCAGCAGTACGCACTCACCGTGGTTTGAACCCCGGTTTTCCCATGGTTCTCTTACAAATGTCAGCTCGTGATGAAATCCTATAGCCAATCAAATGCCTGCAATCAAACACTTGAATGCATGAATGTTAGTCAGCATCCTTGAGTAAGTGCATTAACTATTCGAATCATCTGAGTGGTTCAATATACTAGTGGATGGATTTTCTGAACATGTGGGCTCAATGCATGATTATGAGTTTAGAGGCTGAATCAGTGTGATCGTCAATCTGATCGGTAATTTTGTTTGTACAGCCTACTCTTCAGTCATGTAATGACACGGAAGTTTAGATCAGAAATATTTGAAAAAATTGAAGCTAAGTATGAGCAGAAGCTTATAGCTGAGAATCGAATGACTACAGTAATGATTCCTTATCACAGAGAAACATCGCATGATGAATAGTGAATTCTAGACAATAACGACATTAGTGTGTATCTACGTGCAATCGACTCCCTGTGTTCATAAGCGATGAAGGTAATAAATTATTAAATTGAAGATGACAACAAACAAAACTGAATAGTCAACGTCAATTGTTTGGAATCTGATCCTGTAGTAGGAATTTGTAGACAAGTAATTGTATGAGTGAAGGAGTATAAGCAGTAACTGTCAGTGGTTTCAAAGACTTCAGTATAATTAAGGACGATATAATAGAGCTCGATGATTGCACTGCAGTCAATAAAACTGGAGACAAGTGGATTTCGTTGGGATCGTGCTGCTACAGACGGGAGTTCGTTTGTGTAAAGAGTGGCTTACTGTAGACGCTTTGAAAACCTCGATGAATCTCAAAATCCTTGAACAAGCGTGACGGTTTATTGTTATCTGATTCATGGGGAGTATCAATGAATGAATGAATAAATAAATTGTATATGACTCACTGATTTGTCATCCCTAATCTGAATTCATGATTGTTCTCATCTTCTTATGGAGAGTCTAACAAATACTGTACATGTATCTTCATGCGCAAACTTACTTGATATGCACTTGACTGGTGTTTCACCACAGTTTATGTATCATCGACAGTTGGCATCCACTGTGATTCGAATTCAGGACCTATTATACCGTTCAGAGAGTGCTGCCCTGACTCTGTTGTCAGCCACATAATTCCAAATCAAACCAATTCGTGGCGCAACCAGCAAGCAATGTGACTGGCGTGAAGAGCGTTTTTTCTCCGGACAAACGGTTTGATAGCTGATATCAATCCACAATCAAACTCATAAACGGTATTTATTGTTTGATCCACAAACTCACTGTAATTGTTTAATTTTTTGAGTATACAGGAAACTGTGCAATGTGTAGTGAAGTCGGTGAAGGACGTATTCGAAGACAAATTGGTAGGCTTATACGCTTGTATTTTTAAATTGAAAATCAATCTAGAGTTCACTAGACATGTGTGTAATAGGTGACCGGAAAATGAAGAACGTTCAGAAAGAAGCACATGCGAAAATAAAAGGATGGAGATATAGGATAAGTGAAATGAAGTCAAAATTGTTGATTGGATTAAACGACAGAATACGATAAAATAAAGAGAAATCTAAATGAAATGAAAATGGAACAATGAATGAATTAGCGTAACAAAATGGTGAGAAGAGTAAGCAACGAGAAATTATGCCGACAAACTAACTAGGAGCCAGTCGTTCAATAAATATGGTGTAGGATATGAAGATGGATGGGGCACATAATAAGTAGATCGTCGAAAGACAGCGGTATCAATGCAGGCCATCGCTGTACTGAAAAGTGAGTGGGAAGGGACGGGGTGGCGATGAATGCGATGGTGATGTTGATGAGATTGTTTTAGGAGTAGGAGATTGGTGAAAATAGGCAATAATGGACAGAAGAATGGAGAGCGAAGTGGAGATGTGTTGTTGGAGCCGTATATTCTACTCAGACTCCAAGAGAACAATAATTATCGTGCATTCATCCAGGAAGAAATACGCGCTACTGTTTATTGTTGCTCACCATTCACCTGCCAACCCTCTACGAATGAAGCGTTAGTTATCAGTAACATAATACATATAATTATGAGTGGTATATATCAGATCATAGCTTGCTATCTTGTGGACCACAAAGCATTGATCAGCCTGTTGAATGACTGGCCTATCTGAATTTCAATCCTAGTCAGTCGAACTAGTATTCTTTAATTCTTGGTTGTTTCATACGATGTTGCCAGAGGATTGACTAATGTAATCACGCATATTTTGAATTTGGTTGCAACCTAACAGTGCACGTTTCCTAGTGACAACAGATTAAAACCAGAAGGCGTATATCACTCTTCAGCCTGACCACAACTACGGTTCATGATGTAATGGCGATGGTTGTTTCACTTGAAAACCTTCGATGAATAGAAAGTGGTTTACATCTAACTTCTGCGAGAATTATGCAGTTTCCAGAAATGCATTGTGTAGAATACAGCTTTTTTTATTATTTTCAACACTGACATTGCTATTATTCCTCAATTTGTGGTGAGAGATGGTTGCTAGCCAAATTGGTTGGCAGTAATTGAGGTCAAGGTCAAGATGGACAGGCGGATACAGAACTGACACAGCCACAATAGATGCAAGGTTAACTTTGTGTGAGAAACAACCAATCAACAGACTGTATTTTCTACTAACATTAACCTACAATAATATACATCAAAATCTATAAATATGTGTTAATTTTCCGTAATAAACGTTCTGTTGCCTGACCCTTGTCTTCTGTTGTTACAAATTCACTAGTCTCATTATACAAATATTCAATCATACAAGAGATGATTTCAAAATCATGCATCCATTAATAGCCATACAGGCTTCTTATTGGTGACCGGAAATGTCACCAGTAGGAACGATTTTCACTGGCTGACATTTCCTATGCAGAAAGGGAGTAATCAATTTTTGAATCAATAATTCATCAACTTGAATTCCGATGGTGATACATGGATGACATACTGTTGGTTGATCATAACATATGAGGATGAGGCGAAGTGCATGTTGATAATCGAGTAAAAGCAAATACGAGAACTAGACTGAAAGTGAATCGAAATTTGCTGAGTCTTTCGTCTTCTGGACTGTTCATATCTGGAAGATGTTTGTCAGTCAACTTTATCATAACCAGTGTGCAATGCGTTTCGAGATGACGTTTAACGTGTTCATCGTTTTCGCACAGGTTATTTGAGGCATCTGAAATATATCTTGAGTTGAGAGATGGCTATTTCAGTAGGCTGAGAATATTTGTTTACTCGCATATTTTCATTCGCATAGTGGGAAAGCGTGAGAAAGGTGATATAGAGGGAGACAGTTAAATGAGATATATGTGTTTCTATTGGATATTCAATATGTACAAAATCACAAGAGATGCTGGAAATTCTCACTGAATTGGGATGATTTACTGGACATCTGGGAATAGAGATGTAGTCAACTATATATCCAACATTTCATGAACAATTGATTGACTCATCAGGAAACTATTGACTAAAACAAACAATCATCAGACTTAACAGAATTCAATGACAGTCAGGTTTTCGAGGTATTTCAGGGAATATACCCGATATCCAGTGAAAAGGAACGTTCAGGTTGAAGTGGTCTGCTCACGCGATAAGAGTCAATGAATGTGATGGTTTCGTTTCTGACACCTACACTGAGTAGTATGTGTTTCAATGTAATGCATGCTAACAATGCACCCATTCATTGAAATACTGAAACAGCCTGTGGGATTATAATTTCGCCATGCAACAGTTGATGTCACAGTCAGAGTTTCTCAATACCACAGAATTTCCATCAGTCTCCAAAACGACTTCTTCACCTCAATGACAATGTACGCACGCCTCGAATTGAATGCTGCAGTACGATGTAATCCAAAAAGATGAACACTCCACCGTATAATTTCTAACTCAGTTCTCGTACTGATCTTTACCAAACAGAGAACAAGGTTTCTAATGAAAAGCATGGGAAATACAACTAAACAGCCAACACGTGAAATCACCATGTCAAACAAACCAATGATCGCACAAATACGTGAAGCGATAACAGAGAACTGAAGAATAGTTTTATCACACATATAATAAAAGAGTTTATCGGATTCAAATTATACAAATGTCAGAAACTGGGGAGGCGACGATAAAAAGTTAAATTTCTGAGTTGGAGTTGAAAATATCAATTTCATTCCAAGCGTGCACCATCAAATCATACTCCTGTAGTATTCACTGAGACATTCGGAATCAAACGTGCAGTTTGAGAGGGCAGTAGATCCGTACACTTCTTATATCCAGGATGGCAGTAATGATGTACACAACAGTCTCTTTCGGCTGTGCAATCTTCTCCCTTGTTCTTACATTTGAAACAGGTGCCTGTTCCCAATGGTTTCCACGAACACACCAGGGGATAGCAACATGGGTAGTCTCTCGAACAAGTCTCATTCACATTACGACAAATTGAAAATTGACTGTCAGCTGAAATGAAAAGAAATGTATGTATGCATATTTCGAAGCATGAATGGATGCATAGTTCAATGAATGAGTGCATGACTGCATGTCGGTGAGAATCTGTCGAAATGAGTAAACGTGTAAGGGTGTGTGGGAATCTGCGTCTGTATTGACTACGGAAATGCGATGGTTGATTATCTGATGCAGATACTGATTGTTCTTGTGATGCTGATAGTTATGTGGGCATTGAGAATTCACTATGGCTGCTGTGGAAGTCGATAATATTGATCGAGTTATATGGTTGCGGTGATGAGGATGATGGTGTAGATGATGATGGATATGACAATTTCGGTGATGATATTTTGGTGATTATGCAAATGGATCTATTGGGATTTGAATGAGATGATGTATGATTGAATCACGGATCAACTCACTGATTGACTTACCCGTCATCATGCACAATGCAAACAATACAGCAAGGAGAATTTCAGGAGCACAGTGCATCATCTCGTCTGTCTGCCTGTTGATGGTTTCGATGTGATTTGATTAAGATGTGTTAGGAGCAGGTGCTTATATATAGCTGGAGAAGATGATGAAAATGGAGAAGATCACGAGTGATGCGTTGGTCAGGTCATCTACGTGATTCAACACGCTTTGCGTGGATTGAGTGAATTTGTGAATCACGGATTGACGAGTTGGATTTTTCGTGCAATACGATCGAAGATTTAAACGAACTAATCATTTGACACAAAACTACCCACTCGAGCACACATCAAATTATTATTCTTACTCACTGTCAAATGGTTTGCAATCAGAACACACTCAGACACACACATACTGAATCTAAGAATCGACGCAGTGTTTTTAGAATGAAATGTCGCATACATTTTTGCTAGACACAGATATACTTATTGTTGAGCGCACTTGTCGTATCGTAAGTAGGATTTTCTTATATGTAAGCCGATATTTCGGTACTGAGGATGACCTTCAATCTGCTTTATTCTGAGGGTGTATTTTGTACCAGCCCACGGTCTCAATTTGATGAAGTTATTTGATTTGTGGAGTGAGTTGAAAATCCTGTGATTTATGTCTGATAAGTGGGACTGGTGAATCAGTGGTAGTCAGAACATATGTGAGATGAGAAAGTGTCAAAAAACTGTGATTGAGTAATTTCAGAAAGAACCGATCAATTGTACTGCATGCCACTACACAGTGATGTGAGGAAGGATTATAGACTGTAGTTTTGGTGTAAAAAATGGAGAGGGGTCAAGATGTGTGGAGAGAAACGCAGTGGGATCACTGAGACTGTCTTCATACAGTCGACTATATATTGGATACGAATGATTCATCGGTGATGTTGGAGAGAGATAAATACTAAAGAAATATAAAGGAAATCAGTGAGTACCCTGCGTAATCACCATGACATGATTATGAGCAATCAATTGAGCTTGAATCGCCATCACTACATAATAATGTAGAACACTGTGAGCCATCACCAAATGGAACTTACCCATATAGCCTTTCCGTTTTACCATGTTCTGCGATTTTGACACGTGAAGATACTCAGTCATACGTACTCTCAAGGGTTAAGCAGGCGTACAGAGAATGTGTGTGTGACAAGGTATGTGATGACGAGGACTGTTGTGTTGACAGCTACCTCTGTCTCGAGATGAAATAATGTCTCTTTGAGCGAAATTATTTGTGACAAATCACCTGATCCGAATCGAATCTTACACTTTGGCTTCAATGTAATAAGGAAATCACGCTTGTTGATCTCTGAGTGTACACATACTAGCTGAAGAAATTCTGGTCAAATTTCACTAAATTACCGGGGCTTATTTTACTTACAATAAACTGAATCAGCATTTCATCCACGACTGGATAACGTCTCGATCAGTAAACATTGCGTTTATATATGATAGAGAAGATTTGTAGCCCAGGTGGATGATTTTGATATGGTTGTGTTCTCTGAGCTGGATAGTTAATTTGCGAAGCTATCGTCGCCCTACTAGGTGACATTTTCAGTGCATACTTCAATTTGAAGTGAGCTTTTAGATTCCTCCACGAGTTAATTAATCATCTCTACTGGCGAACTTGGACGTGATTGGTTGTATTTGTGTGTTTTCATACCTTCTAGGTTACTTGTATGGTCACTCATTGTTTCTCTGTCTTAAACTTTGACCCTCTGTGTGTGAGGATTCTTTCTTATCGACTGATAAATTTTGTCTTTCTCGATGTGCCTATTGCTTGATGATTCACTGGAATGCCAAGCTTCTAAGAATAGCATCAATGAGTCCTAAGAATTTTGATGAGCTAGAGAGATGTGTAGATAACTTCCTACTTCAAAATCGCAATGCGGAGCATACAAGTACCCATGAAAGTCCTGCTAAACTGTTAAAATCTCGAATTCTCAGAAAGCACCTAATGTCTACGACTTCTGATGTACATTATTACAGAGGGAATGACTATAGACCTTCTGTTGGAATCATACTACAAAAAATGGGAAATCGAATGTTGGAAATATTAGACATCGAAGATCATTCAATTCATAACAGACACCTGGATCAAGTGAGAATAAACGAAGTAGGTCGTTCCGATTATAATTTTAATGATTCCGCTACTAATCCTGATATTGTAGATAACTCAGAAATAAGTCCAGATGATACTAATGAAAATAATATCACAGAATCAGTTAGAAGATCCCAGAGACTTTCAAGCAAACCGAGACCTCATTATAAATACGCAAGGAGATATTCGACATGTGGTGGATGTGATGATTGACAATTTCTATCTTTGTATTGTTTAAATACTTACTGTTGTTTTTTAATATATTTATTATTTTGATTTGAAATATAATTCCGCCAAATACAAATTCCTGAATTCATCCCTCTCTGTGTTTTGGTTGAGTTCCTGTAATTCGGTCATTGCGAAATACAAATACTACTATCACAAATAATAATCACATTTTGGCGTCGCAATGGAATTAAATAATCTTGGAAAGTTTCCTATAAATGGTTCTCCGCGGAAAATCCCCGATTATCCTGAATGTATCGAAGCATGGCGCATGTCGAAGAATGTTTGCGATGACAAAATTCCAGCTCATTTTATTACTGCTATTGGGCTAGATGCGTACAGCCTACTGAAAACTCTGTCATTTCCAGATAAACCAATTTCTCTGTCTTATGATAAACTCCGTGAACTTTTAACAAATCACTTCCACAAAGCAACTTTCGAAACACGAGAGAGGGCTCAGTTCAACAAACTTGTTCGTGCTCCCAACCAGAAGATTACAGACTTTATTCTTCAACTTCAGATACAAGCTTCAAAATGCAACTTTGGAGATCAGCTCCATACTCAACTACGTGATCGTCTAATTGCTGGAATCAATATTCCTAAGTTAGAGAAAGAGTTGGTTCAGATACCTTCCTGCACCTTTCAAACTGCCAAGGATTTATGTATTACGTATGAAGATGTCAACAGTGACTACCCAGCTGCCACTACGTCAGGGTCTGATGCCATGATGTCCAAAGTTGATAATAAAAGTGTTCATAGAAAGAAATCCAAACTGCCGTCCACATGTAATAGAATGCAGACAGAAAGCAAGAACATCAAACCGTGTTTTTCATGTGGAAAGCTTCATCTACGAAACACTTGTCGTTTTCGGAGTGCTAAGTGCCATAAATGTGGTAAAATTGGGCACATCAAGTCTGTTTGCAGAAGTTCAAATACTTACGCTACTCATGATTCTCCCAAACTGTCTGATAAAATGAAGTAAATGTCTCTTTCAACTTTTCACAATACTCAATCTCATCTAGTGAGAAACTTCACTACAAGTTCAGGCAAGTCTCACTGTTTTATAATTGATACTGGGTGTACTGAATCTATAATTTCTAAGAAAGATTTACTATCGCTTTGTAAGCATGCTCAGGTAGACCCTACTACTATTTCAATTACAGGCATAACTGGTCATAAACTACCTCTTATTGGTGCAACTAACATTTGTTTGAAGTCAGACAGTGGTAATTTTGTGAATATCTCCTTTCTTGTTAGTGAATATGGTCCATCTTTATTGGGATTGAAAGCCCTTAGACTGTTAAATGTTTAAATCTCACTTTGCACTGAGTTGTTTGATGAACATTTGTTCAGAGAATTAGTTCTCCAATGTTCAAAGAGTGTAGGTGGCATGAAGATTCAGCCCATCCATCTTGAAATAGAGGGTGATCCTATCTTCCTAAAGCGCCGATTAATTCCATACGGTTTGCGAAATGCAGTTAAGAAAGAGTTGGACAAGTTGGTTGAGCAGGGCATACTAATGCCAGTTGAATCTTCGAATTGGGCTACTCCCATTGTTACACCACTAAAGGCTGACGGAAAAACACCGAGAATTTGTGGTGACTATCGTCTTACACTCAATAGTCGTCTTCTACAGCAAAGTTGCACTACGCTAGAAAGCAAAGATATTCTCTACAAGCTACATGGCTCAAAATACTTTTCCAAAATAGATCTCCAAGATGCTTATTTGCGAATTCCTCTTGACGGAGCTTCTAGTGCATTAACAACCATTAATACTCAATTTGGATTGTTCAAGTATAAGTTCTTGCCTTTTGGTTTAAAGGTTTCTCCTGCAATATTTCAAAAAGAAATAAATCAGATGATAGATGGATTAGACGGTGTTGAGTCTTACCAAGACGACATTATAGTTCATGGTCCGAACATCGAATTGCATAATGAACGTCTTTTAAAACTGTTCAGGCGTTTCTGTGAGAAAAATGTTCTTGTTAATCCATCTAAATGTCATTTTACTTTGTCGTCTGTATCATGCTTGGGATACCCAGTAGACTCTGAGGGTTTCAGACCTGATGCTAGTCGTTTGGCACCTCTAATTCAAGCACCCTCACCTAATAATATGAAGTCGTTGAGATCATGGATTGGCACTCTTCAGTTTTACTCCAGATTCATTCCCAATTTCATTCAGCTGTTATCTCCACTTTTTAATATTGTCTCCAATAAACAATTTAAGTGGGAACAACAACATCATTAGTCGTCTTCTACAAGTACCCATGAAAGTCCTGCTTAACTGTTAAAATCTCGAATTCTCAGAAAGCACCTAATGTCTACGACTTCTGATGTACATTATTACAGAGGGAATGACTATAGACCTTCTGTTGGAATCATACTACAAAAAATGGGAAATCGAATGTTGGAAATATTAGACATCGAAGATCATTCAATTCATAACAGACACCTGGATCAAGTGAGAATAAACGAAGTAGGTCGTTCCGATTATAATTTTAATGATTCCGCTACTAATCCTGATATTGTAGATAACTCAGAAATAAGTCCAGATGATACTAATGAAAATAATATCACAGAATCAGTTAGAAGATCCCAGAGACTTTCAAGCAAACCGAGACCTCATTATAAATACGCAAGGAGATATTCGACATGTGGTGGATGTGATGATTGACAATTTCTATCTTTGTATTGTTTAAATACTTATTGTTGTTTTTTAATATATTTATTATTTTGATTTGAAATATAATTCCGCCAAATACAAATTCCTGAATTCATCCCTCTCTGTGTTTTGGTTGAGTTCCTGTAATTCGGTCATTGCGAAATACTACCAGTACTACTATTACAAATAGGAATCACGTAGAGTAACCAGTATCAAAAATTATTCCAACAATTCATGAACAATTGGTTGACTCATCAGGAAACTATTGCCATAAAGAATGAATGATCAGGCTTATCAGAATTCAATGACAGTCGGTTTTACGGAGAATTTCAGGTAATATCACCGAAAACCAGTGAACAGGAATATTCAAATTGAGGTGGCCTGCTCACGCGACAGGAGTCGATGAACGTGATGGTTACGTTTCTGACACCTACACTTAGCAGTATGTGTTTCAATGTAATACATGCTAACAACGCACTCATTCATTGAAATACTGAAACCGCCTGTGGAATTATAATTTCGCCATGCAACAGTTGATCTCACAGTCAGAAATTCTGAATACCACAGAATTTCCATCAGTCTCCAATACGCCTTATTCACCTCAATGACAATGTACGCACGCTGCGAGATGGGTGCAAAAATGTAAACATTCTGTCGTATCCTTTCTAACTCATTTCTCGTACTGACGTTTAACAAACAGCAAACACGATTTCTAATGAAAAGCATGACGAATCCAACTCAACAGCAAACACACGAAATCGCCATGTCAAAAAAACCAATGCCCGCACACATACCTGAAGCGATAACAGAGAACTAAAGAAAATTTTTGTCATAAATATAATTAAAAAGCTTTCGGATTCAAATTATACAAATGTCAGAAACTGGGAGGAAGAGGGGGAATAAAAGCTTGAATTTCCGAGTTGGATTTGGAAATACCAATTTCATTCCAGGCGTGCACCGTTGAATCATGCTCCTGTAGTGTTCACTAAGACATTTCGAATGAAACGAGCAGTTTCAGAGGGAAGTAGATCCGTACACTTCTTATATCCAGGATGGCAGTAATGATGTACACAACAGTCTCTTTCGGCTGTGCAATCTTCTCCCTTGTTCATACATTTGAATCAGGTGCCTGTTCCCAATGGTTTCCACGAACACGTCAGAGGAGAGCAACATGGGTAGTCTCTCGAACAAGTCTCATTCACATTCCGACAAATTGAAGATTGACTGTCAGTTGAAATGAAAAGAAATGTATGGAGGTATATTTCGAAGCATGAATGGATGCATAGTTCAATGAATGAGTGCATGACTGCATTTCAGTGAGAATCTGTCGATATAAGTGAACTTGTAAGTGTGTGTGTGTGAATCAACGTCTGTAATGACTACAGAAATGCGGTGGTTGATTATCTTATGCAGATAATGATTGTGCTTGCGATGCTGATAGATATGTGGGCGTCGAGAATTCACCATGGCTGCTGTGGAAGCCAATAATGTTGGTGGAGTAATAAAGGTGACATTAATGAGGATGATTGTGTAGATGATGATGGATATGACGATTTCGTTGATGATATTTTGGTGATTATACAAACGGATGCATTGGGATTCGAATGAGATGATGTTTGATTGACTCACGGATAAACTGACTGATTGACTCACCCGTCATTATGCACACTGCAAACATTACAGCAAGGAGAATTTCAAGAGCAGAGTGCATCATCACGTTTGTCTGCCTGTTGACGGTTTCGATGTGGATTGATTTAGATATGTTAGAAGTAGGTGCTTATATCTAGCCAGAGAAGATGATGAAAATGGATAAGATCACGAGTGATGCGTTGGTCACTTCATCTACGTGATTCAACATGCTTTGCGTGGATTGAGTGAATCTGTGAATCACGGATTGACGAGTTGGATGTTTCGTGCAATACGATGGAAGGTTTAAACAAACTAATCATTTGACACAAATCCACCCACTCGAGCACACATCAAATTATTATTCTTACTCACTGTCAAATAGTTTGCAATCAGAACACACTCAGACACACACATACTGAATCTAAGAATCGACGCAATGTTTTAGAATGAAATGTCGCATACATTTTTGCAAGACACAGATACACTTATTGTTGAGCGCACTTGTCGTATCGTAAGTAGGATTTTCTTATATGTAAGCCGATATTTCGGTACTGAGGATGACCTTGAATCTGCTTTATTGTGAGGGTGTATTTTGTACCAGCCACGGTCTCAATTTGATGAAGTGATTTGATTTGTGGAGTGAGTTGAAAATCCTGTGATTTATGTCTGATAAGTGGGACTGGTTAATCAGTGGTAGTCAGAACATATGTGAGATGAGAAAGTGTCAAAAAACTGTGATTGAGTAATTTCAGAAAGAACCGATCAATTGCACTGCATGCATTACCAAGCCGCTACACAATGATGTGGGGAAGGATTATAGACTGTAGTTTTGGTGGAAAAAATGGAGAGGGATCAATATGTGTGGTGAGAAACGCAGTGGGATCACTGAGACTGTCTTCATACAGTCGACTATATATTTGATAAGAATGATTCATCGGTGTTGTTGGAGAGAGATAAATACTGAAGAAATATAAAGGAAATCAGTGATTACCCTGTGTAATCACCATGACATGATTATGAGCAATCGATTGAGCTTGAATCGCCATCACTACATAATAATGTAGAACACTGTGAGCCATCACCAAATGGAAGTTACCCATATAGCCTTTCCCTTTAACCATGTTCTGCGATGTTGACACGTGAAGATACTCAGTCATACGTACTCTCAAGGGTTAAGCAGCAACTCAATCTGCCTAAACTCTAGATATTACATAATCCTCCAAGTCTCCTGGGCACCTGTGTTCAACGTTCTGATAACAGTAAGCAAATAATGAACTATGCTTTACTCTAACAATCAATCACGTATCATTGTTAACCCCGTATATATTGTCCAGAGCTTTTCTTAAATGTTAACTGTTCGACATGAACGGAGAACATACTTGGCTTGACAACATCACACTTATTCAAATATTCCGAATGTAAACGCTTCACGCTTTCTCTCACTTCATATGAGATTGTGTACTGTAAGCGAGACGAAGAACGTGGATGAAGAAGCGAACATGGCCAGCCTGTTGTGTGGTCAATGCGTGTAGGCGGAGAAAGTATGTGTGACAAGGTATGTGATGACGAGGACTGTTGCGTTGACAGCTAATTATGTCACGAGATGAATTAATGTCTCTCTGAGTGAAATTATTTGTAACGAATGACTGACTATTTTGCGAGTGTTTCCCCTGATCCCAATTCGAATCATACTCTTTGGCTTCGATGGAATTGGGAAATCACTCTTGTTGAAGTGTAAGTGAACATATATTAGCGGAAGATTCTCTGGTCAAATTTCACTAAATTACCTGAGTTAAATTTATTTACAAGAAAATGTTGCGGTATTCATTCACTGCTGGTTGACGTCTCGATCAGAACATACTTTCGAATATCATGTCAGAATGTTGACTCTTGCAAATATTGAGTTGAGATTGTCTGGTTGAAATTATTTGAGTACATCACACGTACACAGGTGTACTCTGAAATTGAATCATCTTACGATGTCTGTTTCGTTGTGATCTAGGTTGGTGGTAATACTAGGTTATCAGTAATCGTCCTCGTTCTTCTGTCATCTCCAGTTCTCTATGTCGATTTGTGATAGTCCACCAGAGGAGGACATTCGCTCAGATGCACATGCCTCGTGTATTGCGAAGCTACACAACTTCATACAGAATTTCCTCATTCACAAATGTCAAGCTGCAAATATCGGTGCAGTATAACATGCATTCATTACGTTTCGTCACTTCCCTTGACCTATACACAACCCTGGACGATTCAATAAAACGACTCACACTGTTATTTTATTATACTGTGATTCATCAACACGAAGCACTCCACCCACTTCACTGAGATCCTTTTCCGAGACGACGCCCTTTATATTCATGAAGGGACAGAATATTATGAATTATGCACTATTCACAGAATTAATTCTACTTCGATGGGAATAGTCATCAGAATACTCTTGATAAATATTCATAAGCTTAACTTATTCACATATGCACTCGTGGACAATTTTTTTACTGACCTTGATAGAAATAACAAGATGGATATTCAAGAACACTCAGATATTGAAGTCAACATAAATGTATTCCAAGTTATTGAATAAATGCCATGTGGACACCATTCGTTCATTGATTTCCTGAAAATTATCCGATGAAAGAATTGAATGTCAAATATCACAGATGAGCCTCGAATATTCAGCAAGCATTAGATTGAATTCATTCAACTGCGTAGGAAATGCAAACTTCCAACAGTTTTAATCTTCGCCTCTGCAATCGGTTTTTTCTCCGAATCAGTGAATCTAGACACTTCATCTGGCTCAGTGACACTTCGAAGACAAATGCCTAGTGTTTGATGACAGAATGCTGAATGAGGCTTGCAGTACAATGAATCCTACGGTACATCCACTTCAAGAGTATATGGCACAGAAACAGTCCTCTATTTCCCGTAGTAGTAGGTACTTTACGGTTGATATGTACTGGAGTGATGACTGTCGCTTCACTCCTACATATCGTAAGTCTTTGTAATGAGCATACGTCAGATTGTCCTTGTGACGATTATCTGTCACATGTGATTGTTGATCATCATGAAGTCTTGACTATAATGTGGTGTGGAACTATTGAGGATGTGTTTGGGTTTTGTGTATTTCACTAAATTCGCTCACTGAAAGCTGCAACTGACATAGATGAACTGCAACTTTGCCTCCTTTTGTTGCGTTGCCACGTAAGTGATGATGATTATGTAGTGGTATTTTCATCGATTGACGATTTCCCCATTGACCAGGTTCATCATCAGTATTTTAGCGAAATTCGACAAGCTTATTCAGTCATCTTCAATGCTGCATATCAATTTACATGTAGCTACCAATGCAGCATTTTAGTCATGTTTAAATGAACGCGAGCATTGCACGTTTGTTCATTGGAACTGGTAAACTATGGCGGGCAACTCAAAGGCGCGAGTGGTTCAATCGTTTACAATTTGGAAGAAGACGAAAGAATACAAATAAAATACATTGTATTATTATTATTAATACATTACTGACACCTTGAAAGCAGACAGTGAAGTAACTAATGATGAGTTGTCTGCTGTGTTTTTGATGTGTTTGATGCTCGGCATGATAAGATTGATGCTCATGCTTCGCCGTCTAGGGATGGTAGAGAGCTCAAGTTGCAGAGTTTGGCATAGTTTAATGGTGTATAGAAATACCCTAGTTTCTCTTAATTGTGTGGATCAATTGAATTCAAGTTCTGTGCTCAAGGCTATTGCTAGGAGATTACCGGTTTGCTTACAAGGAAAGTTCATGAAGGTCAGTTCCCGTATTGAGGAGGATGGTTTGGAGCACGGGTTTGATGATATAGTGAGACTGGTAAAAGACAGCGTCAATCAAGCGACGAGCAATTCCGCCAGCATTTTGCATCAAAGAGTAGAACCTAAGAAATCAGTGAATAGAAAGGAGTCATTTGTATTGAAGGCACAAGGCACGTCGAGAAAGGACGAGTGTATCATTTGCCATAACACGCACGAACTGAGTGACTATAATCATTTGATAGCAATGTCTACTGTTAAAGGTTGAAAATGGCAAAGCAGAAGCGGTCGTGTTTAGCTGAATAAAGATGAGATGCACAAAGTTGAACTGAAGATCGAAGGAGGTAGTGGTTCAACAGATCTGCACCCACTCTTCAGGGTAGCAAACGAACCGGCGAATTCGGTTAATCATAACAGTACCGTAGACCTCATGACAGCCTACGAGTTTATTAAAGGGAATAACCAGTTCAAGTGACAGGACTGAAATCTTCGTTGGATACTTATGCACTGTTAGATAACGGATCAGACGTCACATTGTTGCATGCTCAGCTAGTCGATCAATTAGGTATGAAGAATGTTAAAGAACCCTCATCAATGAATACCTTCAATTCATCGGACAAATTATTTTGCTAAAGAGTCTTCTTTTGGTTAGACTCCATGGTTAGGGGGGCATCCATTAGGTTGCCAACTGTGTATATTGCATCCAGCCTGAATCTTGGTGAAGCCGAAGTCCCCAATGATGAAGTACTTCTTAGTAAACGACATCTATCCAGATTAGTGTTCCCTGTTTTGCAAGACAACAAAGTGAAATTACGTATTGGATGCAAATTCAGTGTGTGTGAGTGTATGTGTTCTGATTGCGAAGAATGTGAAAGTGAGTGAGAATAATAATTTCATGTGTGCTTGAGTGGGTGGCTTTTTCCTAAACGATTAGTTCAATTATATATTCGAACATATTGCACGAAACATTCAACTCGTTAATCCGTGATTCTCAAATTCACTCAATCCACGCAAAGCATGTTGAATCACGTAGATGAAGTGACCAACGCATCACTCGTGATCTTCTCCATTTTCATCATCTTCTCCGTCTCTATATAAGCACCTACTCCTAACAGATCTTAATCAAATCACATCGACACCACCAACAGGCAGACAAACGTGATGATGCACTGTGTTCCTGAAATTCTCCTTGCTGTAATGTTGGCATTGTGCATGATGATGGGTGAGTCAATCAGAGAGTTGGTCCGTGAGTCAATCATACATCATCTCATTCAAATCCCAATACATCCATTTGAATAATCACCAAAAAACCATCAACGAAATTGTCATATCCACCATCATCTACACCGTCATCCTCATCACCGTCACCTTTAATACTCCACCAACATTATTGGCTTCCACAGCATCCATGGTGAATTCTCAACGCCCACATGACTATCAGTATCACAAGCACAGTCAGCATCTGCATTAGATCATCAACGATCGCATTTCTGTATTCAATACAGGCGCAGATTCACACACACACACTTACACGTTAACTCATATCGACAGATTCTCATCGACATGCAGTCATGCACTCATTCATTGAACTATGCATCCATTCATGCTTCGAAATATACATACATACATTTCTTTTCATTTCAGCTGACAGACAATCTTCAATTTGTCAAAATGTGAATGAGACTTGTTCGAGAGACTACCCATGTTGCTCTCCACTGGTGTGTTCGTGGAAACCACTGGGAACAGGCACCTGTTTCAAATGTAAGAACAAGGGAGAAGATTGCACAGCCGAAAGAGAATGTTGTGTACATCATTACTGCCATCCTGGATATAAGAAGTGTACGGATGTACTGCCCTCTGTAATCGCTCGTTCCATTCCAAATGTCTTAGTGAATACTACAGGAGCATGATTCAACGGTGCACGCCTGAAATGAAATTGGTATTTCCAAATCCAACTCGGAAATTCAAGCTTTTATTTTCCCCTCTTCCTCCCAGTTTCTGACATTTGTATAATTTGAATCCGATTAACTCTTTTATTATATTTGTGATAAAAATAATCTACAGTTCTCTGTTATCGCTTCACGTATGTGTGCGATCATTGGTTTGTTTGACATGGTGATTTCGCGTGTTTGCTGTTCAGTTGGATTCCTCATACTTTTCATCAGAAATCGTGTTTGCTGTTTGGTAAACATCAGTACGAGAACTGCGTTAGGAAGGATACGACAGAATGTTTACTTTCCTGCATCCGTCTCGCAGCGTGCGTACAATGTCATTGAGGTGAAGTATGCGTATTGGAGACTGATGGAAATTCTGTGGTATTCAGAAACTCAGACTGTGAGATCAACTGTTGCATGGCGAAATTATAATCCCACAGGCGGTTTTAGTATTTGAATGAATGACTGCATTCTTAACATACATTACATTGAAACACATACTACTCAGTGTAGGTGTCAGAAACGAAACCATCACGTTCATCGACTTATATCGCGTGAACAGGCCACATCATCCTGAACGCTCTTGTTCACTGGTTTTCAGCGATATTACCCAAAATACTCCGTAAAACTGACTTTCATTGAATTCTGATAAGTCTGATGATTCTTTGTTTTTGGAAATAGGTTTCTGATGAGTTAACCAATTGTTCATGAAATCTTGGAATAATATTTGATCCTGGTTACTTCATCTCTATTTGCCGATCTTGAGTAACTCATTCACATTCACTGCGAATATCCAGAGTCTCTTTTGAACGTGAACATATCGACTGCTCAATAGAAACACAGTTATCTCGTTTAACTGTCTCTCTCTATATCACCTTTTCTCACGCTTTGCCACGATGGGAGTGAAAATCAAAATCCAACCTGAGAATGTTTTTAGGCGTGCTTGTGTGAGTCCTATAATTTTTCGAGTGTAGTGCATCGAAGCGCAGGCATCTTGGATGGTATGTCGCACTGTACATATTACCATGTAGTATTTATTTATTCGGTATCACTTCTCACCTATGCGTTGGTTAATTTTTTTGTGTACGGAGCTGTTTCCACTTGGATAGTCAACCTGAGAATGAATGTAGACGTACTGTTATAAGTCCTACAGTTCTTCAAGAGTAGCTCGTCAAGGCAGAATGCACAACATTTGATATATTGATTGTACATCTATTGTGTGAAGTAATTCAGTGGGTTCCAGTTCATCTAATTGTTTGTTGATTTCATAGTTGTCGATTTGTGTAAATCATCTTGTAGTGATGTTGTCAGTACTTCTGAAGTCGTTTCTAGTCTTCTAAACATGTGAACGAATCGAGTAGTGTTAGAGTAATTGTTCGCGATTGTGCCAGAATGACATGAAGAAACCAACACTCTGAAGAACAAAACAGTGGTGGTACTGTCAACAGAGTGAAGGAAGGTTCCGATCACTGATGAAGATCCCACACACCGGGAAGGGCATACTGGTGTGAGGTGGAATGCTTGTTGTGTGTGTCGCTTTTCCATATTAGGCTAGTCCCTGTTTGCCTATGTCCCAACGTTGGCAGTTCAAGTCAAATTCATCGGAGCGATGGAAATAAATGGTAGACCCATTTTTGCCCGGGAGTATAAATGAACGCGAAGATTGAATGTTTGTTTATTGAAGCTGGTATCCACTGGCAGGCAACTCGAAGGCGAGAATGGTTCAATCGGTTGCAATTTGGAAGAATACGAAAGAATACGAATATAATTACATTATATTTATCATCGACATTTGTGTTTAGAACTTCTACTTATCTGTAATTTAATTGCTAACCAATACAACTCTCTTAAAGTACTGGTGTTTTGGAGTTAAAGTCGAGAAAGTCATAGTAATTATCGATTCTTAGCGTCTTCGCAAATAATAGGAACTCAGAATTAAGTTCGTTGACATTTTCTGATAATTTTTGCGCAAAACATGTTCACATCTCATATAAGGAAAGAAATACACCTTTCTAAAAAACTTTGCATCTATTATTTGGGTAGCAGAAACATTGATGCAGAATAACATGCACTGGAAGCATTTTGTCACCTCAACCTGAAACATTTAATCAAATATGCGATAATATAGATGCAGCATATTCTGAACCCTCAGCGAGTATCATACCTGCAATGTGACTTAGAAAATTACTTTCCGAAACAAAGTTCATGATCGTTAAGTAGTGAGTAGGTGTTGTGAAACAATGCTCATGAGACATATGAGCATTCAGTCCTTTTCATTCTTTGAGCTCACGTCATTTCCGTCAATATCACTCGAGTCATGCTACTGAATCAGTTCACTCAAGCCAATACGAACAATCAATTTTGTCATTTTATTGACAAACAATACTCATCTTATTTCTCATCATATTGTATTTGCTTATTGACAACTCTTATATTGTTTCCGAACGGACTCAATCTCCCATAAGCTTGTCGAATTTCGTTAAAATGCTGATGAACTTGGTTAATGCGGAAATTGTCAAGTTTACATGAATTATTTTTTCATCTATGTAGATCTATGTAGAATTTTTATTTATTGATAGTGTACTAACTGGATGCATTACTGTAGTAAAAATTTGAAAATTCTATTCTGTATCAAAATTAATGTTTTGGAGGAAAGCAAATTATTATTAATATTAAAAATAAACTAGTATCATTGCGAAGTAATCCCGGTTTAGGAGAACGGTGCACAGAGCCGAGACCCATGATCAGAGGTTGGAGACAAGCTAAGCATCTGAAGCATATGTTTTGGAAGAGATGGCTAAAAGAGTAAATACCAACACTGCAGTCAAGGCATAAACGGGGTAAGTCATGTCGAAACTTGCAAGTTGGTGATGTAGTCTTAGTTGCGGATTAGACTTCTACAGGTAAATGGCCTCTAGGAGTAATAGAAAGAGTAATATGCAGTAATGATGAGTTTGGTGAGGACAGTGGAATTGAGAATTCGGCACGCTGACGCGACATATTGGAAGATTATGCTTGCTTGAAGTGTTATATGATAGATTAGAAGTCACCTGTGTGGACGTAAAACATAACTAATCCTTACAAACCAAACTATAGAAAATTATTCTGATGCTCGCTAGTGACTTGCTACAGGTTGGAGCTTCCTGTAGTTCTAGTGAGAAGTCGTGACCAGTGAGGTCCAGTTAGAAGTTGGGGTCGCGCTAAAAATCACGAATTGGTAGAAGTTAGAATTCATGAGCCATTGAATCGGGTCCCAGTGTCTGAATGGTATACGAGCTTGCCTTGTAACCGGAAGTTCGTCGGTTCGAATCCCAGTGGGTGCGTTCTGCCGATGATTCCCAAACTAGGATGAAACAGCAGCTGTCCAGTACTCCCTGGTTTTCAATGGTTCTCTAACTGATATCAGTCCGTGATCAACTCGTAAAACATGAACATATGTATAAAGCTGCACACCATCTACGATGGATACGCTTCGATGCATTACCCTTGAAGAATTGTAGGACTTACAGCAGTATGCCTACAATCCTTCTCAGGTTGACTCCTTAAGTAGGAAAATCGTTGGATCGTCCAATCTCTGATCTATCATATAACACTTCAAGCAAGCATAATCTTCCAATATGTCGCGTCAGCGTGCCGAATTCTCAATTCCACTGTCCTCACCAAACTCATCATTACTGCATATTACTCTTTCTATTACTCCTAGAGGCCATTTACCTGTAGAAGTCTAATCCGCAACTAAGACTACATCACCAACTTGCAAGTTTCGACATGACTTACCCCGTTTATGCCTTGACTGCAGTGTTGGTATTTACTCTTTTAGCCATCTCTTCCAAAACATATGCTTCAGATGCTTAGCTTGTCTCCAACCTCTGATCATGGGTCTCGGCTCTGTGCACCGTTCTCCTAAACCGGGATTACTTCGCAATGATACTAGTTTATTTTTAATATTAATAATAATTTGCTTTCCTCCAAAACATTAATTTTGATACAGAATAGAATTTTCAAATTTTTACTACAGTAATGCATCCAGTTAGTACACTATCAATAAATAAAAATTCTACATAGATCTACATAGATGAAAAAATAATTCATGTAAACTTGACAATTTCCGCATTAACCAAGTTCATCAGTATTTTAACGAAATTCGACAAGCTTATTTGGTCATCTTCAATGCCGCATATCAATTTACATGTAGCTACCAATGCAGCATATTAGTCATGTTTAAATGAACACGAGCATTGCACGTTTATTCATTGGAACTGGTAAACTATGGCGGGCAACTCAAAGGCGCGAGTGGTTCAATCGTTTACGATTTTGAAGAAGACGATAGAATACAAATAAAATACATTGTATTATTATTATATTATTGACACCTTGGAAGCAAACAGTGAAGTAAGTAATGATGAGTTGTCTGCTGTTTTTATTGGTGTGTTTGATGCTCGGCAGGATAAGATTGATGCTCATCCTTCGCCGTCTGGGGATGGTAGAGAGCTCAAGTTGCAGAGTTTGGCATAGTTTAATGGTGTATAGAAATACCCTAGTTTCTCTTAATTGTGTGGATCAATTGAATTCAAGTTCTGTGATCAAGGCTATTGCTAGGAGATTACCGGTTCGTTTACAAAGAAAGTTAGTGAAGGTCAGTTCTCGTCCTGAGGAGGATGGTTTGTAGCACGGGTTTGATGATATAGTGGGACTGGTAAAAGACAGCGTCAATAAAGCGACGAGCAATTCCGCCAGCATTTTGCATCAAAGAGTAGAACATAAGAAATCAGTGAATAGAAAGGAGTCATTTGTATTGAGGGCACAAGGCACGTCGAGAAAGGACGAGTGTATCATTTGCCATAACACGCACGAATTGAGTGACTGTAATCATTTGATAGCAATGTCTACTGTTAAAGGTTGAAAATGGCAAAGCAGAAGCGGTCGTGTTTAGCTGCTTAAAGGTGAGATGCAGAAAGTTGAACTGAAGGTCGAAGGTGGTAGCGGTTCAACAGATCTGCATCCACTCTTAAGGATGACTGTTTACTTGTTTGGTGCTACATCACCTTGGTTTTAAGCTTACTTTGCTCTACGTAAAGCAGTGTCCATGTTAAGTCACCCTGAATTACTGGATGTCGTTGACCGTTGTTTCTATGTAGACGACTGCTTAGCATCCTTTGACGATACTGTGTCTACGATCAGCTTCGCAGAGACCCTTAGCAATGTTCTAGTCAAGACTGAGTATCGTTTGACAAAGTGGGTCCCAAATAGCTTGGAAGTCTTGAAGCATTCAAGTCCAGAGTATAGAGCACCCGCGGTGAGAGATCTGTCCGTTGATATTCTACCTATAGAACGCACTTCAGGTTTGCAATGGGATATCAACTCGGATACCCTTTAGTTTCAGCGTGGGAAACATTGATAAGCCGGTCATCGGGAGAGGTATATTATCCGTATTGCCCTCGGTTTTTGATCTACTTGGTCTAGTAGCACCTTATTTGCTTCCTGCAAGAAAACTATTTCAGGAGACATGTAAACGGGAGTTACAGTGAGGTGATCCATTGAGTGAATGAATTGCTGAAAATTGGAGAAGTATGCCACCAATCTGGGATCATTAAGACAGTATCCCGTTGCACGTACTCTGAGGCTTTCAGGTGATTACAAGATTATTGACTTTCACGTGTCCTCTGATGCCTCCGAAGTTGGTAACGCAGCTGCCGTGTACGTTAGAACTGCGTCCGTGGCACAGTGGTTAGGATTCTCGCCTACCATGCACATGGTCCGGGGTTCGATCCACTGCCAACGCACACCCGATATCTATGGTCGGCCTGCATAAGTTTGGCTACCGATATCTATGCTGAAACATCCATACTTGCACTGTAAATACTGTGTGGCATCAAGCTGTAATAAAAAATAAATAAAAAAATAATAAAGATGTTCACCTTGTGATCGAGAAGTGCAGAGTTGAACCCATACAGGTTATCTGACTGCCGAGGTTGGAGCTAACGGCAGCTTTGTTAGCAGTGAAAACTGTTTACGATAATGAGTACGGGATTGAACAGTCCCACCTATTAAGTGACATTTTGGACAGACTCCATGATGGTCATATATTACTTTCGCAACTATTCAGCTAGATATGCTAGTTTTGTGGTTAATCAAGTCTTTCGAATTCGTAAAGCTACGAGTGTCGATCAGTGGAGGTATGTGCTATCTGAAGATAATCCAGCCGATATAGCACCAAGAGATCCTGCTGATATAAATGTAATTTAAAAAAGTGATGGAATAGTCCTGAGTTCTTGAGACTTGCAGACCACAGAGTAACACCACAAGGCGTATATCATTCTTCAGATCGACCACGACTACGGCTCATGATGTACTGGAGATGGTTGTTTCACTTGTAATGCCTCGACGACGAGAAAGTAGTGTACAAGTAACTGCTGCGAGAATTATGCAGTTTCCATATATGTATTGTGTAAAATGCAGCGGCTATTATTATTCTCATCACTGACATTACTAGTAAAGCTCAATTCACTAGTCTCACTACACACATATTCAGTCATACAAGAGGTGATTTCAAAATCATGCATCCAGTAATTGCCATTCAGGCTTCTCATTGATGACGGTAAGTGTCACCAGTAGGAACGATGTTCACTGGCTGACATTCCACATGCAGAAGGAGAGAATTCACTACACCCTCAGAATAAAGCAGATTGAAAGTCATCCTCAGTACCGAAATATCGGTATACATATAAGAAAATCCTACTTATGATACGACAAGTGCGCTCAACACTAAGTATATCTGTTTCTTGCAAAAATGTATGCGACATTTCATTCTAAAAAGCACTGCGTCGATTCCCAGATTCAGTACGTATGAGTGTATGTGATCTGATTGCACAGCATGTGACTGTGAGTAAGAATAATAATTTGATGTGTGCTCGAGTGGGTGGTTTTGTCTCAAAGGATTAGTTCGTTTAATTCTACGATCCTATCGCACGAAACATCCAACTCGTTAATCCGTGATTCACAAATTCACTCAACCCACGCAAAGCATGTTGAATCACGTAGATGACCTGACTAACGCGTCACTCGTGATTTTCTCCATTTTCATCATCTTCTCCAGCTATATATAAGCACCTACTCCTAACAGATCTTAATCAAATCACATCGACACCACCATTAGGCAGACAAACGTGATGATGCACTGTGTTCCTGAAATTCTCCTTGCTGTAATGTTGGCATTGTGCATGATGATGGGTGAGTCAATCAGAGAGTTGGTCCGTGAGTCAATCATACATCATCTCATTCAAATCCCAATACATCCATTTGAATAATCACCAAAAAACCATCAACGAAATTGTCATATCCACCATCATCTACACCGTCATCCTCATCACCGTCACCTTTAATACTCCACCAACATTATTGGCTTCCACAGCATCCATGGTGAATTCTCAACGCCCACATGACTATCAGTATCACAAGCACAGTCAGCATCTGCATCAGATCATCAACGATCGCATTTCTGTAGTCAATACAGGCGCAGATTCACACACACACACTTACACGTTAACTCATATCGACAGATTCTCATCGACATGCAGTCATGCACTCATTCATTGAACTATGCATCCATTCATGCTTCGAAATATACATACATACATTTCTTTTCATTTCAGCTGACAGTCAATCTTCAATTTGTCAAAATGTGAATGAGACTTGTTCGAGAGACTACCCATGTTGCTCTCCACTGGTGTGTTCGTGGAAACCACTGGGAACAGGCACCTGTTTCAAATGTAAGAACAAGGGAGAAGATTGCACAGCCGAAAGAGAATGTTGTGTACATCATTACTGCCATCCTGGATATAAGAAGTGTACGGATGTACTGCCCTCTGTAATCGCTCGTTCCATTCCAAATGTCTTAGTGAATACTACAGGAGCATGATTCAACGGTGCACGCCTGAAATGAAATTGGTATTTCCAAATCCAACTCGGAAATTCAAGCTTTTATTTTCCCCTCTTCCTCCCAGTTTCTGACATTTGTATAATTTGAATCCGATTAACTCTTTTATTATATTTGTGATAAAAATAATCTACAGTTCTCTGTTATCGCTTCACGTATGTGTGCGATCATTGGTTTGTTTGACATGGTGATTTCGCGTGTTTGCTGTTCAGTTGGATTCCTCATACTTTTCATCAGAAATCGTGTTTGCTGTTTGGTAAACATCAGTACGAGAACTGCGTTAGGAAGGATACGACAGAATGTTTACTTTCCTGCATCCGTCTCGCAGCGTGCGTACAATGTCATTGAGGTGAAGTATGCGTATTGGAGACTGATGGAAATTCTGTGGTATTCAGAAACTCAGACTGTGAGATCAACTGTTGCATGGCGAAATTATAATCCCACAGGCGGTTTTAGTATTTGAATGAATGACTGCATTCTTAACATACATTACATTGAAACACATACTACTCAGTGTAGGTGTCAGAAACGAAACCATCACGTTCATCGACTTATATCGCGTGAACAGGCCACATCATCCTGAACGTTCCTGTTCACTGGTTTTCGGTGATATTACCTGAAATTCTCCTTAAAACTGACTGTCATTGAATTCTGATAAAACTGATTATTCTTTGTTTAAGGCAATATTTTCCTGATTAGTCAATCAATTGTTCTTGAAATGTTGAATTTATATTTGATCCTGGTTACTCTATGTGATTACTATTTGTAATAGAATTATTTGTGTTTCGCAATGATCAAATTACCGGAACTCAACCAAAACACAGAGAGGGATGAATTTAGGAATTTGTATTTGGCGGAATTATATTTCAAATCAAAATAATAAATATAATAACAAACAACAGTAAGTATTTAAACAATACAAAGATAGAAATTGTCAATCATCACATCCACCACATGTCGAATATCTCCTTGCGTATTTATAATGAGGTCTCGATTTGCTTGAAAGTCTCTGGGATCTTGTAACTGATTCTGTGATATTGTTTTCATCAGTATCATCTGGACTTATTTCTGAATTATCTACAATATCAGGATTAGTAGCGGAATCATTAAAATTATAATCGGAACGACCTACTTCGTTTATTCTCACTTTATCCAGGTGTCTGTTATGAATTGAATGATCTTCGATGTCTAATATTTCCACAATTCGATTTCCCATTTTTTGTAGTATGATTCCAACAGAAGGTCTATAGTCATTCCCTCTGTAATAATGTACATCAGAAGTCGTAGACATTAGGTGCTTTCTGAGAATTCGAGATTTTAACAGTTTAGCAGGACTTTCATGGGTACTTGTATGCTCCGCATTGCGATATTGAAGTAGGAAGTTATCTACACATCTCTCTAGCTCATCGAAATTCTTAGGACTCATTGATGCTATGGCACTCTTTAATGTTCATACGAAATTTTCTGCCAACCCGTTAGACTGAGGATGACGTGGTGCTGTGTACAGATGACGACAACCTATATGTTTAAGCCAATCATTGAAATTCTTCTCAGTGAAATGAGTACCATTATCAGTAACTAAGAAATCTGGAATTTCTTCTTGACTAAAAATCTTTCTCAATGCTCTGTGAGTGAATTTTGCATTAGGACTATCTGTAATTATAACTTCTGGCCATCTAGAATAAGAATCCACAATAATTAAAGCATAGTATGAATTTAAGAATGGACCACAGTAATCTGCATGAATACGCTGCCAAACCTCACAAGACGTAGGCCACGGTTTCCACGACGACTTCCCATAGGACATTTTATGCAAACAGCTGGAACAGCTCTTCGATCTTTTGTTAATGTCAGCATCAATTTCCGGCCACCAGCACGTTAGGTGTCCTAATGATTTCTTCTTATCAGCTCCCAGATGCGCAGAATGAAGATCATCCAAAATCGCATATTTTAATGCCGGAGGAATAATAATTCTGTCATTCAGACATAGAAATCTTTCAGAATGGACTGAAATCTCATCTCTTCGCTTAAATAACTCCGGAAATCTTCGCTTACACTGAATATTCCAACCTCTTTTTGTTGCATTTATAATGCACCCGTAATATTTCCCAGTATCGTTTATAAGTCGAACTCTATCCACAGGTAACGGCTGGACTAACAAACAATCAGTGTCATTAGCAGAACTTTCAAATAATGAATAACGAGATAAGAAGTCTGCATGAGGTATATCCTTAGCCGATCTGTGTTCAATAGTGTAATCATATGCACTTAGTTCTAAACTCCATCTTTGAACCATAGCGGCAGATGATCTTTTCAAAGATTTTTCTGGGTTGTAAATGAATTTCAAAGCCTGATGATCAGTTACTATGTGAAACTTAGTACCAAAGAGATACTTGTGCAAGCGTCTTATTGCCCATACAACTGCCAGAGCCTCTTTCTGGGTTTGTGAGTACCCTTGTTCACTCTTACTTAGACGTCTTGAAATACAAATAACAGGTTGTCCATTTTGCTCAAGTACTGCAGCTATACCCGTAGGAGAAGCATCTGTAGTGGAAACGGACTTATCTTTCGATGAAAAAGGTCTTAAGAAAGCTTGTTTATTAAGAAACTCCAAAGTTTTTCGCAAGATATCTTCATGTTGTTGTTCCCACTTAAATTGTTTATTGGAGACAATATTAAAAAGT